>OZ020309.1:29079649-29679649 GCA_963971305.1 Arcuatula senhousia
CTGGTACAACCAACCCCCAATTCAGCTGTCAAACAGTCTATATAGTGTTTTTTGCACACAAAAATGATGTTATTTGGTGCTTTGTCTGCAGGTACAACAACATATTTGTCATGTAAGGTGGACAATGTTTTGGCAACATCAGCGTTGCTGAAAATGGATGTTGCCTTAGTGCTCATTGAGCCTTTCAAAGAATTGATTCTTTTCAAAACCAATGACCTCACAGCTTTTACCCATTCTGACAAAACGTCACATTCTTTCTCCTGTTCTTTTTTGGCCCATTTTCTGGCATAGTCCTCAACTGAATCCATAATTGTTTTGAAATTATAGCTCCAGTTGATTCGTCTTGGCTCACGATATTTAGGTCCTTTAGCCAAAACATCGCGAAGTAAGTCATTTTCCACGATGTTGAGGTCACCAGTGATAACGTGGCCAGAGGGACCATATTTGAATGGGGACTTTTCACAGGTACAGTCTGGAGGTTTTGCTTTGAGGTCATTGATTTGGAAATCCCGCAACACTTGTTTATAGTTGAAAACCTTAGGTGCAATGGTGGAAGTGTAGGAATAAGAGATAATGGGAATGCTTTTATCTTTGAAGTAAGGAGGAATATGTTCCGTAACAGATTTGTGGTGTAAAATATTTCCTAAATTAATAGCATCTAACCCCTTGTTTAAAAATGGAAGTGAAAGAAAGGAACGATTGTCTTTACTGTTTTCGTGTGGAACTCCAACAGGTTTGAATAAGCGGTTGTAACCGATGTCAAGAACGATAGCAGTGAGTCTATAAATGTTAGACTGAGGGTTAGTAACCGGATTTTCTAGACATTCCTTGTACAAAGTATTGAGTTTAGAAAGGGGAATAGAATACAGTTTAGTTCGAATGTGATGAATCCCTAGTGGTTTTTGGACAAACGGAAGCAATCCACTAATTGATACATCGCAAAGCTTTGGTGCGTTGTATTTTCGATGTCCATGACTGCGTTTCCGTCTCTCCGTTTTTTCAAAGAGATTCATCACATTAACATCACTGCATCTAGGGCTAGATAAATTTCCTACACTTCCAATGTTGTCGTTGCAGCCATAAGGTAGTGCGGTTCCCAGTCGTCGAATCCAGAATTCTTCTCTCTCTTTACGGAAAGGTGTACTTAAAGTGGGATTATTTGTAGGATGGTAAATTTTTTCCAAAATTCGGACTTTTAAAGACAAAATGGAATGATCAGGTTGGTTAAAATGCTGGTAAACGAAAGGAAAACTGTCGTTGTTGATTCCAGATCTGTGGCCACACATACGAGCATTAAGTCTTCCTTTCGTCTCACCAACATAGATCAGTCCACAAAGGCTACATTCTAGTCCATAAATAAGATTTGATGATGTACAATTTAAGTCATCCCAACTGTAGATGTTATATGACCGAATCGTTAAGTTGCTCTTAATTTCTGTGTCAGTAATCAAGATCTTACAAGTTTTACAATTCTTAATTCCGCATTTACTGACAGTGCAATGAGATTGCACATTTTCAAAATCCAAAACGTCTTCCAAAAGTACAGAGCACGGTCGAATAGAATCAAAGTTTTTATATTGGTATTCTGGACTCGCAGACTGGGTATATGATGTCTTTGACAAAATTGGTGTATTTTGGACACCTGTACTACGAAACGACGCCGTGTCCGTAGTGTCGTTAAGTTCAGGCCTTTTTATACTGGGCGACACCTGAGCCAGTATCCTTTTTTGGTGTCTCGTTAACATTGCATTGAAGCTACTGGGCTGGTGAAATCCTCGGGGACAATTTGTCCACCAGCAGAGATATCGACCCAGTGGAATGAAAGAAGCAGAGGTACCAATGAGGTATCCGAATGTCAAAAGTCCGAAAGGGCAGAGACTAAACCAGTAAACACAAACAAGAACGGGACAAAAACAGACAACACGTAAAACATGGAAACACAAAACAACTGAATATCAATCAACAACGCGAACGTCGAAACAAGAGTGAACTCAGGTGCTCATGTACATAATAAGGTACATGTACATAGAAGACAATGGATGTGGAATAAGGGTACGTGACACTGCCTACATATATAAACATGCAGTAAACAAATCTGTTATAAAAACAGCCTGTAGCCCTCAAGGTGACAAGATATCACTGTTCGTTGTATTCTAATTGCCTTTGATAAAAAGATAATGCGTATGATTCAATAACTCATCCTCAACTGCCAAAGAAATACACCATTCTTAACAACGAGCAAATGTGAAACATGAGTAGAAAATACTAGTGAGCTATGCTAAAGATACCAGTTTTAGGAAAACCACATTATAAAATATGAAAGGGATAACCTTGATTTTTTTAGTGCAACCTTAACCCTATGCAAACATACATGTAATAGCGTCTCCATTTTACTGATAAACATTTATTTGTATTATTTAAGAATTAACTTCTGTATAATTTTATTATGGAATGAAAAGTACAGACGACCTAGGGCCATATCGAATGCTGATCTGAAATTTTTTCATAACTTCTCTTCTGCAATCTAAACAAATTGCCATTAGACTTCTTGTAAATCTCTTTTTGTCATTAAAAATGGTTCTATGGTTGATGTATGTTTCACTTGAGAGTTAAACAATGATTGTGTGGGAACAGGGAAACATGATTATTCAATTTAGGAACTCCAAAAGAATACATTATTGTCTAAGCTTCAGTTTTGATGGTGTCATGATTGTATGTGCGTCTTGCTTTGAGTTAAGAATACGATATTCTTTTTAAAAACATGTAAAAACGGAACTGTCAGAATTGTTTGATAATTCCTTATGCCTTAAAACTAAAAACAAAAATATGCCAATGATACTAAACTATAAAATATCATAAATGTATTGATGTTAAATGTGTAAATGAAGATAAGAAATCAAACAAAAGCACGGAAAAATCACACAACATCATTTTTGTCTGTTTTATTCTAAATAAAATAAAGTACTTCAAGCTTTTTTAGCCAGCTAATTATATTTAAAAACTTTCAATTTAATATATAGAAGCGTTTTTATTTAGTACATTTTTAAAATACAAATCAATGCCTGAAATTAAGCTTATTTTGTTTTATGAAATGAGCCTGCATCTCCTTAAATTTTATAACTTTGTACACTTTTATACTGAAAGTTTGAAAATAATTTCCTTTATATTTTGTATAAAATTCAATTTTGTCCCAACTTTAATGTAATTTTACACTGAAACTCATGTCAAGTAATCTTAACTGTTTATCGATGTTTATCTAAAAACACTCCATTCCTTAGTATCTTTTATTTCTATATCTACTTTTGAACAGGGGAAAGACAATAAATTGTTTCGCACTTGGTTCACGGTTTACCAGCCACCTGTTAGTCATGGGCGAAAAATCTTATTAATTTGGAATTGCTTAATTCTATCGTTTGATCATTCTCCTAATATAATTTTAATTGTGTAGAAAAGCAGAAGGAAAACTTTACGGTCTACATTAAAGAGGGATAAAAACTAAGAGAATAGTTTGTGGTAGAAATTGGGAATAAAATTTTGGTTGTTAAGGATCATCAGAATTTATTTTTTTGATAAAGTCTATATTAATTAACTTTTAAAAGACAAGTTTGTTTCCTTGTACTGCACTTGGTCGATACCCGTGTTGTTGAATTTGATTTCTCTGCTTTACGGCAAAGTACTTTTTATTTCATTACTTTTTGGTTTTCGAGTTTCCATTTTTTTTTCTTCAACTGGTGTTAATGAGAGGTTACGCCTTAAAATATACATATACCAACATCAAAATGATTGTTTGTATATCGATTTTTTGTATTCTGTCTTTCAGAATTACCATTTGGTAAACCGCTGCTTGAGTACCAGATTTACTTTATACTGCCAGCCACTAATGATCTTATTTTGTTGAACTTGATATAACCTTAATACTTTAAAACTTGTATTTTGTCCTTCTGATATTTCTTTCGTAAATGTTACCGAATTAAGCAAGATAGAGGCGATATTTCTATAAAAAAACAATGATTATAAAACATTAATCCTTTCCACGACGTCGTATGATCATACCAGGTGGCAAAATACAAATACCAAAACTGGTATTGAACCGGGTAATTTGATAAGGCTGTATATGTATACTTCAAGGAGTAACCCCTCACATAAGCAGCATGTGAATCTAATCATTTGAATCAAAAATCAAAAGTATTGAACTAAAAATACTATCACAAAATAATGGGTCTTACCTACTTTGAAGTTATATTCCTGTCTTTATTCCAATTGAATAAAAGTGTCCTTCAATTAAATTTTTCCTACCACAATATCGATTCATAAGTACAATGTATAAAAGTCTTAAAAGTGATCCAATTCATTAATTTCTTATGTTCTTATAAGTTAAAAAGCCGAAGATTTCAAGCTATTTATTGCTTATTTGTGGCATATAATTCGTACTTCGACGTACAAACAATGAATACTAGAAAACAGATTCATTTGTTTTTAACTATCACATAAGAGCATTCTTGAGTTTACAAGTTTTTCCGATAACTACATATTTGTCTTACAAATTTTCCGATAATGCGATTTATATATGCTAGAGAAAATTAAATAAATCACTTTAATAGCATGGAAACTTGTTATTTTGACCGCCATTGCTGTCATATTAAAGCTACTTTACAATTTAATTCGCTACTTATAAGTAATTGAGACGGTTACTCAAGACAAATTTCATTATCTTTGAAACAATTTATTATAAAAGGTCATTTTTTGTTCATAAATTCATTGTTTTGATTATCTTATTATGAAGCAATCAAAAGCAGTTTTTTTTATAAATACATGGTGGCGAGGTTAACCAACTTGTATTAAATATGAAACGTCTGTCTTTGTGAACAATCAGCTTTTTTGTTTTGGCTTCGAGCTTGCCTTGTACCTTCACTTGCTGAAGATTAATAGATGCTATAACTTAATTTTAAGAAGTCGACTACTGTCAACTCGGTATGTGATACAATAACTCTAAAAACATCATGTTCCCAATATGGGATCCTATTATTTAGGGTAACGAAAAGAGTTTGATGAAAGATTTAAAATCAGATAGTATAGTATAGCAATCATGAACCATTGATTCACCAAAAAATAAAATAATCAAAACAACGCAAGAACTAATTATACATATTCATCTGCAAAATTGTATGTTAATACGTTGTGCATGTACAAATGTACATATAGAAATTTTGAATACGTCAAAATTAGATTTTTGTATTTGCAATGCATGTTTAACCTCATAATACTCAAAAACTCATATCAAATATCATCAAGTTACAGATAATAAATTTTGCTACCCTGAACGTGCGTTTCGTCCAGTGGAGATTCATCATGGTTGCTCTACCAAAAAATTGAAAACGCCAGACATTATATGAATATAAAGAACATTGAACTCTAAAACAAAAACATGCACAACAGGAAACCAGATTATGACAAGGATACCTTTATTTCTAGAAATAATAGAAAAAAGTAATGATTGTAATAATCATTTAAAAATACTATCATCTACATGTATCTCTATGCATGAAATTGTAAAATTATTTCAAGATCTTACAGATTTCATTTACATAATGTATTTACTTGTGTTTTAGGGTTAGTGAGGACACCTGACCCCAAAAATAATGCCGAATTTAAAATGTCCAATTTTTTTATATATTAATATTAGGTATTTACTTTATCTTGTGTAAAAATATTGGACCCCCTTTCCATTCTTGTTTTCCCAAAATCTTGACTCAAAGTTTTCCCAAATTACTATAGATTATATAGGAAATGCCAAATAATTAGCTTAAAATCTTGTCGCAGAAAAAATCCACGAATTTAAATTTTATTTTTATTTGATAAAAATCAATGAAATACAATATATTTTGAAATAAAACAATAAAAAATGGGGGTCACCAGCTTATTTTTCTGTCTACAATACAAATCTTTGTATTTTTTTGGTCATTTTTCAAATGGATTATCTCCCTTGTTTTATTTGAAAATTTAATTTATGAAGGAATGGTTGTTTGATTTGTGCTAAAATGAATTTATTTTAATTAAGTTTTATCAAATGAAACTATTTAACACAAGTTTCGAGGTATTTGTGACATTTTTACTTGTTTTTTGCATGTTTAGCTGTTTTTGGTCACATGACAGGTGTCCTCACTAACCTTAAATGGTTACCAAATTCAGAACCTTCGATTATATGACCATTTTTATTTGCAGAAATAATTAATTCTAATGTCATTATCTACATGTTTTAATTTAATAGCATATTTTCTCCATTGGACAGTGTTTTTTCATAAACGTTTCAAACTAAAAAGATAATGAGATCAGTAATAAGTGTGTTCCATCAATCAAGTATAACTACGTCAACTAATAATTTCCACTTTGGAAATCAGTCTGTAGCCTTCAAAATGACCAGTGATCGGTTATCGCCGTTTTAAAATTTGCCACAGGTTAAAATGAATAAGATTTTTTTAAATCATATAAATACCCATGAAAGACACTCATCTTGGTTTATAAAAAACATTATGACGATATGTACGAACATAAGCTTCGATAGACACACCTGGCTTAGGATTATTATGATTACGCTAATGCTCAATGCAAAATGTCTCCCTATAAAAGTCTTTTTACTTTTTAGACAATCCAACAAATCAATGTATTGCATAGGTCAATAGAATAAGAATACGCTTAAAATTAAGACAGAACTGGAAACCTTAAGCTTTAATTGACGAAACGTCATCAGTGGTAGTGTTCTGTATTGAATTAACGGCAGTAATTTACGCTTGCATAAACTATGAAAATATCAAGTTGCTTTGTCTTCTTACTGTCCATTGTGTTATGTCCATCGATCATTCATTTTTAGGTCACATGGCCAAAGGCCATGTGAACTTATGCCATCAATATGCGTCCGTCGTCGTCCGTTATCGTCCGTTAACAGTTTCAAAAATCTTCTTCTCTGAAACCACTGAACTAATTTAACTGAACCTTTACAGGAATGATATATGACATGTTGGCAACAAACAATCCTCATTTTAAAATGATTCGATAAAAAAACATGGCCCGCTCTTACTAAAAATAGAACATAGGGTAAAATCACTTAAAATGGCTTTTAACTCAGCAAACATTACAGATAGAAAAATCCAAAGGATCTTAGCACTTCAGAATTAAAAGCTCTACAAAAGTCTTAATTGGATTGAAGTTGTCAGATGACCCTTGATAGGGGTTATGGCCCTTTAAAGGTCAAAAATAGCGTTTTTTCATGTTTTTGCCCTATAGAATGAAAACTTTTGCAGATAAAGAAAAGCTGTTGCTTGCTTAAATGTTCAGCTCATTTACAGTAGCTCTACAAAAGTTTTCATAGGGTCAAAGTTGTCAGATGGCCTCTTATAGGGGTTACAGCCACTTAAAGGTCAAAAATTGTGTTTTTGGCCTATAGAATGAAAACTATTGATGATATAGAAAAGATGTTGCTTGCTTGAATGTTCAGCTCATTTAGCTCTACAAAAGTCTTCATAGGGTCGAAGTTGTCAGATAACCCCTTATACATGTACGGGTTACAGTCCCCTAAGAGTTGAATACTAGTGTTTTGTGCTTATTTAGAATGAAAACTATTGCAGATAGATAAAAAGTTTTTTTCTTGCTTAAACATTCAGCTCATTTAGCTATACAAAAGTCTTCATAGGGTTGACATGAGGACCAGGTGAGCGATTCAGGCTCCTGGGAGCCTCTTGTTTTTTTTTAATATTATTTGTTAATAAAGCTATGGAAAAATCAAGCATTGAAAAGTCCAAAGAAATTTAATGAAGAGAGGTATAAACACGAAGCGGAAGCGTCTCAGCTAGGAAAAAGATTCTTTTACTTATATTATAAACTTGTCTGTGTAGCAACCATTTTTAGCTTTGTCGATTCGTGTCTCTCCCAAGTTAACCCGGTCTGCATCAACATTTTTGTGCTGGAAAAGCATGAAAGTCTTAACTCTTAGTTTTGAATTGTTCAATCGAGATTATCCTTTTTTCAGGCAAAAGTTCAACAGTCTCATGCCTTTTCAAGGCCAAAAAACCCTCCCACAAGAAATAATGTTGGAGAGGCATTAATGTCCTAATTTTACGAGACTGAATTTCTTCAGGGACTCGTAAAGAACAAGAAGATGAAAGAGGCAAGGTCATTTAATCTTACATTCAGATATATTGATGATGTCCTTTCTGTCAATAACACTTCATTTGGTAGATGGATTCCTTCAATATATCCTCCCGGAATTGGAGATTAAAGAGACCACCGAATCAAATTGCTTCACGTCTTTCTTGGATTTGCACCTCGAATTTGACCCAGGTGGTCATCTCAGTACAAAAATTTAAGATAAACGAGACGATTTTAATTTTCAAATTATTAATTTTCCTAATCTAAAGAGCAATATACCTACCTCTCCTGCATACGGTGTTTATATTTCACAACTTATTCGATATGCCAGAGCTTGCACACATTTCACAGATTTTTTTTATCAGACACCGATTTCTTCGTGACCGACTTTTTGAGCAGGGCTATAAGAAAATACGTCTCATACGATCACTAAAAAAAATCTTTCTTCGTTATCAACCACTAGTAGAAAAATTCAAAATTGAGTTAAAAGATATGATAGTTAATTGTTTTAATTAGTGTTTGACTGGTCTTCTGTACTGAGATGATCACCTCAATATCCCTATTGTGTCTCACAACTATGTTGTGTTCTATGGTCATTACCGGATCCTAAGATCGCAATGGAAGAGGGAGGTTTGGTGCCATAAAACCTGGTTTAACCCACCATTTCGTTTGAAATGCCTGTACCAAGTCAGGACCATTGCGATCCACCAATTCTCCGGTATGACTGATTCGTTTTTGTCATTTTCTCTGGACTATGAGATTGATCATTCAAGTTCGGTAGTTTTGTTATTACCTTTATTTGCAATTTTAATTCATAAATTGTTTTATTAACATTTTGTCAAGGATAATCTTGTCTCAATTTTTAATTTTGGATTGCTGTTCGATACAATTTGGTTTATACTATGTTGTTTGTATTAAATTATATTTTGCTCTGAGGTTTCTTGCATTAAAGTGTACAGCACATACGAGTATGAATTAAAATGTATATGAAAGAAACAAAGAGGCACCATTGGTGCAATCAGGTGTCAAAAGGCCGAAAAGGCAACAAGAAAACCGGTAAACTAGAACAAAAACAGCACGAAGAAACACAAAACACAAAATCAATCGAACGGAATTCAACAACGCGAACTTAAGTCGTGTCAAGAGTGAACTCAAGTGCTCTGAAAGAGTAAGCGGTTCCTGCCTGCTATAGCACACCCATCGTGTTGCTAATTTTTAATTCAGTATGTCAAATCATGTAAAAGAAGACAAAACAAATTTCTACGACAAACCAACATCTGAAATCATTTGAGGGATAGAAATCCCACATTTTTACGAGTGCACGGTGTCTATCGTAAATTTTATTATAGTGAAATATAACATAACCCTGTGTCAGCAATTTCTGTGTCAAACGTAACGCTCGTCCAAGGAAATCGATGTAATTCCCGCAAGCTCTGGAGTAACGAATCGTTCTACATTCTAGCGTATATCGAGCCTGGTGTTTTTAACCGCGTTCTCTTATTATTTGTGTTAAAATTTCAATATTTCATACTCAAAATACAAATGACAACAAAGTTCCAGACAATAAATTTTGCTACGCCTGACGCGCGTTTCGTCCATTCAAGACTCATCAGAGGCGCTCTACCAAAAATATTGAAAATGCCAAACACTGTATGAATATGAAGAGCATAGAACAGTATAACCAAAAATACCAAACTTGGGAACCAAATTATTACTAAGATATTCAACCTATGTCTGGGGTAGGGAGAACCTTAGGGTTTAGACAATTTTGTAATTTAGACGGATAATTTAAAGCTTTGATGTATTCTCCAACTCAAAAGTGTTGGTGCCGGAGCGGGCTGACCTCGGGGAATTTAAACTCCACCAGCAGTGCTAACCTTCACGTGTGTTCGAAATACAAATTACAACAAAATTCCCGACAATAAATTTTGCTACGCCTGACGCGCGTTTCGTCTATTCAAGACTCATCATCAACATGTGACAATGAATGATATTATTCATTATAAATGAAGATCTTATCCTGTTTGAAGTCAATTGGAATGCATATGGATAGATGTACATGTTTTATTATTTGTGTTTACTTCTTAGACTTCCTATGGACATTGGACAAATGGTATATGCTGTATCCAGTAATTTAGTCTTCATCATGACGTTTCATCTTTGTAATGTAAGTATTAGATCCTCAAACGACGTTTCAATTAAACTTTGTATATTCTATTCAATGAATTCGGGGTTGAAGAAAGCTTCACATACAAACACCATGAATCTTTTAAATAAATCAAGATCCAGAATGAACTCACATACATGTACATGTACACATTGAAAGTATCCGATTTATTTTCATTGCATAATGGTCTTCATGTCTTTACTACAGGAACAACGCAGAGTTATTTTTATTTAAGTTATAGACACTTTATCGCAAGGAAATAGACTATACGTGTTTCAAATATTATTGGAACTTGATTTGTTAACATAGACTGGACATAATGAAATAATGCGTAGCAATTATTCTGCCAATGTGTCTGATGTATGTTGCTCTTGCTTCATTTGATTTTAATCAACGCTGTTTCTACAAGGTCTGAGTGACAAACTCTTGACTCCACTTGTTGATACCATATTTCCAACTCACTGACCATTGGTAGCCTTAACCATTAAATTGAGGTAGAAAATACAGCCAATTACAATGTACGTGAATCGAATTTATTGTGTTTTAGAGAAGTCGTCATACAGTCAATACTCGTCTGGCTTTAAAGTTTAATTCATTGGTATAACATTTTGCCAAACTTAAAAACACGTAGTTGGGACATAGAAACATTGGGCGTTTGACCAGACAAGTGCGACCAGGACCATTTTTTTACAGTTCTACATCACACCATTATAATTTATACGATTCTTTGCGGCTTTTCATAATGACAATGGTGTTATGTTTGAGTTCACTCTTGTTACGATGACTTCGCGTTGTTGATTTTCGTTTGGTTGATTTTGTTTCTTCGTGCTGTCCTTATTCGTATTTTCAGGTTTTGTCGTTGCCCATTCGGACTTTTGACACTCGAAAGCCCAATTGGTGCCTGTTTTTTTTCTTTGTACATATAATACGTAGATCAACAACTTGAACATAAGTATAAATCAAAAAGTTATGATCTTCAGACATAAAGTTTTGTGCTGACCTTGGCAGTTTTATTTTAGTAGGCAGCTAGGAAACTTGTTTATCTTTGTTTGTTTACACAACTCGGACCGAATTCAATTTAACAACTACAAACATGTTTTAATGACATACATGTATATTCTTTTGTAGTATGTACTGCGTTCTGATATCAAATTTCATACTTAATTAATTGCACTACTCATATCAAGTTTCACATTATGTGTTACTACAGCAGGAATTGCAGACCTTATGGAGCACTTAATTTAGGGCACACCTTTTTCGATTTGCGTTGCTAGTTGCAGCTGCATTGTTTTATTATGTGCGCTTATTATTGTTTGCGTCTTTATCGTATTTCCACTTTTTTATAACCTGGTTTTGCCAGGTTTTGGCTTTTGACATTTAAATGCTACATGGATACCAATCGAAATCACTCAATCTATGTTTCAATTAGATTCATACAAATACTTTGTTCGGTTTGATTTTTCCAACTGTTAAAATAAAGCTCCTGATTTGGGGGGACCTGTCTCGTGTTAGAAATTAAGTCTAATATTCCATTTTGTAATTCCAAAAATAATGACATTTGGCTCAGTTTAATGTATTTTACAACTAGTTACTTAATATGACTATCAACTGTAAAAAATCAACAACTGTATACCAATTTGCGTTTGATATCATCCAAAAATGGATAAAGCAAATCAGTTTATTTGTTTTTCGAACAACAAGTAAAACGTTTGGTTTTTTTAGATAATATCTTAGGGGTTGCAATGTTATGTAACGTATTGTTGCTTGGAAGCTTTTATCTGTCAGTGATATTATTGTCAACAATGCCTTTGTTATAGACAGAAAAAAATGTAATTGAAAAAAGCAAATGATAGCTGTCTATTTGAATTATTTTCACAATAATAGTCAACTATGAAAAACAAGATTAATTGTGGTAACATTAAATGAACAGTGTATTTAACAGTAAGTTGAGATTTTGCCACAGATAATATAAGTTAGCACAAATCCTAACGGGTAAGTGAGTTGTAAAAGAAGGCATAACGTTAACTTAAATGTCATGGTTCAAAAAATGCTTTCAATATGTTTAGTCAAGTGGACTTTCCGACAGTTCTGCCTACAATAAAAAAAGAGAAAACTGTCGCAACACAAAACTGACTCTCTTGTTCGTTAACATTTGCCGAAGATTACTTTTAAATGCGATAAACAGTCCGTCATATAAAAGGTAAACAGACCAGTAAAAGCTAATCCACGCATTAAAATGTCTGCTTTACGTTTAATGTTCACAAATCATTTAATACCATTATATATTATTGACTAATTGGGAATATATTGATAGGATGTTAAAGTAACACCTCTTTTGATAAAATGTGACGTGCACAGTATTTGTTTTAAAGATACACTATTTTATCCCAGTAATTTCTTTCTTTAATGAATGTATATACAATATTTTCACGTTTTCTTTTCTGTTTGCCAACGCTGAAGTGAATGACCGGTCAATTGTTTCCAACAATTACTCATCGCCCTCTGACGTCATTAAGATCCAACTTCAGCCAATCATTTTCATTGTTTGATTAACTTTGATTGCAATATTTTACAACTCCAAATTATAAAAAAACTGTGTTATTCCATTCATCTTTTAGCTACGTTTAGAATTGATTGCAATATATTTGCACTATTTCTAAATTTTATACAATGTTGCGTTTTATATTTAAAAAGCTTAAGTTCTAAGCGGTTTTTCTTTCTTTTTTTTGGTATGATAAAGTAATGTCTGACTAGGAATTCGGGAAATAGATTTGTTTATTTTTCCTCAGAGATAACAGTTCCCTTTGGCTTCGCCTTAGACGATAGTTTCACCTCGAGGTAAAATCTATCGTTTCCTTCCCATCAAGTGAAAAAGTATTAACTTTTAACATTCCATGCCATTTTTTGCATAAGTATTCAAATTCTTGTCCTTTAAGTTTTTAATGCAAATGTTTAATACAATCTTGTAGTTTCAAGTATACCTGTTTGTATTACGAGTCTATAAAGATGAACAAGCTCAGTCAGACATGAATAGGGTGCCACCTATCGTAGACATCGGGTTTACGACATTAATAAAGATTTTTCACGTCAACTGTATTGCAATGTTAAATTGCATAACATGCTACAGAAGAAAGAGATTGAATGTTTTATCAGTACTAATTAGTTAAATGGAAGCCAACAAGATTGATTTGGCCTGCTCTGTAAATATGCTTTTGTTGATAATATTTACACGAAATCATTAGCTGTAACAAAATACAATTTGTTTTATTAGTTGAAATTTGTTCGCGATTAATAAGTGTCAAACCTGCAAATACAATATTGGTTATTGGGATTTTTATTTCAGGAATGTGCTTTACATTGTTTACGTATGAATGTTAAAAAAGTACATAACAAAGTAGTCCTCGAGTGTGCAAAACTAAATTAAATGAAACAAACATGGCCTATACCTTTACAGTAAAGTAAATAAATCGTAAGCTAAATTGATTGCTTGTGAATCCAAGACGTAAAATTATTTGAAGACGTTATATTATGATAGCAAATTATTTTTTTCTTTACTGTGATAGATTAAACAAAGAGCTTACAACTATATAAAAAACAAACCAGTAGTTTCTCATGCAATTCCTTTCATAATATACATCCCAATCATGCAATTCCTTTTATGATTAACATTCACAGAAAGTACAAGCAAAGGCAATCATGTTCTTTTTTATATAAATATTTTAACCTCTTAATTATAAATTTCAAAATTATATAACAACAGTTTTCACAATTACTTGTTCAAACCCAAAAGTCAGTAGCAACACAATCTTCAAATGTTTTTGTTTCATTGGTAAAATAGGTTTTTCAAATACAAAAAAAAAAAAATTTTACCATAATTTTCATTTGCCAATCGTTATTTTTTTTTTAAATATAATGATCCTTGTTAATATACCATATTATACCAAATTACACATCACTCTCTAGCTCCAATTTTAAAGGAAATTAAAACGAGTCTTATTCTGGTGGGAGTATATTTAGTGTTAAACAAGTTTTACATACAACATCTTTTACTCTGTTTCAATTATATTTACAGTTGGAAGTTCTGTTCGGTTATTTACTTGACTGTCCGCCATGGTGCCACAAAATACCATAAATTGACAAGTTTGCAGCCACAATGGACCATATATATCGGCTATTCTGTAGTTTATTACGAAAACGTTCAATTTCTGACACTGCTCCGTCTAGTTTATGTTTTATACAAAATTGAAAAACAGACCGTGGTATCTATCATAACTGCAGACAATAAAAGCTAGATATAGGATGACTTTTTGTGTAACCTGAAAAGTAACAATTATTATTAAACGTCAAACAATTGTCCATATCAGTACTTCGACTTTTGAAAACGCTACTAAAACATCTCCTTAAAATCGCCGTTTAGTAGTGTGGAAAGTATTTTAACGCAAGCCTTATTTTTAGGTAATGATAACGTCACAGTGGTTTTTCAGCAGCGAGTGATAGGATTTTTCGTCCTTTATACGGCACATTTGTCATATTCATGTATTGGGGTCAGAGTGAGTACTTGCATGTAATTAACCATCAGGAATATTATACAAGTGTATTATGAATGTCGATTAAACGTAGTGTAAACCCGTATAAAAGTATTCTAATTCATAATGTTATTTACGTATAAGATATATATATACAATGTAAAAAAACAAATTACCATGATAGTGTCCTGTCATATTGTTCAAAATTTATGATCTGAAATGCACTTTTACGCATGTCAATAATCAGATTTTAATATATTAAGGTATTTCAATGCTCTCAAAGCCATGAACAAATATCCATGGTATACTTGCAAGGTATTAAAACATCAATAATACAAAAACAAGCCTAATTATATACCCTCTTGACTGTAACTTGAGTAAATAATACAATTTTTAGAGGTTTTCATATCAACTATATAGGTTCTGTTGTACTTCAAAGACTAATTCAATGTCACCGTAACTCAATTAACTACCTTAAAATCTACAATTGATAAAAAATTTACGGTTTGGTCCAAATCATCGATGGTTGAATTAATAAAACAAGACACTGATCCCAGTAAGAGGAACGACAGTGTGGGAATATCAGTAATCAGTCAGGGGACCAACTTGTACAAGTCAGAATGGTCATATTCAATCTTACTTCTACAAGTCAGATTAAACAAAGTAGGGTTATCTTCTCCTTATTTCATATGTATTTTTAGCGTTTTCAATCTGACTTCTACAAGTAGATTATACTAGAATGTCTTTTTATCCAAGTCTGTTATCTAGAGATATCATGTATGGTTAAATTCCATTTCTATATACTGAGAGCTATTTATAAAGCTTACAAAATAGTCAGGGGTTTGTAATTTAGATTTTTTTGTTTTTATATCATTCTTACTTGTAAAAGTCAGAATCAAAATTTTACTACCCTCCTTTGGCAGTAAATTTCTCTACTTTGGCGGTCATGAACACCAAGGTCTTTAATTCTGCTAAAATCATTAAATAACTATTATTTTTGTAGTATAAACCACATTGGTGTTCAAAACCGTGGTTATAAATGACAGACTAAGATAATTAACTATGAAATTCTTTGATGATAATTGAAACTTTACAGTCAATCTATTTCCCATTTGCACATGATTCTATCACCCTAAATGCAGGATGTCATTGTTGATCTTGTGATACAATTTGAATAAGATTTATTGGTTTTGAGAAATGCTATTTCAAAAACATTGAATGTGGGAGCAAATTTGATAGAAACAATTCTTACTCTTACAAGTCAGATTCATTCTGACCTGTAAAAGTCAGAATTGGATCTGACTCTACAGAGTAATAAACTATAAATAGAATCTTACTGGTACAAGTAAGATCTATTCTGACTTGTGTACAAGTTGGTCCCCTGACTGGTAATAAAAAACAAGACCAGATCATTTTGCTGCTTTATCATCATAGACTGAAAAGACACTGACGTCAATAATGCAGGCGACATTATAGTTTTCGATGGCAGGTTAAAATACACCATGTATAAGACAGCTGAAAATTGGTTTCCATTGGCTTCTTTAAAGTGACAGTGTCGGTTTGTCAGCATTAGACATTTTTACTGTAAGCAAAACCCATATCCGAAACCGAAATCGAAACCGAAACCAGAGATACGAAACGCAAATGCTGTGTCATTATCATGCTTTGTCACCTTTTTATGTTAAAATAACATTTTGTTTGTGGTTAAGTCATTTTTCTATTGCCTGTGGCATTATGATGTGTGGCTTTGTATTTGTGGTCTGTGGTTTCATCATTATGTTATACACTTGTGTTAGAAATAAAAAGACTAAGGCCACACCAAATTACTTTATTATTCTTCGGATTCGCGTCTATTTGGGGCAAGACTAAAAAAAAGAATTTTTTATTTTCGCCGCTCCAAATCCGCAATCGCCCGCGTCAGATTCTAGTCATCTATGCGTTTGAAAGAAATGTATTTAAAAAGGAACAAGAAGGTTTAAAATCGATCTAAAAGGACACAGAAAACCGTGGATTCTAACCGAGAAGACTGAATTCCCACCTATAGGTGTATTCATGTTGTTGATTTGAGTAGACACTTAAAAGTCAACAACTCTAGGAATCGAAATTCGGTCTCAAACATGCCAAAGGAAGCTGAAAAATGAATTATAAAATCAAAGGTTAACTTAGTCCAGTCGACTTTTGGTTCCTTAAACCCTTTTAAGATACAACAAAGATATTTTTCTGAATGCTAGGATTTGAAATTAACAATATGAAATTTAAAAAATATATATATTAAGTGATTATCAGATTTTGGTGACAGAAACAATAAAGCACCTACAGACTTTATAAAACAAGAAAACATTTTCCTAGTTCACCAGCTATATTTGTATCATAGAGTTCTCTCAAACATATTATTTTTACATCATGCATATACATATATTTTAACATGCTAGAAGAAACTCACGATTCTGTTGATTTTTCACTTTGTACAGTTCTTATCTTTCCAGACAAAATGAGAAAAAATAACAATTTACAAATGAGTACATTATTGTTGATCGCTTGGAAATATCCTATTATTATTTCAAATTAAAACAAAAACATCTCTCGCTATGAAATATCTTCTAACTTATATTCTTTTATTAATCTAAAAAAAAATTAATTGCTCGACTCGACCAAAACTGTTCGCCTATAAAAATGCCCTTTTGTAAAAAAAAAAAACAATTGATAAAATTTCGCTCGCCGCTTCAATGTTTTTATTCAAGTTGTCCAAAGAACTAGGAATTAATTTCGTGTGACCTAAAATGAAACGTTTAACATGAGTCAATGAACGAATCTCTGCAAGAAGCAGAGGTACCAATGGGGCATCCGAATATCAAAAGTCCGAAAGGGCAGAGACAAAACCAGCAAACACCAACAAGAACGGGACAAAAACAGACAACATGTAAAACATGGAAACACAAAACAACTGCAAGACAAGAAAAACAGTTTCGATATCATGGTGGACATTGTCGCCTGTCAGACTGGAATATATTTTCTACATCTTTTTATTTAATTTTTTACTTTTCTCATGGATTACTTTATTTTAGACCATAATCTAAACGGATCCACCAAAAGAAAATTTTAAAAAAAATCTTTGAGGAAAATTTGAACCCAAAGGCAATAAGAGTCTCTTCAGTCTTTGCTGATGGCTAAACATATCTTTATATTCTTATATGCGAGTCATTTAAATAGTTAGATCTCTCTTTAAGTATTTTTATGTTGAATTGCTTCTTTCCTTAATATATGAATATGAAATCATTAAAAAGGGAAAGAAATATGAATTTGGCCGATCATAGACCAATTCAAAAAAGATATTGCAATCCTTGTAACTCCTTGAATTACGCAAAATTCTTTAAACATTGAGATAACAATTACAAAAAGGATTTTTCCTTCGATCCTTAACTTCGCCTTTCTCCCCAAAGACTGAATAATATCTACCTCAACAAGTGACAATCATTACAGAGAAATTATAAAGCACGTTAGGAAAAAATTCCTCTGATTAATTCAAATGTCACTATAGGGAACACTTCCTGGTCCTAATGATGTAACACATAATATATAATGTTTTTGATATTGGTTTAGTGCCAAGCATCGGATTAAAACTACTGCCATAGTAATTCATTGTTAAATTCAAAATTGTTTAAAACAACAGGTTGCTAATACCACAAAGTTTGAAGGTGCTCATCACTTGGATTACTGAGATATGACAATGTCCTATATAATAAACTTTTGTTATTTATTTAAAAAAGCCGCCATTTTAAAATTTTGAAGTCCTTATGGATACCTTGTATGTGGAGTATTACTCGCAACATCAAAATCTACCAGAATATTAATTTGTATAAAAATCCAAGCACTTTAAAATTTTGGCGGCCATCTTGGATTTTGAAATTTCACATTTTCGCAATTTGCGGAAAAACCGTAAATATCGCTTCAAATTTTTTTTTATATTTTTGTAGTACTCATCAAGCTCTAATTTCCTACCAAGTTTCAAGGTCCTCACCAACTAGGTTACCGAAATATAGCAATGTCCTATATAATGAACTTTCGCTGTTTACTTGGACACGGTGGCCATTTTGAAAATTTCGAAAACGTTGTGCACACCTCTAATATGTGCCCTATCACTGTGGAAAGTTTCATAAAGCTCAGACTTCACATCTCTTCGGCTATCGTTTGAGGAAAATAAATATTGGTATTTTTTCAACATATCAATGTATTCGGGGACAAAACCCGAGATTCCGATTAGTATCCGCGTTAAAACGACTCAGTCTAAATCTGTGTCAATATGACGTGATGCAGGTAAATAAAATAACAATCAATATTGTCGAGCTATTTTGATCAAAATAAACTACTTTTGCGGCAAAATTTATGGCAAATTGGTTTTTCAATATTCATTTTATTGCATTTCGGTTCAATTGACACCAAAAAATTGGGGGGTAAAAAAATGAGTTTGCCGTAGACAATATGCCTTAAATGAAACTGATGATCACCATAATGGATAAAGAAAGAAATCTCAAGAACAACAACCAGAGCAAATGGTTTTATACTGAAGAAATGAAAAATAAAGTTGAGTACAACTTGATGTTTGATTTCAGATGAATTGGTATCAACATTTATTGAAACCAGTCAGAAAGTTTAGAATTACCATATGCTCTACTCTATTAATTTAACTCAAATTAGGTAAACTGAAATACAAACTAACTCCAAGTCAAATTTTCAAATTCTTAAGAAACTACACCGTAGCCACAAAAATTTCATAAGAAAATTATTCATCTATTTTAGTTACTTAAAAGCCAAGTAAATAGACTTTTATGCTGACTCTAGATATCGTGTTTACATGTAATATCAAGACCTCTGAAAAACTAAAAATACTGCGTGTATCAAGATCTTGTTTTAACCTTTGTGATCTAATTTATTACTTATATTGATAAGTGCGGTCATTTCTAATGTTAATATTAAATGTTCGTATTTTTCGTTATTAATTTTATTTTGTTGAAACTGTTCGATTCTGAAAAATAATAATTTTAAATGATAAGGCGTGATACAACTAATGAATCAAACATTTTTGGAAAACTTTAAAGGTTTTGCCAATAAACAATTATTCATTTGGGAAAAGTGATTATTTTTCTTGCGGGAAAATGCCAAGCAAACTAACGTAATTCCTGTTGTCTTAAGTTCAATTGTCATCAAAATAACAGGCTAAAATTACAAATTATAAAATATATTAGATTTTGACAATAACATTTTACAATTGTCAAATTTATGTCCAATTAATCTAGCGCAAAATTGAGGCTATTAACACTGATATCTGTCAATGTTACAGAAACAAATATTTGTTATTCTGTAATTTCATCACACTAAATCTAATTGGAAGGCTGCATGAACAAGGGGTTGCACTAAGTCGTACTAAGCATACCCCCACTCGGCCATTCAGAAAACAGGAAGTAGATGACCGACTGACCTGGAAAGGGGAGGCACGGTACAACCCATCATGCTAAAGCTGTATACCAAATTTAAAATCAATCCCTTCTCTAGAAGCCAAGAAATCTGTTACGAAAAATTGTCTTTTTTTGACCCATAAAAAGTCTAAGTCAGCTCGGAAAACAGGAAGTAGATGATGGACTGACCTGGAAAGGGGAGGCACAGTATAACTAATCATGCTGAAGCTGTGTACCAAATTTGAAACCAATCCATCCAGTAGAAACCGAGAAATCTGTTACGAAAAATTTCAATTTTCAAATTTTTTTTTCCCTAAAAAGTCTAAGTCGGCTTGGAAAACAGGAAGTAGATGATGGACTGACCTGGAAAGGGTAGGCATAGTATAACTCATCATGCTGAAGCTGTGTACCAAATTTGAAACAAATCCATCCAGTAGAAGCAGAGAAATTGAACCGGACGGACAGACGGACGGACCCACAAATGACAGGTTAAGTGACTGCTTTTTATGTGACTGTATTTTTATGAATTATGTGACTGAATAAAGTGTTCTTACAAATTAGGATTAATGTGATTTTTCCCAAAACCTATGTGACCTGAAAGGTATTTCATTTCATAATTAACTATTACCAAGGCTGGCAACAGAATAGGCCCGAAGCAGCACTAAGCTTATTGTAAAAGGCCACTTTTGAATGCCTGGTACCCTCATGACAAGTTGGGGCGCCTTACTCTTAGAACAATTGGGATGTTTGCCCAAGGTGGTTGAATGGGGTGACCCTGTCATTTTGCATGCCAGGGTCATCAGGTCATAATACAGAAAACCTAACAGCTAGCCATAGTGTGTGGAAAAATGCCACGTTTCTTGCATGCTAAAGAACACTGCTGCAGGTTTTGCTTTGAGTAAAAACTTCTGCTCAGCTGACGAAGGTAAAATTGCCAGAGCATTTGGGTGGCTGAATTTATGCCACATTTATGAACGCCTGATTAAAACTCACCACAAATCCCAACACATACTAAAGTATCGCATTAAACATTGATTACTAAAGTGTCACAATCAACACATGAACTTACTAAAGTGTCAAATTAAACATGGACATACTTAAGTGTCACATTAAACATGGACTTACTAAAGTGTCAAATTAAACATGGACATACTAAAGTGTCACATTAAACATTGACACACTTAAGTGTCACATTAACCATTGACATACTTAAGTGTCACATTAAAAATGGACATATAAAGGTGTCACATTTCACAAAGACATACTAGAACGTTACATTAACCATGGACTTATTACAGTGTCACATTGAATATGGACATATCAAAGTGTCACATTAAACATGAACATATAAGAGTGTTACATTAAACATGGACTTATAAATGTGTCACATTAAACATGTACTTTTTAATGTGTCACATTAAACATGGACTTATTTAAGTGTCATGTTAAACATGGACTTATTTAAGTGTCACATTAAACATGGACTAATTCAAGGGTCATGTTAAACATGGACTTATTAAAGTGTCACATGAAACATGGACTTAATAAAGTGTCACATAAACACATACTTACAAATGTACATCTAAATGTCACATTAATTACGTGGACATACTAAGATGTCACATGAAACACATGGACATACTTAAATGTCACAATAAATACATGGATATACAGGTTTCCGAGAAGTTGACATTCGAAAAAATGAGGGAAAGGTGTAAAAACGGTTAATTTTAAGGGGAAATAACTCTTAAAAAAATAATTCTTCAACTTTGAACCTGATCTTGATGTGTTTAACAATATGCAATTAAAATTTCTCACATATATCTACTATAGTTTGCAAGATATTGATGTTTAAACGTCCAAAAATTTTGAAAAATCTGCAAAAATGGTAATAATTATACATGGATTATTGGATCTTCTTCAAAATTTCAGAGCAGGCTTGCAGGTAGATCTTTAGGTTGAGATCACTTCTGCTGGGCTAATTTAACTCTATGTCCTATGGCAGCCGTGTTATTCAACAAATCAAAACATGCTGTATACTAAATGTCAAGAAGCTGTGATAAATGAATCCAACGACACAGCTTGTCCATGTAAAGCTTATTATTGGAGTGTTGAAGGAAAGTGCAGTTTGGTGAAACTATGGTATAACAGTATATTTCTCACTTTATTGTATCAGGGGTTCAGAACACAGTGATCAGTAAATGTAGTTTTCAGTGTTGTCACAATGTGCAGAATAAAGGTCAAGGTGTTTCAAATATATATATTTTCATACTAATTACAATTTACAACTGATAGCAACAAAACTGTGTAAAGCTATTACTGCAGCATATAAGTTTTATCAACCTAGGACCTTTAATTCTAACGATATGGAGGTCCTCATTAAACTTCGACATGGCGATTACTCTAAAGGTATAAATTTCCAAGGTAGCTATATTGCATAGTTTCATGATCTGGTGCATAATTGTGACTCTTCAATTTGTCCTATTGTAGCTAATAATATAAAATATCCCCAGGTACTTTTTTCACAATCATTTTACATCCATGTAAACTAGTACAACAACATGAAAATAGCTACTATGAAAGGTTAAGGTCAAAAGATGTGTTTATGGCTGTAACTGCTCCAGGCACTGATGCATACATGTACAAAGTTTCATCAACCTAGAAATTAAAGCTCTTGAGATATAATGATCAGCTCATTAGCCTTCAAGCATTGATAGTTTATGCCACTATCAATAAAACAACACCTATGTTTTAAACATAACCAGAAATAAATCCTTTGTGACAGCAACTTTCAAATGACTGTCCCGGAATGAAATATGAGGTTAGTTGGTAGGCAGTTTTCTTCCTCCCAAACAGCTATGAAATCATAATAGATCTTTCACAGGGTTCATACACTTTTTAACCACAAAATTCAAGGACTTTTTAAGGGCAAACCTCTGACTTTTCTAAGACCAAAATGTTATGACACAATTTTATTTAATGTCTTTAAGAACAACATGTAAATGAAAGAAATTGAATTTGAACTTAAACAAACATGAGTTAACAGTAAAGTATGTCTCGCCTGCCAGCACCATAATTGGCATTGGAAACAAAACTTCTTTGGTCACTGTCATTATTATTTTCATAAAAATATCAGGACTTCGTGTTTCTAAGATCAAAAGGTGTTCATAAACCTTAATATTGCTATAATATGTATCAAAAATTGTCAAAAACACTCCATCAGAAAATCAAAGTAAAGGTCAAAGGATGAGGATGCAAATACATTGTATGATGAGCTACTACTGGGGCATATGCATACCAAGTTTGATTAACCTAGGACTTATAGTTCTTGAGATATGGAGGTGCTCATAAAACCTTAACAAAAGGTTAACACTGCCGCCATAGCCAATAAAGCAACACCTATGTCCCGCTCTGCTTTACAGGTGAGAAAAAACACAAGAAAGATTTCTGTCACTGCTTCATGTTCCTCATACTTCATTTTGCATTGTTTAAACTCTGTGGTTCATCTTCAAAATGTTTTGGATGATAAGATGGTTTTCCCTCCTATGCACCTCTCCTTTGCATTGTTCGCTTTCTTTTAATGTAGTTTATAAACAGATTTCTAGGAGTGGTTTTCGTTTTCAGGAAATCTTTAAAGTACAGATGAATTTTGTTCATTTCTTATTCTGACCATATTTTTCGTGTTGTTTTTTTCCTCCTCCTCCTCCTCCTCCTCCTCTACTTCTCTGTCATCTATAAATTCATCTGCTCTTAATGCTTCTTCAAAGTACATCTCCTTTTGTGTTTCTGTGGTTTCTTCAGGTAGAGAGCTTAATTAAAGAAAAAGAAAGGAAAATAATAGAAAGTGCAAAATGATTAATCATATATATAATTTATTTCAACAAGTATGGCCTTGCCTGTCAGCACTATAAGAGAGGTCTTCAAAGATCTGTATAAAAATGAATTTATCTAAGATTGTCTTTGTGCAAAGTGATATTTAAGAAGGTCTGCAAACTTATTAGTCCTAAATACAGGTAATAACAAAATGGTCAAACTTGATAATTGCATGCTAGGTAGCACAATTCCTAATGCCTAATGCCTGGGGATTGAAAATCAAAAACTTGAAGTCTTGCCAATTTTCTATTTAAAAACGCTGTCTTTAACTCGAGGCACCCAGGAACCAGAATTGCTCATCAAACTTTAATATGCACAATTTGCTTTAAAAACATTAGCTATTTCAAAATTACCAGTGAAAAATTGAAAATTTGACATTTATACACAAGTTTTACTGTAGTTCATGAGATACATGTATGGTGGCACTAAAACAATAAACCTACCCTTATAATGTATAGAAGAGTAGCTAAACCAGGAAAAGAAAAGTGAACATGAACCTTAAAAATGGACCTACTAAAGTGTCACATTTGACTTATTAAAGTGTCACATTAAATATGGACATACCTAAGTGTCACATTAAAACTAAAGCGTCATTTTATGCATGGGCATATAAGAGTGTCACATTTAACATGGACTTATTCAGTGATTACTAAAGTGTCACATTAAACATGGACATATTAGAGTGTCACATTTAACATTGACTTATTAGAGTATCATCTAACATGGACTTATTGAATGTCACATTAAACATGGACATATTAGAGTGTCTCACATTTAACACAGACATAAATGTATGAGAGTGACACAAATTGTGTTAATTAATTGCCTAAGTCTTTAATCACTTTGACAATTCTTACCACATAAAAGAATGTGTCCATCTTTAATGTGACACCCTTTGAGTCCATGTTCAGTGTGACCTTCAAAGTCTATGGTTAGTGTGACTATTAACTTTGCAAGTCACTCTTTAACCAAATTTACTGTTATTGCCCCATGATATTAATATGTCCATAATTAATGTGACACCTTTTTGAGTCCATGTTTTGTGTTACTATAAAATGTTATAATAAATATATATTTACATGTATGTGCAAACTTAACTATGTCCATAATTGATGTGACACCTTTCTGAGTCCATGTTTTGTGTGACGATAAAATGTTATATATATATATTTACATGTATGTTCAAACTTAACTATGGCCATAATTTATGTGACACCTTTCTGAGTCCATGTGTTGTGTGACTATAAAATGTTAGAAATATATATTTACATGTATGTGCATACTTAACAATGTTCATAATTAATGTGACACCTTTCTGAGTTCATGTTTTGTGTGACTATGAAATGTTATAATAAATATATATTTACATGTATGTGCATACTTAACCATGTCCATAATTAATTTGACATGTTTCTGAGTCCATGATTTGTGTGACTATAAAATGTTATAAATATATATTTACATGTATGTGCATACTTAACTATGTTCATAATTAATGTGACAGCTTTCTGAGTTCATGTTTTGTGTTACAATAAAATGTTATAATAAATATATATTTACATGTATGTGCATACTTAACTATGTCCATAATTAATGTGACCTGTTTCTGAGTTCATGTTTTGTGTGACTATGAAATGTTATAATAAATATATATTTACATGTATGTGCATACTTAACGCTTAACTATGTCCATAATTAATGTGACACGTTTCTGAGTCCATGTTTTGTGTTACAATAAAATGTTATAATAAATATATATTTACATGTATGTGCATACTTCACCATGTCCATAATTAATGTTCAACTAAATGACATTGAGTTTTAAATTTTACATGGGCATACAATTTTTTGCAGAAACTTTTTTTAAGTCTCTGGTAATTGTTTTTCCGAAAATGGTTGCCTGTGTACAGACACAAAACATAAATTTGGTATTCAAATTAAGATTTCTAAAGAAATTGTCAATTATCATAGCATCTATTATCAAAAATACATGAATCTTGAATTTTTTGTGAAATGCAACAAATTCTTTGAAACTGTTAATACATGTATTTATTTTGAACAGAAATTGACCACAGGTTCAATCTTCATATGATATTGTAGAAAAGAATCCAACAGATTTGAAGTGCATATCATGTCTCACTTAAAACATTCAACTATACATCTAAGCAGTCACATTTATTATTCATAAAGTAATAGTAAATTATACCATACCTTGTTGTGCATTTGTAATCTGGGTCCAAATAATGTCAGAACTTCTTCTGCTTTACAGATGCTTTTAAAACGCACAGATGATACAAGTAATTTTTATCTTTCAAGTGCAAGAAAATCAAATCTGATCTATGGGAGATAACTCTTTAATGCAACTTATGGACGTCCAATTGATGGATAGAATCATCCATATATGGCATTATGTGACTTTAACCCAATGACCTTTTTGTGTCACATGGCACCCAAATTTGACAAAATTTCTAGATTTTTTATGTGACAGTCACATAATCTTCAAAGGTCACATAAATGCCAAATGGTCACAAAAAGGGTCACATAACCTGCATTTCGTGAACGCGGACGGACGGACAAGGTGATTGCAATATAGCCCCCTCTCTTACGAGTGGGGGTATAAAAATGGCTTTTAATTGCAAAAGGGACTACTCTATGAATAGGATCGAGTGGTGAATGTTCATGCAACTCTTCATTAATGTGTCACTTTTCAGGCACACACATCAGGAGATAATTTTTTGTTCTTTTACTAGATCGACTCATGAAAGACGATTTGGGTTTTAGAGGTTTCGAGATTACTATAATTATGCATTTATTGAATCAAAGTCAGCATAACTTTGTTGGAGATACTTCTATTGAATTGAATAAAACGCAGATCATTCTGTGATCATTCCTACCTTCCTCCATGCCCATAACCTTATCTGACACGAAACCTGTGAACATGTATATTATTTTAATTGATGATTGGGAATCTACCTAAATGTAATCAATGTAAGACCTTAGTTAAAATAACATTTGAACTGCAAGTTAGAACCCTTTTAACTTGCTCGGTATATGACAAATGAGTGTGACTTATTTGTTCAAAAGTATATGTTGACTTTATCTGATTATTAAAACTATGTTATTTGATAATCGTTTTTCTAGTATAAATTAAACTTGATTTTATAGGACAAACATTTTATTAGTATATTTTTTTATTATATTTTATCAAATATCTACTTGAGTAGAAGATATCTAGGAAAATACAACTGCAAACTATGGGCCTCGTGTCAAAAATAAGCTTAATGAAAGAAGCAAAGGTGTACCAAAGGGGTAATCAGTATCATAAAACCGTAAAGACAAAGACAAAACCGGCAGACAAAAAATCATCACATCAAAACCGCATTCAGCAACGCGAACTCAAGTCGAAACGAGAGTGAACTCAGATGCTCCGGAAGAATAAGCAGTTCCTGCTTGCTATAGCACACCCGTCACGTTGCCAAAGATCGATTAAGTGTTGGTCAAATCCGGAAAGAATGACATTACAAGACTCTATGCCAAACCAACATCTGTGCTCATCTGAGAGATAGAAATCCCGTATTTGTGTACAAGCACATGATGTCGTCCGTAAAATTTCTTGAGTGATGACAACAACCTGGGAACAACGTACCCCTGTGTTAACAATTTGCTTGTCAACCGTGTAGCTCTATCACATGCTCTGGAATAACGAATCAATTGTGATACGTAAACTCCATATGCTGGAGCGGACGGAATGTTGCTACACAGAAAAGGAAAGTTGAAGTCATCCCGTTTGTCATAGAGCCTTGTACAAAGCCTTCCTTGTGTGTCAATTTCAAGAAAAAAGATTCGAATATGAAGCGGACGTCCTAGAATCTGTAGTGTCCTTTATCTCAAGTTCCTTCGGATATATGAGATGTAAATAGTCACCAAATCGAGGATTGTTTAGTGAAAGGCCATCATCAATATAACGAAATGTGAGATTGCAGGATAAAGCAAGTTTGCGGTCCTTTTTGTCTAGAAGTGATTGTAAGAAGTCCGCTTCATATGAATGAAGAAACAAATCGGCAAGCAATAAGCTTTATTTAAACTTCACACCAATGAAGGTTAGCGCTGCTGGTGCAGTTTGAAAACACATCAGAGCTTTAAATGATCTGTTTAAATTCCAAAATTATCTAAACTCTGATTCCTCCTACCCCAAACATAGGTTGATCATCTAAGTTGTAATTTGGCCCCCTGTCCGGTATGTTTTGGTTTTAATGTTCTTTGCTCTTCATAATCATAAAAGGTTTTTTTTAATGTTTTTGGAAGGGCGCCTATGGTGAGTCTTATATAGACAAAACGCCATTCAGGCACAGCAAAATGTATTGTCTAGAACTCTGTTGTCATTTGAGTTTCAGACTTATCTTGTCTAGCTAATTTTCTATGTTTTGATTCATTTTAGATTGAGCAAGCAATTATGACATTCTATATTTGTATCAACATATAAGGGAGATTCCTATAAGGGTTTTAAGAGAGAGGAAAAATGAAAATTGATGGAATTTTTAAAACCTTCTACATAAATTGAAGTAAAATACTCTGTCTGTCCAAGTAAACGTATTACTCGTAAAGAAATTATGAAAACTACTTAAAAGGTTAGATAATAAAGCTAAGACTAAATATTAAGTAAATAACCACTTCCGAGGCTCAAATCTCAATTACTACCAATATTATAAGTCGTTTGCAAACAAAAATTTAATCAAGGATGTAATCTATAGTTCAGGGTGCCTCTTTACCAAATTTAAAAATCGGAGCAAATTCTTTCCATAACTTATAATGGACAGGTTTTTATGTTGGCGTCACACTGTCTTTATTTTGAGATACGACGGACACACGAAGGTGAAAAATTCAACTTGGTGAGAATTAAGTCCCGACCTTGCTAAAAATCAAAATAAAACTGAAGGGTAAACGATTAGAACAGAATGTTAAACGATTAGTAAAGTAGCACATACGAACCGATTACGAAGTCGTTATGATGTGGTCAAGATAAGTCGGCCCGGGAAAAAGATCCGAAGTAGAAATGAAGTCTGGTCATACACAATTCAATGGCTACACGACGATGTGTTTATGATACGAGGGGTATTCGATGAATCCCGATGGGTATACGAAGTATGAAATGTAATAAAGCAATTTGAAATAAGATGATTTGGTTAAGTCTATTAAGATTGTCCTTTGCTGCTTCTTACTAGTATGTATGGATAACAAATTAAAAAGAAAGCTCTCAACGTATTCCCCTGCTGTCGACCAGCAATAGTAGATGAGACATTTGATATAGTTAAAGTTTAGAAATTGTTAAGATATAAAAGCGAAAAAAAAAATGATGTTACTTTATCTTGTTAGCATACATAATATAAAAACAGCAAGAAGAAACATTACACCACAGCATACAGTGTTATTGCAAATCGCAGTAAGTATGACAACGCATTTTGCAATAAATTGTTAAATGTAATAATGCGTTTTGCAATAAAATTATAGTTAATTCTACAATTTGTCGTTTCCCTGCTTCTTATTGGTATATATGGTAAAAAAGATTAAACAAAGGCTCCCTAAGTTTAACTCGAAATCATTAGATGTGTTTACGAAGGCATTTCAATAGAAAGGGTGGAACCAGGAACACAACACGAACATAGACCTTCGGCAGTATTTAAACATTTAAGCACTCCTAAGTTTATAACAAAGTCAGGAAATTTCCACAGAAGGTGCTTCGATGGAAAAAGATGCGCTATCTTGTTACGATCAGTCCTGATTTTGAAAATATCCATAATCGTGTTTTTATCGGGATCTAAATCAGGATAGTGTGACGCCAGCATTACCAGTAAGTTCTACGATTGTTTTTTATTTATTAACATTTCGATTAAATTTGATTATGCAATGAAAAAAACAGTCAACCTAGAGCCATATATCATGTTGATCTTTAGTGTTTTATGAAATGTTCTTTCGTCCATTAAAAAAAACTGCCATAAAAAATTTTGAACATCACTTTTTCAATCAAAACTGTTTTCACTGTTGTTTTATAATGTATGTGTTCCAAATTCCATCCCATTTAACTACTTTCCATCCAACTGTAAAAAATTGTCTCTCTAAAGAATTTTAAATTCTCAGAATATAATTAGTCAATTAGAGTAGAAGCCGTAGTTCATGGACAAATTTGACCAAGAGCATGTTACTGTTTATGATAGTTTAATCTGTTTCGATTAAATTTAACTGATGTATGCTATTTATGATTTTGAAATGATGCTTTTATCGGACAGCACATGGTATCGATAAATTTGACATGGCAAATTGTTGTGTGATTTCTTTTTTCATAGTTTGATCAAAGTAACATCTGAGCAACTAACTTTACTTACTAATTTATCTATCGTAACATTTATAGAACCGTTTGATTTAAGTACATTATTACATTGTAAAATACATATGAATGACAGAGCTTACACTTTTTTGCTCATACATATGAGCCTATATTCACCGAAAACGATTTAGATAGCTTTACAAAACAGTTTAAACTTACAAAATGATCATCTGTATATTTTAGTCAATTTGATTAAGTTTGAAGGTGATGTTTATTTCATTCTTATAAAATTTCAAACGATTAAAATATCTCATAAAGTGATTCAACCAAATTAAAAACACATTATTCCTGAAGGTTACTCAAATTAATTCCTAAATTCATTTTGTTCCAACGTATATATGAAATACAAATGACAACAAAGTTCCAGACAATAAATTTTGCTACGCCTGACGCGCGTTTCGTCTATTAAAGACTCATCAGAGGCGCTCTACCAAAAATATTGAAAATGCCAAACACTGTATGAATATGAAGAGCATAGAACAGTATAACCCAAAATACCAAACTGAGGAACCAAATTATTACTAAGATATTCAACCTATGTCTGGGGTAGGAAGAACCTTAGGGTTTAGATAATTTTGAAATTTAGACGGATAATTTAAAGCTTTGATGTATTCTCCAACTCAAAAGTGTTGGTGCCGGAGCGGGCTAACCTCGGGGAATTTAAACTCCACCAGCAGTGCTAACCTTCACGTGTGTTCGAAATACAAATGACAACAAAGTTCCAGACAATAAATTTTGCTACGCCTGACGCGCGTTTCGTCTATTAAAGACTCATCAGAGGCGCTCTACCAAAAATATTGAAAATGCCAAACACTGTATGAATATGAAGAGCATAGAACAAAATAACCCAAAATACCAAACTGGGGAACCAAATTATTACTAAGATATTCAACCTATGTCTGGGGTAGGAAGAACCTTAGGGTTTAGATAATTTTGAAATTTAGACGGATAATTTAAAGCTTTGATGTATTCTCCAACTCAAAAGTGTTGGTGCCGGAGCGGGCTAACCTCGGGGAATTTAAACTCCACCAGCAGTGCTAACCTTCACGTGTGTTCGAAATACAAATGACAACAAAGTTCCAGACAATAAATTTTGCTACGCCTGACGCGCGTTTCGTCTATTAAAGACTCATCAGAGGCGCTCTACCAAAAATATTGAAAATGCCAAACACTGTATGAATATGAAGAGCATAGAACAGTATAACCCAAAATACCAAACTGGGGAACCAAATTATTACTAAGATATTCAACCTATGTCTGGGGTAGGAAGAACCTTAGGGTTTAGAACTGAACCAAACTGATTTGTTAATTGGATAAACCACACAAATATTTTCATATTTAGAACAGGGAAAAGATAATATTTTGTGTCGCACAGATCATTAGAGCAAGTAATGCTCACTTTACAAAAACACGTTAGTTCTGCTTAACTTGCCAGCTTGACCTTCGAAAAGAGTGAATTTTGGTCTGATAAAAGCGAAATATTGTCCGCTTTCCTATTCAGGTCTTATTCAAAAGTGAACAAGTGCGAACCTGTCAAATACACAGGTCAGTTGAGGTCAGACAGTTGAGACCTGACCTGGCAACATATCAGGTCAGTTTTATCTGAACCATAAGCCAACATGTGCAGTCTAGACAACATTTTGAAAAGTGGATTGGTCTGTTAATAAATAAATCATTTGTTATTTCAGCTAAAAATGAAAGGCGGATGCAAACGTGTTACCTTTTACGGCGGCGTATAAAGAGTTTTCAATTATGCTTTAAACATTCTTTAACATGAATACAGGAAGAGTGATTTGCCGGACCCAATATGGACGTGCTTAAGAAACATAATGTTCAAGATTTATAGAATACATAATATACTGCCAACCACTGATAGTCCAAGCAATGTTTTGACATCGTAAACATTAGTTCAAACCTAGCTTAATAATTTGTTCTGTACGGTGTTCTTCCCTTCTCTAGTTTTTGCCTTAACACTTATTGCTTGAGAGTCCATGATGATTCTTTTATCAATGTTCCTGAATCCGGCTTAACTTTGATTCAGGAGAAATAACCATCTATTAGGAGGAGATTTCAGAATTAATTTACAGGATATCAGATGTCAACTATACTATTTTATAGTTATCTACTTACTTTGAAGTTATGTTCTGTCTATATTTCAATAAAATAGAAGTGTATTTTTTCCTATTCAAATGTCTTTCCTGCAACAATGATGTTTGATTAATAAAATGTTTTAAGTTAGTAATAGTCCAAAAATTGATCTAATGCATTAGTTTTTGAGTTCTTAAAATAAGTTGAAAGCCCAAGACCTCAAGCTGTGCGTCTTCAACGATTGATGTTATATATACCGTATTTTGTCTTATTAGAAACAATGAATACTTAACAAATGGATTTATTTGTTTTAAACTCTAACATTAAAGCATACTGGGGCTTTCACGAGTTTTCCAATAACTACATATTTGTCGTACAAGTTTTCCGATAATGCGATTTGTTTCTGGTAGAAAGTTAAATAAATCACTTTAACATCATTCACACTGGTTAGTTTGACCATCATTGCTATCATAAAATAGCTACTCAACAACTGAATTCGCTACTCACAAGAAAATGAGACAGTTACTCGAGACAAAATTCCATTATTTTTTAAACAATGAATTGTTAAAGGTTATTTTCTTGCCAAGAAGAACTTTAATTCATTGTTTATTGCAAGAAATAAACGGACCTTAATAAATAGTCCAGTCTATATCAACGCTTGCTGAAAATGAAAAGTACAAGAGTCATCCAATGTAACAGATTTATTTTATCTCTTATTGTTGATATTTTTTATAATATTCTTGTGTACATGATTATGGGCTTCGCTTTAGTTAAGTAAAATCAAACTAAATTATTCAACGTCTTCCATTGCTAAAAAAGAATATTTCGTGAAGACATACAAACACGTGTTTTTATTGAAAAAAAAACGGAAACGGAAAGCTCATACTGCTTGCTTGTGTGTTATGCTTTTATCGGAGTGAATAATTGCATTACATAGTAAGAATGAGAAATGGATGTTGTGTCATGTGTAAATTAAAGCATTCTAAAATATGATTTACCTTACGTTTCAATAAAGTTTACTAAAAAAGACATTCTTATATGAATTACAATGTTTTTGTTTGTACAGTTGTATTGCTTTTATTCTCGATATATGGATCACCCAATATATTTCTTGAAATATGCAGTTCTACTTACAGATGGGTCCAAACCTAACCTGTATGCGCACCAGACCTATAAAGTGGACCAGAAGTCTGGTTCAGGTCTGCTTTTTTCTGGTCTAGTTTGGTTTTAGTGAACCTAGGTCTGCTCTCAAGTTCACTCCAAAAGCAAACTTTGCACAAGGTCTGGTTCACTCTGACCTCAGGCAGACCAGACCTATAAAAACTGACCATTCCTTGAGTGGACAAGACTTAGAGAAGACCAAACTTAGGTCTGGTCCGCTCTAGGTCTGGTTCACTCTTGGTTCACTATATATGAAAAGCAGACCAGACCAGACTTAGAGCAGACCAAACTTAGGTCTGGTCCGCTCTAGGTTCACTATATATTAAAAGCAGACCAGACCAGACTTAGAGCAGACCAAACTTAGGTCTGGTCCGCTCTAGGTCTGGTCCACTCTTGGTTCACTATTAAAAGCAGACCATACCAGACTTAGAGCAGACCAAACTTAGGTCTGGTCCGCTCTAGGTCTGGTCCACTCTTGGTTCACTATCAAAAGCAGACCAGACCAGACTTAGAGCAGACCAAACGTAGGTCTGGTCCACTCTAGGTCTGGTCCACTCTTTGTTCAATATTAATAGCAGGCCAGACCAGACTTAGAGCAGACCAAACTTAGATCTGGTCCGCTCTAGGTCTGGTCCACTCTTGGTTCACTATTTAAAGCAAACCAAACCACAATTTTGACTGAACCAGACTTGTGGTGAGGTCTGGTCTGCTTTCCAACCAAACCAAACCAGAAAAGTGGACCTAGGTCTGCTTCGTGGATTGGTCAAGAGATTTAAACCAGACCAGAAAAGTGAACCACAGGTCCGCTCTAAGTTCACTTTTGTACAGGTTAGGTTTGGTCTCATCTGTAAGTTCTCATAATGGGAGGCTAAATAAAGTTTTAAACAAGAATTTGCCCGACAAGCATAATACTTCATCTCTTAACATTTTGGATGGACGGGCGAGTGGAAGGACGAACGGACCCCAACACTATTAGTAAATGAGGCATTCATAAATCGTAGCTGCATGTATTAAAAAGATAAATTACTGAGGTAAAAAAGTGAGTTGTATGTTAAGCAACAAAAATAAATAATGTGGTTCTTATTTGATAGGCATATGGATATTTTGACAGCACACTGAAATCAGAAGCATGGAGCTGCCTATCATAATGTCGTTTTTAAGTGACGCTACAAAATTAATATCAAACTCTAGATCTTTTTGCACTATATCGAAGCATATTTATACATATCTGCATGGAAAAAATGAATATGACACACGAAGTCAAATGAAACATATTGTTTCAGTTGAGGAAACGTGTTTCCTCTCTTTTGAGCGCAAAGAAATATTTCTTATTTATGCTCTAGGTACCATTCTTTAAAAATAAGTCGCATATGTATAAAGCTATTCAAATTCGTAGCCTTCGATAACATGAACATTATCTGTTTGATGATAGACGTTGAAGAAAGAATGAATTTTACCATTTTTACTTCTGTTCTCTATTCGCTTTTCAACATTTTTTCTCCGTTGGCAGTATTTTCTCATAAACGCCATCACAAATAGAACATAATGGGATTTGTGATACGGTATGGTTTTTTACAGTTTCTAATTGTCGCTCGTTCAATCCAAATGTTTATTTTGAGGGTATTTATTTTCAATAATCATACTTCAATTGCCATCAAAAAATGAAAATTAGTATGAAATACCGTTGGTGGAACTTCAATGATAGCAAATAAAGCAAAAATAAGTGAACAAAATTAAGGCGTTTACAGCAAGTCTTCCCCACACAACCATCATATTGCTATGGCAACACTTCGATAAAAAACAGGCGCATTTTAATGTGTCGGAGTTAATGCTAAATGTAAAATCTAGACTTTTCACAAATTAGGCAAACCAGTATGTGCTCTTATACCTAGACAGACCTTCATACCTTTATCTGACGAGCGACAATACTGTTTGTGTCTCTGTACTGAATCAAGGTCAATGATTCACGCTTGCATTAACAATGATTTTATAAAGTAGCTTTGTCTTCTTATTGATAATTGCGTCAAGTCCATCATTGTCGGAGTCATAAAGTAACGGGGAAATTAAATATAAAAACAGACCTAAAGACGTTTCAATAAACATGGGTCAGACAATGACCTGAATGAGATGAAATTGGCAAAACTTTTTTTCATACTTATTCTAGCACTAGTAAGTGTTGCTACTATTTTTAACTCCACCTCGACACTTACATTTTTGTATTTTGAATTTACAGTTATTGAATGTAATTATTCTATTAAGAATGACCCATTAAATGTACTGTTCTTCATATTCTATTATATTCAGGTTTGTAACTTTTGGCTTAAGTGTCTATGATGATTCTAAGGGAACGAATGTCTGACAAAATTATCAACCTGGAATTTGATGCCTTGTTAAAATCACTTATGTGATTGAAGTCTCGTTCATTTCAAACACATCCCATTCTGACACAACTTTTTTAATGGAGAGACATATATGTCTAGATTCGCAGTTAGAATTACATGTAATAAGACTTTGACTTTTTAAATCGATATTTTTATAAGAAAGGCCAGGGAAATGTGGGACAAGAAACGGTGTAAAATGAGTTGGAAACTTTAAACATTTGCATCTCTCAACAGCCGTAAGCTAGCATAGTTTAAGTGTGGCACATGGCTCATTTTATGTTACTTTTTGTCTGAATATACACCTAAAGGGTTGGTGCATAAAAAAATACAAATACGAAACGCGGGTTTAAACAGTTAATTTGGATATGCTTTATATCGATATTTCAAAGAGCTTGCATTTAAATCAAAACATTGGAGCGTCAAATTCCAAAACTGTTGAAAACGAAAAGTACTCAAAACCACAACGTTCGAACAAGGAAGCCAAATCCAGCACCGAACATATCGACCATGTGCATTACAAGGAAAGAAACCTAGTGTGTTAAACAATTTTGAATTTAAAAATCGGAATTTTCAGCGGCAAAAAATTAGACATTTTATGGTAAATAGTGTCAGACAAGTCTGACGACAAGGCTTGTGATTTCCCTCAGGGACCTCTGGTCCACCAGCAGCGGTTATTGCCCAGTGGTTTCAAAATTACAAATACCAAAACACGGGTATAAACAGTTAATTTGGATATGCTATATATCGATATTTCAAGGAGCAATCTCTCATCAGTAGCATTTAAATCAAAACATTGGAAGGTCGCATTCCAAAAGTACTCAAAATTAAAGTAAATTAATTTAATTTCTGAGACTCAATTATCTTATCTTCCATGTGCAGCTCTTTTTCAGCTTCTGTGGGTTATATGTTGTCTTAGAATATTTTGAGTTAGAAATAATGTGGTATTTTGCGAGTAAAAGACTCTGCCAAACTATACTAGTAACTGAATATTTTATTGATTGTGCAAACTCAAACGAAAGAATTAAAAGTTTCTTATACCATTTTTTTAATGTTGAGTAACTTGATTCTGCTTGTTCTTTTATAGAAACCACATGACATTTCAGTCGCTTCATCAGATATTTTCTACTAATGATTTTAAACAGCAATTTTCTGGAAAGAAGTATGTTCAGAAAATACTGAAAATGGCCCAATATTTTCACAAAATTGTCAACTTTGTACTATGTCAATGGATTTGGTGTAATTCAGTTATTTGGAATCCCCACTTCACATATTCAGTCAATTTCACATGGCGGCGGCAGCTTACTTGATATAATGAAGTCATGAACATGCTGAAATTTGCTTCAGTTTTGAGTGTTTTTTTTTCTCAAATTAGTATAGAGCACATTCCTCGACAACTTTAAATCTTTCCTTATCTTTTTGTCAGGGAATATCTTCACAAATTTGTATTGATCGACACGTGTGCTCTATGTCAAATTAAGAGATTTCTAACCGATAATGCTTTAAAATTGTCAAAATTTTTAATATTTCATGGAATCATACGATTTGAAGCCCATTTTAGTACCTAGCTGTTAAATATTTCAGAGCTCGTTTTCTTTGCATTCTTCAAATCCGAGATTTCAAAACAAGTTTCCCAGTAAGTTCAAGAAGTTCACTACTAGCTGAAATTTTGGGCCAAATTTGGTTATTATTGAACTTACTTCTATGTCAGTGTTCTATGATCAGCAGGTCAGGACAACGAGTTACAGTAACGACTCTACAACATTATTATTGTTGTATCGTGGTTGATATTTCCTTTTTATTCTAAATTGATCGTATTTTTTTGCAATGAAACATCCATCGACAAGACGCGTTTTATCGTTTTTTATTTTAACAATGAACAAATAATTTATATGATTCATGTTATTATTACATAATTCTGAATATATCTACCTTCGTAACTTCAAGAAGTATTTATAATGTCTCTAGTTTGTATTTCTCTAGACTTCTTTGTTTTTAGGAAAATTATATACTGTTGGCAAACGTTTTAGGTTCGACATGATTTGTTACCTTTGTAATGAAATTATTAAGTCCCCAAACGACGCTTCAATTATAAGTTTTATATACTTTTCAATGAATATATGCTTCGTTCAAGCCAAACATGTAAATCATTTTGTTTCTTAAAAGGTCCTGAATCACTGAATTTGAGTAGAAATTTCTGAATAATAGACAATGCCTTAAAGTCATTTTTTACTTAAACACAGCCAAAATCCGTGTTGCTTTTATTACTATCTTATTCTTCATTTCACTAGCGCCTCTGATGAGTCTTGAATAGACGAAACGTGCGTCAGGCGTAGCAAAATTTATTGTCTGGAACTTTGTTGTCATTTGTATTTCAAGGACTTACACATTATTTGTTTTAAGAAATATCAAAACCTAATGTGTTAAACAAACTGGACGTCGTAGTAATGAAATAATACATAGAAATTACTCTGTCAATTTGTCTGATGTATGTTGCTCTTGCTCCATTGGATTTTAATCAACAATGGTTTTACAAGGTCTGAGTGTCTAACTTTTGACTTTACTTGTTGATACAGTATTTCCATTACGGTTGCCAATTATGGCAATGTTAACGCGAGGTATAATATATAGCTAGTATGTGAATAGAATTGTTGGTATATAAATATGAGCCAAGCCTAACACAGTCAATATTCGCTGTCGTCTGACACTTTAGTATGATGTGCAGGTGCAATGTCGTTTTTGTCAGCTGTAACAACAAGTAGTTGGGATATAGTTATAACTGGCATGTTTAAAAAGGGGTGTTTGTTTTGACATAAGTATGAGCAAACACGTCACTTCATAATCTCGTTAGTAATATTGTTCAAAAGCTTACATGTACCTATTTATATATTTAGATAAGCATGTATTTCAACCAATAAAATATTTCTTTTCTTGTAAGCCAAGGGAAGCTCATGAAAGAAAATTTCCCCTTCTTAGAAGATCGAAAAATTTTACTTGATATTTTTGAAAGGTGTATGGTAACAAATAAATGTAAGTGTCATTTTTGACGATTTTAAAAATAGTATGCATTGGAACTGACTATAAACTTCTTCAATCGCCAAACATCCCCTACTTATGGAATTATTCACTACGTCTGCGTTTAAAAAAACGATGGTTACAGTTTTTGATACTTTACAGCTTCATCTATTTTAATGCATGAATTATTTGTGTTAGACATCTTTTCCTTAGAAAAAGGCAGTTTTCACGAGCCATAATATTGTTCAGACTTCAAACCACATTTTAAATATATAATCTTGTTTGGTATATGTACATGTACATCCAAACTAAAATATGAAAATAAATATAACGTGATTCAATTTACAGTATCATAAAGAGTTTACCCTTTTTATTGTTCATTAGACAAAAAAATTACAGACATCAGACTGCATTTTTGTGTTTAGATTTAGGTTTGTTTCTATATATAACTTTTACTCTCAAAACGTTTGAAGTTTCATTTCAATAATGCATTAAGTGCATTGTTAAAAATCATATTTTCTCTAGGTAACAAAATGCGTATTGATTTACAATGAATTTTCCATAGAGGGTTTCCGATTTTTTAAATGGACGCTAATGCCCAATTTTAGTATATTAAACAGAGAACTTTTGAGTTGACATGTCTAGGTTTTTTAACCAGCAAAACTGGTGGTCGTGCGGTGTTTATGGGTGTCATTTTTGTTGACAAAAATTGGTGGTCTCTAAACTTTATCTTAATGGCCTATTTTTTAATAAATATGAGCACATATGTCACTTCATAATTCTTTGCTTGTGTTTTTTCATAAGCTTGTTTAATGCTTTATTTGGATAAATATGTGTTGTGTACAAGTTATCATTTTGTACAAATTATAATTTGTACAAAAAAATTGTACAAATTATAATTTGTATATTGACTTTGTACAAATTTTAATTTGTACAAAAAGTGCCTGTACACATTATGATTTGTACAAAATAAGGCTAAATTTCACTTATAACTTGTACAATATTTTAAATATAATAATTTTCAAATCAAATGATAAAAAATAAATTCAATTTTAATTACGAATCAATATGAAACACACTGATAACTCTATTTACAATACCATACAATAATATATAATGCCCTTATTTGTTTGAGCAGGTTAGCGAACCATGACACCTCGAATTTCACAATACATTTTGCTTTTTACATTTACACTTTGAATTGTTACAACCGCCTTTACATTTGCAAGAGAGATAACCCTGTCCACCAGTTTTTGAATTTTTTTTCACAGCTTCCCTAAGACTAAGAAACTTTATTTGAAGTCGGGTTAAACAAACATAATACTCGTAAGCTCTGTAGAGCTTTTTGCCGACCCTAAGGGAAAGTTGTAAATCTGGAATTTGTGTAACTGACAAAGAAGAGTCACTAATTGATTCTAGTTGGTTTCTGCTTAAAACTCCTGATAAATTACCAGCTATTGTCCCTACACGATATCCAAAATTTCCTACTTCTACAACAACACCTTGTATGTTCCTGTTGATCAACAATACTAGCCATTTTTTTAACACCTTAACTTTTACTTTTGTAAATGACCATGTGAAACACCAGTGAACAGGAGTTCAATTTATGACCTCAAGGCAAAATAAAGGAAAAAATATGAATGTAAAAATAGCATTGAACAGTTTTTATAGTGGGTATCAATACATTTTTATCACAATATCCATATGATAAATTGTTGTACAAGTTATAAGTGAAATTTAGCCTTATTTTGTACAAATTATAATTTGTACAGGCACTTTTTGTACAAATTACAATTTGTACAAAGTCAAAATACAAATCATAATTTGTACAATTTTTTTGTACAAATTATAATTTGTACAAAATGGTAACTTGTACACAACATATGTATATCCTCAAATCAAAATTTTCTCATTATTTCTTCTATGCTTTATATCAATTAACCGGAGGCCGGGTCGATAATGCGCATTGGTAACCATTTTTTTATAAAAACAATTGTGAATATATCCGTGCGATTTTGAAAATTACACACCTTGCAACAATGTCCAGAATACAATATTTGTTTTAAAGATACACAATTGACATTACGTTCCATTTTTTAGTTATCTTATTCCAGCCGATCCCTAGTGCAACACAATCAATACGAATATTATAGCTGCAATTTTTCCTTGCATGTATTGCAAGTCTAAAAAAGTTCAGACGCGACTATGGTGCCAGCCAACGTAAAAATCGGTTTTACAACTCAACTAGAGATCTTTTATGTCAACTTTAGTGCAACGTTATATTACATAATATACTACAAAAGAAAAAGATTGAATGTTTTATCGGTAATAATTAGTGTTATGGAAGCGAACAAGATTGATTAAGCCTGCCCTCTGTAAATATGCTTTTGTGGATAATATTTACACGCAATTATCTGCTGTTACAAAACACAATTTGTTTTATTGATGAAAAATTGTTTAAATAAATAAGGTGTCAAATTTGGATAAATTGTTGATTTGGTTTTTATTTTTTTAATTGTGCTGTATATATTTGCATTATAAAAAAGAACCTCAAACATATAAAGACCAAAACAGTCTTCGATTGTGCAAAGGAGTAGGTTAACAGCCTATTTTGACGCTAAATCAGGTCATGTTTTCAAATTAATTTTTCAGATAAAACTATTGAGTTTAATAAGTGCAGAATAACTGCTTGATAAAAAGCAAAACTAATTTTAACGTTTTCTGCAATTATAACGTTGCAATGACGTCATATTGTAACGCTGAATTGATAATATGCTAATTTCAGCAGAATTTAGCCATTTTTAGCTTAGTTTTTTTGTGTGTGAAAATGATTAAGGCGCCTCCTCTCGTCCATAAATACTTTTTGCTTAAATGTTGCAAAAAAAACATGAAAACGGGGTTTTTTGGCCAAAAATTAAAAATTTATTAATTCAAGCAACTTTTGAAGATTATTGATCAATAAACCTCATACAAACCATTTCCCATTTAGCAATGCTATCCAGTATTACATACACCCTTTTTCGTGTAAAAAAATCTATTGTGATATTTGTGTATTTACAGGGCCAAATATGGGGGTTTGTGGCTCTGGTCCTTTAAATGAAATTGAACCTACATGAAATAATCATACAGTATAGTAAATAATTGGTAAGCCTCTGAATCAGAAACACTAATTTTTAACATGACGTATATTTTGAACGTTTTTAGAAAAAAACTAACAGGTTTTTGTTTTATGTAGTTCAAAGAGCTTATACAAAAACAAAAACAAAACAAATAGCTCCCATGTGAATGTGATAATATTCTTTTTTTTTCAATGCATAATTTTGAAGATCTTAATTAGAGATTTCAAAGTTAAACCATAACAGTTGATAGCATTTCTACTTTTAACCACAATTCGGTAGCATCAAACTTCGCAAATACATTAACACAAATAAATTTCGTAGAAATACAAAATAATACACATTCACATTGTACCGCTTTTTAGCTTTAAGATAACTTTTTCGTATATAAAATGAAAACCCCTGGATATTTTTAGCTTGATTTATTTAATGGAAAAGTTTCTGGCGGACGGAACTTCTTTTCCTGAGCTTAATTTTCTCATAAAGAGAAGATTGCGATCGTCAAAACTGGTAATCGTCATTCCCACAGCAGTAGATAAAGGTAATAACAAAACTACCGAACTTGAATGATCAATCTCATAGTCCAGAGAAAATGACAAAAACGAATCAGTCATACCGGAGAACTGGTGGATCGCAATGGTCCTGACTTGGTACAGGCATTTCAAACGAAATGGTGGGTTAAACCAGGTTTTATGGCGCCAAACCTCCCTCTTCCATTGCGATCTTAGGATCCGGTAATGACCATAGAACACAACATTGTTGTGAGACACAATAGGGATATTGAGGTGATCATCTCAGTACAGCAGACCAGTCAAACACTAATTAAAACAATTAACTATCATATCTTTAAACTCAATTTTGAACTTTTCTACTTGTGGCTGATAACGAAGAAAGAATTTTTTAGTGATCGTATGAGACGTATTTTCTTATAGCCCTGCTTCAAAAGTCGGTCACGAAGAAACCGGTGTCTGATCAAAAAATCTGTGAAATGTGTGCAAGCTCTGGCATATCGAATAAATCTGGTATATCGAGTAGATATACCAAATTTAACAAGATGCAAACTATTTTTTACAACAATAAAAAACACAATGTAAAAATAAATTTGCATCAAAAATAAATTTGCATATTGTGAAATGTTTTGAGCACAGATTTAACATAGAAAATGTAGCTTTTTTGTTTAGCATCGTACACACAGCACTTTCACATTATGTTGATTAACTTACTTTACATAAAATAAAGCACCTGTAGACAAGTACTGCTCATCCCTCCGTAGACCCTGAAGTCACTCTGTTTTTAACTATTGCAGTTTTGTGTTGTGAAATTTTTTGAATTTATTAGCATTTCATCATGTTTTCTTTTATTTCTTAAAAGTTTCGCTTGGCCTTTTTGGACTTACAAAGTTCTAAATCCCCTCGTTAATATTGAGAGAAGAAAAGCGATATAGACTGGTTCTGAGGAATTGTTAACAAACAATGCATTTATTGCGTGGAGTGACTTCTTTAATCCAATCTAGAAATTTAGCCAAAGTCGATGTATGTTTTATGTGGCCAAGAAATGGATCTGAGCTGTCAACTAAAAAGCTCCAAATATCATTCCTGAAACCATTGCCGCTTTGGTAACATACCAATGGAGATGTATCATACAGAAAAAAAAACTTCATACTAACCCCGTCATGACGACCAAATTCATATGCATCGATGCAATTTGATTTAAAAAGTAATTAACATCTTATTTATTAGTTTCTACTTTTAAGTACTATTTTCCATTTGATATGGAGCGATTTTAAGGCAAAATACATATACATGACAGAAGCGATTTATGGTTACAATTAGTTTTGACCAATTAAGTTGCTAAAGCTTTTTATAAAAATTACCATCTTGAAAATGAAGATCAGCGACGACTAAAAAGCGATTTATATATTCTGAAACTAATGTCAAGTAATTGTGCACATGAAAACCTATTAAGATCAACTTTTAAAATTAACCGTTATGAAGTTAAGTATTTCATTCGTGTTCTTACTTGCGGTAAGAGTTATACGAAGAATTCATTTAACCGAATGGAACACGGAACCTTTTTTTTGTTTAATTGTATCTTGTATAAAACAGATTGCTTTAAATGCAAAAAGAACTCTTCAAGCATAATTTCTATATGCCAATTGACTTTTCATTTAGTTCAAAATATAATAATCTAAGTCTATAAACCAAATAAGACCAAAAAAAATTCTTAATCTCGTGGGAGTTTATCTAGTGGTAAACACGTTTAACAGTCAGCGTCGTTTTTTTTTCAATATCAAAATTGACAATTGGAAGGTAGTTTCGGCTATTTATTTAAATATCCACCATGGTGCAATAAAATACCATTAATTGTCAAATTTGAAGCCACCAAGGGTCATGCATAACCATAATAACGGCTATTCTGTAACATATAACGATATTGTTTTGTTCCTATCATTGCTCCGTTTAGGTTATGTTTTATACAAAATTAAAGAAAACAGACCGTGATATCCTTCATCATAACTGCAGACAATTAAAGCCAAATTTAGCATGAATATTTTGTTAATTTGAAAAGTAAAAATGATTTGTTGAAGGTCATATTGTTTTTCATATCTGAATTTCGACTTTGGATTTGAATTAGATGCATTTTATTTAGACCATGGGCCGATTGCAGAACGGCGAGCAGCGCCCACTGGCTTTGTTGAAGGCTGCTGGCGCTTGTCCATTGTGTTTTTCATAAATTATCGTTTGTTTTGCGAGTAGTGTCTAAAGTACACATTTATTGATATAAACCTTAACAAAGAAAAACTTCTAATATCAAGGTATTATATTGACCTTTGATTTAACTCCTTGTTCATACTGATAGGTATACAAAACACCTTACAAAAACAGGAATAAAACGGTTAATTTGGTTATGCTGTATATCGATATTTCAAGGATTAACCTCTCATCAGCAGCTTTTGAATCGAAGCATTAGAAGATAAAAAAAAATATTGAATGAAAAGTTCGTACAGGAAAGCCAAATCCAGCACCGAAGATATCGATCATGTGCATTAAAAGGAAAGAAACCTGTATAATAATGTCGCAATTATTCTTGGTATTTGTTTTATAGTCACTGCGTATGCCTCTTATTTTTTTCCTTTACAATTATTCGATTCTGAGCATTTTTTTTATTTGATTAGACTTGATTTTACAGTTAAAAAATTAATTAATAACTTTTAACTTTTAAATGCTTTGCCAATAGATAATAATGCATTTGTTAAAACTGAAACAAAATTAATTTTATTTCTAAAGCAAAAACACATTTTCTTTTCAACATGATTGATAAGAACATTTATTTTTTTTATTATACAAAGTACTTGTACAAATTCGGTCAATGTAGTTCTGTTGTACATATATGCATATTTCAAGGACTTACTTTTCAATCAGTGGCATTTAATTCAACGGACAGAAAGGTTGAAGACCATGTCTATGGAACGAACAATTATCTTACCTAAAAGGCTGGTTGGGGGAGTATGCGTTGAATAAGAAAATAACTCTTTGTGAAGTAGAACAACCAGAAAATTTCTAACTTAAATAATTTTGTTGCATTCACCCCAATGTCTGCCTAGCAGGCTTGTGATTAAAACTCTGGTCAACAAGCAGCAGTTATTGACCTATAGTTTGTGCTTATTTGCAAAGTGTATTATATATGATAATTAAAACAATTGATCTTTGTTAAACTTCTATTACAAAATGATCTTAACTTTATAGAAAATAAACAAATATTTGAATTTAAATCATTTCGATATTTCTGTAGAGTTATATCTACTACGTTTTCACCGAAAACCATTGCTTAAACCGTAGAACAATAATAGGCCTTATTTTCATACTAGTATACTAGTTTTGTCTAGAAGCGTAACACTATATCATTATTTGACAAAGTTACGAGTAATTTGTCAGAAAGCATATACAAATCTTATTTGCTCTGCTTTGATCTATTTTAGATTGAACAAGGACTTTAGATGACATTCTGTAATTATATCAAAGTATACGGAAGATTCCTATCGCGGGACTAAAAGACGACAAAGCTTAGATGCTATATTGGATGTATTTAAAATCATTTTGTTTTGCTTTTAAAACTATAAAAAAAAATGTTTAGAAATTAACAGATATCACAACTAAGATATATATAATATACGTTTTGAATGGAAGCAAGCTTTTCAATAAACATAACTACAATGACAGTTAGGTAGATATTTGTTGTTCTGTGTTAGTGATAAAACCAATGAACAAGATAACGCTCATTGTTACGAATAAACTCAAAGTAAACATTTAATGTGATATGAATAAAATTTGATAAGAAGCAAAGGTGTACCAAAAGGGCAATATAACACCATTATACTGAAAGGACAAAGACACAATCAGTAGACAAAACAATCATCGCAACGAAACAAACACTCAACAAACAAACACAAACACAAAACAACCAAACCGCATCTGGCAACATGAACACTCATGTCGAAACGAGAGTGAAATCAGGAGCTCCAGAAGAGTAAGCTGCATTTTCTGTCCTTTTTGATAAAGCTACGATAAATTAACTGCGCCAAATGAGACTTATTGGCTTCTCGATGTATGCAACGATTTGATTAGTTAAGTACTTTATGAAGTCTTATTTTCACTTTGATTTTAAATTTTAAATTATCCGTCTAAATTTCAAAATTATCAAAATCCTAAGGTTCTTCCTACCCCAGACATAGGTTGATTATCTTAGTAATAATTTGGTTCCCTAGTTTGGTATTTTTAGTTGTATTGTTCTATGCTCTTCATATTCATATAGTGTTTGGCATTTTCAATATTTTTGGTAGAGCGCCTCTGATGAGTGTTGAATAGACGAAACGCGCGTCAGGCGTAGCAAAATTTATTGTCTGGAACTTTGTTGTCATTTGTATTTCGAACACACGTGAAGGTTAGCACTGCTGGTGGAGTTTCAATTCCCCGAGGTTAGCCCGCTCCGGCACCAACACTTTTGAGTTGGAGAAAACATCAAAGCTTTAAATTATCCGTCTTAATTTCAAAATTATCAAAACCCTAAGGTTCTTCCAACCCCAGACATAGGTTGATTATCTTAGTAATAATTTGGTTCCCTAGTTTGGTATTTTTAGTTGCATTGTTCTATGCTCTTCATATTCATATAGTGTTTGGCATTTTCAATATTTTTGGAAGAGCGCCTCTGATGAGTCTTGAATAGACGAAACACGCGTCAGGCGTAGCAAAATTTATTGTCTGGAACTTTGTTGTCATTTGTATTTCGAACACACGTGAAGGTTAGCACTGCTGGTGGAGTTTCAATTCCCCGAGGTTAGCCCGCTCCGGCACCAACACTTTTGAGTTGGAGAAAACATCAAAGCTTTAAATTATCCGTCTAAATTTCGAAATTATCAAAATCCTAAGGTTCTTCCTACCCCAGACATAGGTTGATTATCTTAGTAATAATTTGGTTCCCTAGTTTGGTATTTTTAGTTGCATTGTTCTATGCTCTTCATATTCATAAAGTGTTTGGCATTTTCAATATTTTTGGTAGAGCGCTTCTGATGAGTCTTGAATAGACGAAACGCGCGTCAGGCGTAGCAAAATTTATTGTCTGGAACTTTGTTGTCATTTGTATTTAATAAGCTATTAAGCTTTTTAGGTTATTCCTTTTCCGCAAAACATTTTTCTAAAAGTTTTCAATGTAAAATTCAAACGCAAAAAATTAAAGTACTTGAGCCATATCGAATTTCATAAATAGATTTGTTTCAGTACAACTTTACAAAAGTTAAACAAAGGTCATCTGACAATATCGATTAATGTTTAGAGTTGAATGAGCGTCACAATTTCTACAGGTTTCCAGGTATAAGACATAAACAGTTTATTCTACACTTAAGGGACCATAAGTCATATAAGGGGTTATTTGAAACTCTCATTGATCTGAGATTTCTTTTAGGGTGTAATTAGATATATTTGTAAGCAATATTGTTATAAAAAATTTTCATCTAGCTTTTACAGTTTGCAATACAATGACAACAAGAGGCTCCCATGAGCCTGAATCGCTCACCTGAACTACACAGATACACATATTTTGTAGATATTATTGTGCTTAACCATATGCGATTTAAATTTCTGAAATAACTTGGTTAGTTTTCAAGTTATTGGGCTTCATAAGTGCAAAATTTAGAAAAAAATTGAAAAAAGGGCAATAACTCCCACATCAGCAGTCAGATCTTTTCCTAAATTTCAGGACAGGTACTTAATATGCTGATAACGATTTTTGCACAATTTTGATATCTGAAACCATTTTTGAGTTATTAGCAAAAAAATGAAATTTACGCCCTATGTTCTATTTTTAGCCACAGCAGCCATGTTTTTTAACATATAAGCTATTAAACAAGTGTGCCAAGTTAAGATGCAGTTGGTCTTACAATGTCAGACAATTTAATCTTTGAAATTCAGGGGAAAAATAATGAAAAATGGTAAATTTTGTTGTTTTAAGGACAATACCTCCTAATAGAAATGGTCCTACAGCTTTGACATATATATATGAAATGTAGATCTTGATGTGCTTGATCATATGCAACTTAAATTTTTGAAATATCTTGTATAGTTTTTAAAATATATGGCTAAATAAGTGAAAAATTTGGAAAAAATCCAGACAAAGGGCAATAACTCCTACATTAATTGTTGGATCTTCTTGAAACTTTCAGAGCAGGTAGATCTTCAGATGATGATCACTTTTGTCTACAATCAGAATTTTGATATCTGTAACCATTTTTGAGTTATTAGCAAAAAACTGCAATTTACCCCTATGTTCTATTTTTAGCCATGGCGGCCATATTTTTTGACGAATCAAAAATCTGAACGATACACTTGTAGCATTTATGCCATTAAACAACTGTGCCAAGTTTGGTTGAAGTTGGATGTATGGTGTCAGACAAGTTAATCTTTGACATTCAGGGAAAAAGTAATGAAATATGGTAAATTTTGACACTTTAAGGGCCATAACTCCTAAAAGAAATGGTTCCACAGCTTTGACCTAATTACATGAAATGTAGATCTTAATGTGCTAAATCATATGCAATTTGAATTTTTAAAATATCTTGTATAGTTTTTAAGATATAGGGCTAAATAAGTGCAAAATTTTGAAAAAAATCCAGAAAAAGGGCAATAATTCCTGCACCGGTTGTTGGATCTTCTTGAAAATTTCAGGGCAGGTAGATCTTGAGGTGCTGATCACTTTTACATTTCGAAGAATTTTGATATCTGTCACCGTTTTTGAGTTACTTGCAAAAAACTGTATTTGACCCCCCTGTTCTATTTTTAGTAACAGCAGCCATGTTTTTTGACGTATCAAAAATCCCATCGCAAACTTTTTGCACAATACCCTAAGGAACAACCATATCAAGTTTGGCTGCATTTGGCCTAGCAGTTTCAGAGAAGAAGATGTTTGAAAAAAGCTGACGGACGACAGACGACGGACGGACGACGGACGCAAAGTGATGGCAATAGCTCACCTGACCCTTCGGGTCAGGTGAGCTAAAAAGGTTATTTTAGGTGCCATAACCCCTATTAAGGGTCATCAGACGACTTCAATCCTATGGAGACTTTTATAAAGCAACAGCTTTTCTCTATCTGCTATAGTTTTCTTTCTATAGGCCAAAAACATGAAAAAATATCATTTTAGGGGCCGTAACCCCTATAAGGGGTCGTCTGACAACTTCAGCCCTAATGGAGACTTTTGTACAGCTAAATTAGCTGAACATTTAAGCAAGCAACAGCTTCTCTCTATCTGCAATAGTTTTCATTCAATAGGCCAAAAACATGAAAAAACATTTCAGGGGCCGTAACCCCTATAAGGGGTCATCTGACAACTTCGACCCTATGGAGACTTTTGTAGAGCTAAATGAGCTGAACATTTAAGCAAGCAACAGCTTTTCTCCATCTGCAATAGTTTTCTTTCTATAGGCCAAAAACATGAAAAAGTATCATTTTAGGGGCCGTAACCCCTATAAGGGGTCATCTGACAACTTCGACCCTATGGAGACTTTTGTAGAGCTAAATGAGCTGAACATTTAAGCAAGCAACAGCTTTTCTCTATCTGCAATAGTTTTCATACTATAGGGCAAAAACATGAAAAAACGCTATTTTTCACCTTTAAGGGGCTGTAACCCCTATAAGGGGTCGTCTGACAACTTGGACCATATGGAGACTTTTGTAGAGCTTTTAATGCTGAAGCAGTAGGGTGGCATCAGATTTCATCTATCTCTTATACTTTTTGATTTACAAGCCAAAAACAGTAGTCTGACCCCCCTGGTCTATTTTTAGCAACGGCGGCCATGTTTTTCGACGAATCAAAAATCCCCACATCAGTTCTGTGGGGGATACCCTAAGGTACCATCAGACCAAATTTGGTTCGAATCTGTTCAGCCGTTTCAGAGGAGAAGAAGTTTGAAGAAAAGTTAACGACGACGGACGACGACGACGACGACGACGGACGACGACGACGGACGCCAAGTGATGGCAATAGCTCACATGGCCTTTGGCCAGGTGAGCTAAAAAGGCAATAAAATGGTCGATTGTAATGTTTTAAGGGTTAAAACTAACAGGGACGGTGTAACAACTTTCACCATATATTTATATATTGTAGATGTTGATGTACTAAACAAAGTGCAATTTAGATGTCTCAAATTATATCTTTTGAAGTTTACAAAATGTTGAGCTTTAAAAGTTCAAAAATGAACAAATCATTAAAAGGACAACAACTCCTACATGGGTGGTTGGATCTTCTTCAATTTTGCAGGGCAGGTAAATCTTGCGGTATATTTTTTTTCCATTTCCGTCTTAATTTTGAGGTATATAGACATTTTTTAGTCATTTGCAAAAAAAACAACAATCTATCCTTATGTTCGATTTTAAATCATGACAGTCATGTTTTTTCAACCGAAATAAAATCGTAACTAATATTTTGTAAAATAAACATATATACCAAGTTTGATTTAAATTTAACGGTTGGTGTGAGAGGAGTTAACGATTTTCATATAATGAGACAAGGCAGATATTAATTTTTTAACGTTCTGAGGTAAATAACTCCTTAAGGAAACGTTCCTAAAACTTTGACCCTGTTTAATATTATTGTAGGCCTTGATATGCTGAATAGTAGGCATTTTTTTCTTTTTTAAGATATTTAGCTTAAAATGTAAATAAAATATTAGTCAAAATAAGGAAAAAGGGAAATAACTCCTACATTGATCCTTCGATCTTCTTTAAAATTACAGAGCATTACTCCAAAAACTTCAAAAATCAGAAGATGGTTTTGCTACTCTATGCAAAAGAACAACTCTAACAAGTTTAGATGCAACTGGTCTTATGGCGTCAGATTAGTTAAAGTTTGAAAAGTTTACGGCCGACGACGACGAACGATATTTCGAAAACATGAAATTTATTAACACATTTTCCTCATATTTCGTTCAGTTCAAGGTAGTTCGCTACTATTATTGAACATAAAAAGGTTTAAAATTTGATGCTTTAAATGAAAAGATAATGTTTGTACTAAAAGGTATGAAATAAACCCCCAAAATTGATAAGTTCGTGACCTCGTTTTCAAGATAATTGACGCTACAGTATTGGCGGGAAAAGGTTTTCTCTGACTTTTTCATAGGTTTACCATTAGCACTATTTAGCTGTTCAAACCCATGACAGAATAAATAGAATTTGATAGAACTTTGTTTATAGCCTAATTATGACATATTAAAGACATTGATAACAAGAAAATAGGGGGTTCATAGGCAAACAATTCAACCCTATTTTGATGGTAAAATCCAGAGAATTCCGAAAAATGACAGCAATACAAAGACAATACCATCGATCATCCTTAAGCTATACTAAGACACATAAAACATTACTACATGTATATTACTTCCTCATTTATACCTAAACATTTAAAAGTAATTATAAAAGACCAATTGATGCCAAAACTGTTGTTGTTTTGTTGATTTAAATCATTCTATATGAGATGAGAGGTTAATCCGACATACAGCAAAACCAAATTTACCGTTTTATACATTTTTTTCGGTATTGTATATTAAAAAGATATAAAAATAAAAAAGTATTTATCACCTCTGAATGTATAGTTATGTAATATACTAATTACATCGCAAATGCTTATGAACGGATTAATTGTATTCTTTCTACAAGTTTATTAAATTTAAAGTTGGGGTTTTGGTCTCAATAAGAACACTTATTTCTTAAATGTCTCCTGTGAGACTGAAACAAAATCAAAAACACATTGTTTTAGTTACATACATGACATAAATTATCTTCTTAATTTAATTTTGCTTCAATTTAAGTTTTAAACTGAACCTAATGACTCGTCATTTCCAATGCTCATCGGTGTTTATCAGATAAATACAAATACCAAAACGGATATAAACACAGGTATTATGATTATGCTGTATATGCATATTTCAAGGAGTTACTTCTCATCAGCAGCATTTGAATAAAAACATTGGAAGATCAACAAGCAAAAGTATTGAATGAAAAGTGCTCCAAATATAGCAAATGAACAGGAAATCTATATCCTGCACCGAGGATATCGACCATGTGCAGTACAAGGAAAGCAACCTGGTGTTTAAAAAAAATGAATTTTACAATTGGAAATTTCAACGACAAAAAGTATTAAAATGTATTGGTTAATATGTGTCGGACTAGTCTTACGACCAGGCTTGTGATTACCCTCGAGGACCTCTGGTTCACCAGCAGCGGTTATATTATCGACCGAGTGGTTTCAAAATTCAAATACGAAACGGGTATACACACGGTTAATTTGATTAAACAGTAGATGCATATTTCAAATAATAACCCCTCATCAGCAGCATCTCATTAAACACACATTTTTGTATGCTGTCTTTATATATATAGGAAAAGGGAAAATACAATATCTACATGTTTTACACAAGTCGAATGGCACATTTTGTACAAACATTGTTTATAAACAGACTACAGGTCTGATTTTAAACTGAACCACAGCAGACCAGACCACAACTCAGAAGATATGAAAAAATCTGGCCTCAGATTTAGTCAGCTTTTTTTAAAAACAAACCAAGAGCTATCAAGTGCGTTCTGGAGAGCAGTTTGAGAAAAAGTGAATTAATTTGCTTATAAATGAACATTTTTTTCAAATAAAAAATGAACGATGTAAGCAGAAGTTTCATCTACAGTTGCTCAAACGTCATGTTTTGAATTTTTTTTCAATATTTTTTGTCACTTACTGACTTTAGATGATTGGGGTTGATGATGGATCCAACATAATTTCAATGAAACATTAAGTTTTAACGTTAGCTGAACATTATAAATTACAAAAATCTAATTTTTTTCTGCTGTTAACCATTGTTTATCCTTTTTGGTATTATTCTATGCTCTTCATAATCATATAATGTTTGGCATTTTCAACTTTTGGTAGAGCGCCTCTAATGAGTTTTGAATAGACGAAACGCGCGTCAGGCGTAGAAAAATTTATTGTCTGAAACTTTGTTGTTATTTATATTTCGATGTCTGTGACATCCTGAACGTTATATTCTAAATTGGTACTGTTGTTTACCCTTCACACTATTGACATTTACTTATGATTCTTTGGTCAATAAAAGACAATAAAGGTGGATAATATCAATTAGCAGAAAAAAACTATCAAGGTGATTAAAACAAACACAGTTAAATGAAGTATCATGTAATAGCAAGCATAGCTCGTAGCGGGCACGGAGAGCTCTACAGTAAGTTCCCGGGAAAAAGTTGCGTAATGCTAATATTGATTTTTTTTTCGTCCGAATATGCTTCTCCCAGTTTATACAGGTCCGGTGTGAGTTTTAAAATAATTACAAATTTTGCTAATCGCCTTCCAAATTATATCTATGTAAAAGAGAATAAGAAGAAAAATAGTCTGATGACAATAAGTAACTACATTATGTTTATTCATTTTTAAACATTTTCTTTTTAATGCTTATTCGATCCAAGCACCTCGTCCAAAACTGAACGTTCTAGAAAATGTACTGATCAAAAAAGAAATAACAACGGTGGCCTCAGATCTTATTTGACTAATTCAATTCAAAATCAAACTGTTTATTCGTTCATAAAAACTTTGTTAACAAGACAAAAATGCTTAAATTTTAAGACGTTGTGTCTTCAGCTCAAAATAATGATCTATAATCAATCAAAATATTTCATTCGGGTTACTCGTAAACGAACATCGTTCGTTTTTAAGGAAGATATCATAATGGTTAACATTTGCATCGAAAATGTCCACGTATTTTCGGGAATGGGGTCTCTTAGATATTAAATTCCAAATTTTAAACATTTTCCTCAATTGAGACGCGGAACTCCATCATATGAGGACAAAAAAGAGTATCCATCTGTCCTGTTTCATGTTGTATTGGGAAGCCTTTTTCAACTCAAAATGTATTCGAGATACAAAATTAATCAACTTATATTTATGCAGCATGTTCTGTGCTTGCATTTATACAATGCCTATCTCATATTAATTGATATAAGGACTAATTTTATTAAATTATTATTTATAGAATATTTACTTACTTTGATGTTTTGTTCTAGTATATATTCCAATGAAGTGTGTGTTTTCCTTTTCCAAATCTTTTTCCTGCAAATATAAGTATAAAAAAAGTCCTTATATTGATATTAGTTTTTGGGTTCTTAAAATAAGTTGAAACGCCCCAGACTTCAAGCTGTGATTTCTCCTTATTGATGTTATCTGAACCGTATTTCGTCTTATTAGAAACAATGTATACTTAACGAATCAATTTATTTGTTTTTAACTTTCACATTAGAGCCCACTACAAGTTTTCCGATAACTACATATTTGTCTTACAAATTTTCAGATAATGCGATTAATTTCTGCTAAAGAAAGTAAAATGAATCACTTTTATAGCATGGAAACTTTCATTAGAATAGCTACTCAACAAATGAATTCGCTACTTAAAAGAAATTGAGACGGTTGCTCAAAATTAATTCGTTGCTCGTTTCAACTAATTGATGAATTTGAATAAACTCGTGAATTCGACATTAGAATTTAACCCCCTAGAAAAACAATTGATATTTTTTGTACACAATAATCTGATGTAAAATATGAAACAGTGGTGACAAGTTTTTTGGACAAAAAGGGTTTGCACGTTTTCACTAAGTTGTGCTAAGTATACCCCCGATCGACCATTCGGAATACATATAAAAAAAACAGATGAACAACTGATCAGAAAAGGGAAGACATGTTACATTTCTTCGTACTAGACCTGCAAACCAAAACAATTCCTTTAGTAGATGCCGGGAATTACACAAAAGAAATTGTCCATGTTTTAACCCTAAATAGTCTAAGTCGGTTTGAACAACAGAAAGTATATGCAGTTAGGCCATTCAAAATAAATGAATCAACTTGTCCATTGATACTATTCATTTCATGAAAACATTTAAAATCAAATGCATAATTTTGATTTAACGCGTAAAAAAAGGAATTTCATTTGTCACAGACTAGATGATTTTAATGAGGTTATATATTTTATTACAAAACAAGAATGACGAATAAGTCTTTTTCATGTCCAAAGCATATAATAGAAATATTCTTAATACAGGTTTAGTAACGTAACAATACAAAAACAATTATTTATATCCGTCCAGTGCAATCGTGTTATTTTATCATGTTGCTTTCTACATTAACAGGAGTGCATTCAGGCCAGGTTAATTGAAAAAAAGAAATATCACTTTTTCCAACTTAAGGATGTTGGAGGGTCAGCTTTTGAGATTTTTGACATTTTTCGGAATCCTCGGATTTTTTCCTAAAAAAATTAGGCAAACAATTTTGCACGATAACCCCTTTTTTGTTTTGTGTAAGGTCTTCATTACATCATAAATATCTGTTTTCTAAATTTATTTCAAATCACAGGTTTAAACAGCTAAACTATGCTAATAATAAGATTATGGAAAAAAAACAGAGAAAACCTTTTCCCGCCACATTTTTGAACTCTTATTATCTTAAAAACGAGCACGGTAACCTATCAACATTTTTAGCTTATTTTTTATTTTTAATTATTCCCGTATGATTTAAGGGCCTTAATTTCACTTTCAAAATCACTCTCGAACATCTTTAACGCAAAACAAAATTCCCAAATGCGCTTCCGTTCAAATATCCACTAATTACACTGTAAACACCTGTACAAACTATATAAGACAAATTTGAAACAATGAAATGATGGTGTTTTTAATATGACAGGTATATGCATATTTCTGACAATCAAAAATTTGCAGCTGTCTATCACAACGTCTTTGTTGTGTATAAGACCTCCAAATAACTGAGAGTTTGCAATAACGAAAGTATATTTCTGGAACTTTGCTGTAATTTGAATTTCATTTATTTAGCGATTATCTGTATGGATATAATATTGAATGACATGCATATTGCTTGCAAAGCAATTTAAAAAAAAATATATTGCTGTGCACTTTTTCAGTTATTGAAACATAATTATATTTCAGTTTTATTTTTCTATCTTATACAATGCATCTATAGGAAAATGAGATGTGAAATAAACGAACCCGACACAACCTACAATATACACGGTTATCTTAACAATCTGCAATGAAAAACACACAGCAGCCTTCAATGTGACAAGTTGTCGCTGCTCTGTTTTGCATTTGAACCCCAACTAATTCACAACCAATCTTCAAAGAAAGAACCTCTTCTAAATAAAGAACAAATAACAAAGTCCATGAGTACAAACACCAGCTTTGCTAAATATTTCTGACCTGGCACAGGGTCATATGAAATATGTTGGGGGTTTGGGATATAACCTTACACCCGGTAACATAGCCTACTGGTCAGTCGAAGGCTTCTTGCTGTGTTCCATTTTGGTTTTCCTAAATTACCACTTGTTATGTAAGCTATGCCGAGTACACTTATTCTACAACTCATTATTTTCTATTCATTACCTTCTACATATTATATATCATTAAGAACTTAAGATAAAGGACACGATTTCTAGGAAGTCTGCTTCCTTTTTAGACCAGCATCTCGAAAAAGACTTTAAAGCAAAGCTGTATGTCAAACGTGATGACTTCAACTTTCTAATCGTCAACTTTCCCATCTTGCAAAGCAACATTCCGTTCGCTCCAGCTCATGAAGAATACGTATCACAATTGATTCCTTTGCATAGAGCTTGTGGGATTTACATCGATTTCCATGACAGAGCGTAACACCTGACACAAAAATTGCGTACACAGCGTTATTGTGCTCCTCGGTTGCTGTCTCTAAAATTTAAAAAAATTACGGAAGACAGCATGCGCTCATAGAAAAATATAAAATTTCAATCCTTCAAATGAATATAGATGTTTGTTTGTCATTAGTCCTTTACCAGATTTGACACACTGAATTGATTGATGGCAGCGCCACCGGTATGATATTGCAAGCTTATTCTTCCGGAGCACTTGAGTTCACTCTCGTTGGAACTTGAGTTCGTGTTGCTGATTGCTATTTAGTTGTTTGTGTATTTCTGTGTTTTATATTGTTAGTTTTTTTTTTGGTCCCGTTCTCTTTTTGTGTCAGCCCTTTGAACTTCATTGGTACCTTTGCTTCTAACAACACCAATAAATATCTGCCAGGTCAACTTTATTGCATTGTTTAATTACATAATGTGCTGTAAAACACATGTTTTATTTGTATTAATTAATCAAATAGAAGCCAAAAGATTGATTTAGCCTTCTCTGTAAATATGGTTTTGTTGCTAATATTTAATCTCAATTAAACGCAAACAAGATACAATTTGTTTTATTGATGAAGATTGGCTCAAGACAAATATGTTAAACCTCCAATTAAGAACTCTACAGAAAGTTCTACGTTTTTTTAGCGTGCAGACATGCATAGACCCAAAATATTTAATGCAGTATTTTTCATAAATTAACACATCAAGAATGATGACAGGTGCAGCAAGAGTAAACATTTCAAAGTAGTAATACAAATGACAACAAAGTTCCAGACAATCAATTTTGCTACGCCTGACGCGCGTTTCGTCTATTCAAGACTCATCAGAGGCGCTCTACCAAAAATATTGAAAATGCCAAACACTGTATGAATATGAAGAGCATAGAACAGTATAACCAAAAATACTAAACTGGGGAACCAAATTATTACTAAGATATTCAACCTATGTCTGGGGTAGGAAGAACCTTAGGGTTAAACAATTTTGAAATTTAGACGGATAATTTAAAGCTTTGATGTATTCTCCAACTCAAAAGTGTTGGTGCCGGAGCGGGCTAACCTCGGGGAATTTAAATTTTAACAGTAATTAAAACAATGCTCTGCTACTCTGATGAATTTGCTAAATAAGAGATCTTTGTTCAATTACTTCTTCCCTACATTCATTTTTTTTGGCATTCATTAAAAATACCCTAAGCAAACCCTTACTGAAGTACCTCAAACTTCAAACTGTTTACATTGCACTTCATTAAACGGATTATAAACTTAAAACTTATGCCTGATGCTTAAAAACGTCACATGTCACTTGAAAATCATTACACCTAAAATTGTCATCTAATAATAGAAACAAAAGAGAATGTGACAGTAATGAAATAATACATACAAATCAGACTGTCAATTTGTCTGATGAATTCTGTTCTTTCTTCCTTGATTGTTAATCAAGAATGTCCTAACAAATCTAATCAAATGATTTACCTTATTCAGATGATCTGAATTTTGATACAGAGCGAAATTTATCTGTTAAAATGCATACGACTGTGTATATGTAAGAATGTTTAGACCTAGATGAGACCATGACTCTATATTCAACACTGACAAACTGCAAATAATAGAAGAAAATCAATCCAATTCTCGTGGGAGTTCATGAGGTGCCAAAACGTCTAACAGAAAACATATTGTGTGCTGTTTCATTTATCGGAATGAACTTACAACGCACAATTGTGAGTTCATTTCGGTTATTTATCCTCAATGGTACCACCATATAACATAGAATAAGGTTTGCAGCAATAACTGACAATTTATGTCAGTTATTCTTTAATTCATCATGATAACGTTCAATTTATGTCGTTTTTCTTCACACTTGTGTGTTGTGTATGCTTCTTAAAATAATGGAAACAGACTACGATATCAATCATAAATCCAATCAGTAAACACAAAGTCCAGGATGATTTCTGGGAAAATTCTGTTTAACAGTTTTGCTTGCATGAAATCATATCAAATTTCTTTTAAGAGGCGTTTTGAAAACCAAGATTAAAAGTGTAAACTTTAGAACTATAAAATAGATTTTATACATGCACATATTTACTCATAATTTTTGTGTTCTTTGTTCTTCGTGGTTTATAATGTTGTAACTTGTTGTAACTGTACAATAACATAACGAAATACCTAAACCAATACAACTGTATTTTTGTTAGACATCCAAGAAAACAGAAAACATAATTTAAACATATAATAAACAAAATTGAGGCAAGCAACAACAAACACTTTTCTAAAGAACGTATTATTAAAAAAAAGTTAAATACCACTGTATCACAGCGCACTCGAATTCGAACGAAATAAATATCCACCTTTAGAATAACCCCGAGCCATTTTTAATGGTTTTGTTTGTATTCTTCTAGACTTCCTTGTCTATTAGATAATGATCCTTGCCGAAGGCAAACATTTTAGCTTCATCATGGTTTTTTGTAATGTGATTCTAAGGTCCCCAAACGACGTTTCAAATAAACGATGTATTCCATGTTCAACGAAGTCGTGTTTTGCTTACACATGAATATAATGCTTAATATAATACTCATTTTTATAAATAATTTTAAGAATGATTTAAGATCCGGGTCCAATCAAAATTGGACGTCGTAGTAATGAAGTAATACATAGGAATTACTCTGTCAATTTGTCTGATGTATGTTGCCCTTGCTTCATTGGATTTTAATCAACACTGTTTCTACAAGGTCTGATCATAAGTGTCTAACCCATACATTAACTTGTTGATAAAATATTTCTATCTCGGTGACCATTGATAGCTTTTACCGTTTATGCGAAGTAGAAAATTTAGCCAGTTACGTGCATTGAATTTATAACGAAGTTGTCACGCAGTCTATACTAGTAAAATCTCTAATCATGATCTGCTGATCAAAAATGTTTTTGCCAAAAGTACATGTACCGAATTGTTCAGTTAAATGACAGTATCAATTTAACGGAAAGAGACAGTAACTAACCAATTAGAGGGTTATCACGGGATTTGTTACTATGTAAAAACATAATAACAACAATTCTTCGCATATAACCTTTCCAAATTAGAATATGTACCTGGTTATAAGAATATATTCATATTTAACATTTAAAGTGTCACGTTATAGACTCATTTACATGTAAATCAGCTATCTTAATCCTTGTTACTTCTTGTATCCTGTACAGTTCTAACAAATCAGATTAGAAAGCTTTTTTTTTGCTTGGCCTTTTTCTCCAAAAACTGAATATTAATTTCTACATAAAAAAAATCTTACAATATGACAATTATTACAAAGAACTTGTTAGGAATAAATCTCTCGAATTAATTAAAATGTCACTATGGGGGATACTTCTTGATCTCAATGAGGTATTACTCTATTTTATTGACCGGGTTGGTCATGGGTCAATTATTTCGGACTTCTTCATTTGAATCCTACCTACAAGACTGAGAAAAATAAGCTCCTCCCAAGCTTGTGAATAAAATAGAGTAATAACACACATAAAACTATCATCTAAGAAACATTCTGTTGGACATTTCAAGTTTTAGTGAAAACAAGGATCAGAAGTAATGCAACGTATTAAAACTATCTTGATGCTGCAATTACATTATGAAAATCGATGATTTGCTTCCAATGATGCCGGAATTAGCTTAACAATGAAAATTTAAAAATAGATTAAAATAAAAAGAATTAAAAGTGATTTGGCGAAATAAAAGCTGATTCAACTCAGTATTTCATTTTAAAAAGTCTTAACCAATGTGAGTTTTAATTTCTTTAGTATCTTTTCTGCTTGATTTTTCTTCCTACATGTCCTATTCGGACATTAAAATTTATGATTGATGAACTTTAAAGACGAAGAAAAATGAATCGATATTTTGTTCTTAAGTAAGTACCATCTAGTATGTAACAGAAAATATCGACAAAAATATCACTGTAAGCCAAAGCATGAGCCTTGGGTCAATAATAAGCTATGTTTTCAGCCCTATCTTGTCTGGTTACCAAAGGCCGTAATATAATTTGACAACGTTACAAGTTACTCGTCAGAAAACATATAGAAATCTAATTTTCTCTGTGTTGATTCATTTTAGATTGAGCAAGCACATCAGACATTCTCTAATTTTATCAACATATAAGCAAGATTCCTATCACGGAACTAATAGACGTATCTTAGTGCTTGATTAAGTCTATCAGGTCAGGAGTGGAATATAGCATTAAAAGTGATAGAAAAATGAATGTTGACGGACCAACTGATATCGCAAATTCACAAATGTATACAAAATGGATGTTTTAAATTCACGAGTACATTTTTTCCTACATAAATGAAATAACATGATAGGATAAATTTATGCCCTTCTAGATATCACTTCAAACTACAAAAGGTATTGGATCTTAATCGTACTAAAATGTACTCGATCATTATCAAACGTTAAAGATTTTATCTAATTTTACAAAAATGTGTTAATTAATGATTAAATTTGGTCGAGAATATTTTAGTACAGTTAAGAATTATTTAGACTTGGTCGGGTACATTTTTCTGCAAAAAGCAGGAATCTAAATAACACTCATTGTAAGTTTTAATACAAAATCCTTAGTTATATTAATAAAATATGAAATTCATTTAAACAATGAAAGAGGCACCAATGGAGCATTCGAGTGTCAAAAGCCCAAAAAAGCAAGGACAACACCGGTAAAAACGATCAAAAACAGCACGAGGATATACAAAACACAAAATCCGAACGGAAAGCAACAACGCGAACTCAAGTCGTTTGAATACGATTTTCAACAAAAAAAAATACATCAATTTAGAGTCGTTCGCACAACAACATTATGCATAAGTCAAATTTAAAATTGTTTAAAACACCGGGTTTCTTTCCTTGTAATGCACATGGTCGATATTCTCGGATTTGGCTTTCCTGTTCAAACTTTTTGGTTTTGATAACTTTTCATTAAATATTTTGCTTTTTTGATCTTCCAACGTTGTGATTAAAATGCTGCTGATGAGAGGTTTCTGATATACAGCATAACCATATTAACCCTTTATGCCCGTTTTTTTTGGTGTTTACCATACACTCGAACTGAAAAAATCTCTTCTACTTAATCTAAATGTCAGAGCAAACTAGCAAACTCTTTTCCTCACTAATAATGCATTAATATTTAATAGAACGTTGTACAAACGGATTTTAATATAAATGTTTTTTCAATTAAATTTAATTGTACATTTTTTACAATGAAAAGAACAACCGTCTTTATACCATATTGAGCATGATGAACTTAAGTTTCTGGTTTTTTTGGTCTAAAAACTTTTGATTTATGAGTCTTTTATATTTTGCAATTTTCGAGTTACTTTTTTATACAGGAGAAGTGCCCATCTCACTGATTTGAAAAAAACGTAATATTAACATTGGTTCTATGTTCTACTACCATCATGTCAGACAACAACATTAAATTATTTTTTTTACTTGCTTGCTTTTAATTGATTTTGCATTCTATATAATCTATACAGAAGTGTCCTCTAATTCTATTTCAATTTTCCTGTGACAATATTGTTTCATCAGATCAGGGTATATAAAGTTGATAAATAATAGTCCTTTTATTGTTCTATAATTCATTTAGTTTTAGAGTTCCTAAAATAAGTTGAAAAGCCCCAGACTTCAAGCTGTGCTTCTTTGCTGATTAATGTACTAATTTTAACCGTTTTTCGTCTGATTAGAAACAATGAATACTTAACAAACGGATTTATTTGTTTTTAACTTACACATTAGTGTCAACTGTGGTTTACAAGTTTTCCGATAACTACTTATTGGTCTTACAAAGTTTCGGATAGTGCGATGTTCAGTTGAATAAATCACTGTTATTGCATGGAAACTTGATTTTTTGACCAACATTGATATCATCAATAAGCTACTTAACAATTGAATGCGCTACTTAAAAGAAACCGAGACGGGCACTCGAGACAAAATTTCATTATTTTTAAAACAGTGGATTGTTAATGTATTATGTTGTCAAGAAGAGCCTTTATTCTCAATCACTAAAACAAAGGTTAGTAATTGACAAAAGTCAACAAAATGTAGTACGATATCTATTTTCGGTTAAAAAACTTTCAGGTTTAGTTTGTTTTACTTTCATACTTGCAATGGCTTATCTTATAATGATATACTAAAAGACAAGTTATGATTCCAGTGATAATTAAAAAAAACCCTCATATAACTCTGTCTATGAAATTCCTATCTTTTTTTCACTTTTCCTTTTCTTGTTGACACCTTTCTTATATTCTTTCGAAAAATATTATGCGATTCTTTGCAGGAAAGACAATTCTTTCTTTTAAATAATCAACTTGTGTGATGGTTAAAATTCAATTCGTAAAGCCATTTGAAGGCATACATTTGATTGACAACGTAGAATATGTCATAAGCCTAATGATTTTATTGAAAATTGCCTTACATAATAAAATTGGATGAAGCAAGCAAAGAGGCACCAATTGGGCAATCAAGTGTCAAAAGTCCGAAAAGGCATAGACGAAACCGGTCAACACGAACAAAAACAGCACGAAAAAAAAACAAAACATAAAATAAACCGAACGGAAATCAACAACGCGAACTCAAGTCGTGATAAGAGTGAACTCAGGTGCTCCAAGAGAGTAAACGGTTCCTGCCTGCTACAGCACACCCGTCGTGTTGCTAATTTCCAGTTCAGTTTGTCAAATGCGGTAAAGGAAAACAAAACAAATTTCAACGACAAACCAATTACGTCTGCACCTTTGTCATTTCCGAGTCAAATCAAAGATTTTAAATACGATTTAACGCAAATTCTTATCAAATTTACAATAAAGTACATGATAAACGTTTATGCAGTTGTATTGCCATGAAATTCTGCCTTTTACTTTTGATATATGACATGAATTGTACATGGTTAATATTTGTTTTATGGGTTACAATAATTTTAATGGGTTACAACTATCATTTAAATGAAGCTTGAAATAGTAAAGAAATGAGGTGTACGCATTTGTCATAGATACATTACCAAGATAGAAAAGAATCTGTTGTTTGCATGCATAGCAAACATAAAAAAATAAACGAGGTGCCTTAAATTATTTTTGACACTTCACTGAACTCAGAAGCTTGCATCTGTCTATCTTTATGAAAATTTTTAATAAAGCAAGGGAAATAATGTAAACTATCGTTTTGTAATAATAAAAGTACACTTTTAATTCATAGTCTATAAATCTACATTTCATAAAACATCGAATGACATGCATATGTACAAAGTCATCTATTATTTCACTATTCAAGCTAGGGAAACATGAGTTCTCTTTTTGCGCAAAAAATATTTTTAGTACTTTTTTGTACTTTTTGCTTTGTGTTATAAATATTATTAATCCCCCTCCTTCTCCTTAAAGCTTTCTCGTTAAAGGCTGTTCTTTATCCACAACAAATTGACAAGTATCGTAGTTTTTTTCAGAAATATGTCAGTAGCCCAATTGATTTTTTAGAGCTACTTTATCAATATTTTAACAGGTTATCAATATCTTTAATTATTTCTTTTATATATAATTTTGTGTAATATACATTTTTGTACATTGTAGAAACAATAATCCTCTAGTACCGTCAACTTTTTATATCAATAGCATATTTTCCGTTTAATAATAGCTACAAACAATGCTTGGTGTGAAATGCATCTATTCCACTTTTGCACCACTTAAGCAAATTAACCATACGTTGAATTGCATCGATAAAGAAAACTAGATATCCTCTAAAACCTAGACAGAACTAAATACATTTAATTGACGAAACGCTAACAGTATTGGGGTCTTTGTATTAAATTACCGTTCAAGATTGACACATGTAGAAACAATGATTTTATAAAAATAGCTTTGTCTTCTTAGTGTCAACTGTATCGCATTCATCAATTGCTGCGTGATTTTATTTGAATATATAGATAGCTATATCAAGCACTGAATTACAGATGACATTAAACCTAACCTAAACAAAAGTTAATTTGTGGTTCACTTTTGTGTTTTAGTCAGTTTTTCTTCACCAAACCAAAAAAGCAGACCTAGGTCAGCTTTTCTGATTTGGTTTTGTTTGAAAGCAGACCACTGCCAACTTTCAGAGAACATCTCAAGTTTGAGGAATTTTTTCTCCTCAAATTTCTAAACAGAGTTCCTACGTTATTTTGAGGAAATACTCAAGTTGTTATGTTTTATTAAACCTTGGCTAGACCTTACCAAAAATTTTGTTCAGTAAGAGCAAACCGGACCTTACTTCTGGTCTGTTTTGCTTTCAAAAGTGAACATAGAGTGGGCCCGACCAAGAGCTGACCAGACCTAAAGCAGACCAAATCTAAGTTCTGGTCTGGTCTGCTTTCAATAGTGTACCCTTTTAGGACCGGACCAACATCAGACCAGATCTGCTCTTAGTCTGGTCTGTTCAAGGAATGGTCGGTTCTATTTAGCTCTGGTCTGCCTCAGATAAGAGCGAACCACACTTAGAGCAGACTAAACCTGGATTGAACGAGTGCTACAGTAAAGTTTGGTTTTGAAGCAACCATAGGACCAGACCTATATTCAGTTAAAACATACCAAAAAGTATACTTTGACCAGACTTATTGTTTACTTTTCAAGTCTGGATGGCATACAGGTTAGTTTGAAAACAATGCAAATCACTTTAGGTTCTTGATTGCTGTTCAGTCGGTTTTATGTGTTTAACGTTCATACCCCTCTGCTTCTCTTAAAACCTTAGGTATGCTAAGGACGTGTTGCGTCTAGCCGAAGTAAACCACTTCCAAAATTTTGTGTTAAAAAATCATGGATGTCAAAGCTTTACAGTTACCAATTTTTCAACTCAGATTATTGTACAGCAAGATTCCAACGCCTCCAGCTTATGGAGTTTATGTATCTTGATTGATTCGTTAATCAATAGCTTGCTGAACGAACATCGATTTCTTTAGTAAAGCGTCACGTCTGACAAAAAATGCTAACACAGGGTTATGTTGCTTCTCGCTTGCTTGCTTATCGAAGGCATCATGCGTATATACACAAATATCGGATTGTGATCAGATAATGATTTGTCATAGTGTTTTGTTTTGTGTTCTTTTACAGTTTTGACATACTGAAATGACTGTGACAACGCAACAGGTACACGGGACAAATCATAAGCCTGGTGAAATTTAGTTTTGAGATCATCTGTTTAGTTGGCTCTACCCTTGGAGTAACTGTCTGACAGAACAATCATGTTCCAGCATACCTGTTTTGAGTTAGCATAGTCATATTTTGTCCTTTTTTGTATAGTTTTTCATATTTGGCCTTCAATTTTTGGCTTGAGCTTTTTTGTTGGTACTAAATGACAATTTTATAAAATGTTTTGGCACATTCATTTTTGGTCTTCTACACCCTTCTACGAATTCTTCAAAACTGAAATTAGTAGATTTAACACACATATAGAGTTGTGTTCATACATGTACATGTACAATGAAGTGGTTAATATTGCTTCCATCTATTTACATTTCGGCCCCAGACATTTTTTGTTGTTATTAGTGAACAGTGCAATCGAGTTGGTAGTAAACGTATGTAAACTAACAAGGTGCATGTAGATTTATATTCTAACAATGACTTAATTAAGGTTATAATTAAGCTCAGGAAATTGGAGGATCAGTCACAAATAACCAAGGAAAAACAAGGAACACATCACAGAAAAATTGAAGATCGCAATTTAAGTCTCGAATTGGCACAGGCATTTACAAAAAAGGTGGGTTAAACATGATTTTATGGCGTACAAAAAATGTACAACCTCCATTTTTCTTTGCGCTTCTTGGGGTTAGAAAGAAAAGTAGAGAATGTTGTGAAAAAGCATGGTACCTAAAGTTTAAATGAATAGCCCAAAATGAAAGTGGCAATAAAATAAACATTTAAAAATGTTATAACTAAATTTCTGATTTTGGGGAACCAAATGCTTTTGTTTAACTAAAATAATGGTAGTGGAACTGATGTACATATTGGCTTAGCAACTGCGCAAAACTTCACAGTTTTACTTAATATTTTCACATTTTATAAAATGTCTCGTCTTGTTTAGCACTTTATTATAAATTCCTCTGCTCTTACATTTATAAAAAACGCATTGCTTTCATTGTATTTGCAACGTTTTTTTACTTTCTTATCATATTTCGTGATTTTGACTATCCAAAGATGTTCAGTCTGACAAAGATATCATTTACTTAGGATATGGTTCTTTTATTGACACATTTATGTATTATAAGTAGTACTTTAAAAATGTCGTTGTTTAATGTAATGAAACCATTACGACAAGAATCTTTATAACTAGAGAATCCTGGAAAAGAATTAATCAAATCGTCTACATGCATATCTCATCCGCGTATTAGGTTTTTATTGTATGAGTTATTTTGGGAATCAATATGCTAACCAATAAGATAGCTTGACTTTCAATAAGTGGCCTTTTATAAATCCAGAATTTTCTAAATGCCAAACGTATTAAAAGCAACGAACATCAATCATAGAGTAGAACTACTGTCTGTAAAGGGTAGTCTGGAGAATGAAAAAATCAAAATTTATTTTTTCTCAAAAACATTAGCCTTTATTTATTTACATCATCTTATGAGTATCAAAAAGACCTAACTAAAAATATACCAACTTTTAAAAATGCTTAAATACATTTTCTAAAAATCCAGATATTTACATTTGAATGGGAAATTCCCATAGTAAAAAAAGTACGGGAAAAATGTCAAATTTCTATTGTGACGTCATTAGACGTCAAAATGCACTCCCTGATGTCAACAAAAACAAGTTGATGACAAAATACCTACTTGGTCAAAGTGGTATAATTGTAAAATTCTTTGATATAGTGATTTTTGAAAATTTGGCATTTCCAAAAATGGCTGCCATTTACAAAGGAAAAACAAGGGGGCAAAGTGATTTTGCTTTATTTATCTTAGAGCTTTTCTTTCACTCTAGTTACGTTTTGGTGCAACACTAAAAAAGCAAACATTTCAAAGGTGCCAGTTATGACATAAAGAAAAACTCTAAGAATTTCTGTTCTCCAGAGTATCCTTTACAGACAGTAAACTGATCAAGGTCTCTTTCACATTTCAAATTGTTGTGATCTTACAACTTTTGTCTTTAGGTTTACTGATGATGCACATTTTTTAATTATTTGCCTGTGTAAATGTAGTAAACATTCACTTTTTACATCGATGTACAAGATAAAGGTAATAACAAAACTACCGAACTTGAATGATCAATCTCATAGTCCAGAGAAAATGACAAAAACGAATCAGTCATACCGGATAACTGGTGGATCGCAATGGTCCTGACTTGGTACAGGCATTTCAAACGAAATGGTGGGTTAAACCAGGTTTTATGGCGCTAAACCTCCCTCTTCCATTGCGATCTTCAAGTCTATAGTATATATAGTTACATAGATTAGTGTGACACTGTAAAATTTGCTTAACCCATAATATATAGGTTTTATAAATCGAACATAATAGGACATGTAGGATATGAAAATTATCATGAACAAAATAGAGAAGCTTTTATGAAACTTTGTTGTAATTTTTAATTGAGAGAAACACAAAACCAGAAGAATTCAAGATCGCAATGGTCCTGACTTGGTACAGGCACTTTCCAAGAAGTGGTGGGTTAAACCAGGTTTTATGGCGCCAAACCTCCCTCTTCCATTGCGATCTTAGGATCCGGTAATGACCATAGAACACAACATAGTTGTGAGACACAATAGGGATATTGAGGTGATCATCTCAGTACAGCACACCAGTCAAACACTAATTAAAACAATTAACTATCAAATCTTTTAACTCAATTTTGAACTTTTCTACTAGTGGCTGATAACGAAGAAAGAATTTTTTTAGTGATCGTATGAGACGTATTTTCTTATAGTCCTGCTTCAAAAGTCGGTCACGAAGAAACCGGTGTCTGATCAAAAAATCTGTGAAATGTGTGCAAGCTCTGGCATATCGAATAAGTTGAGAAATATAAACACCGTATGCAGGAGAAGTAGGTATATTGCTCTGTAGATTAGGAAAATTAATAATTTGAAAATTAAAATCGTCTCGTTTATCGTAAAGAAGAAGACTTTTCTATTTCTGCGGACAAAACTATGCAATTGAAATGTTCAAAAGGCGGAACTCCTATTTTTCAAATTGATGTCAAACTCTCACGAATACGAAATCGACCTTGTCTTTCCAATTGCAAAAAGTCGTGGTCCATTGAATATAGCTGAAATTGTTAAATTTAATCAATTTTATTGCTAATCATAGTTGTATCAATTGCAATCGACTTAATTGAATTAAACTAAATTAAATTTTGATTCCTTACAAAAAAATGTGATAAAACAGTTGTGGCCAATAAATTAAAGATTCGAAAAATAATAACAGATAATTAAGTATCCGACGCCTATGTCAGGTTCTCTCTGGATGGAGTTAATAATTCAAAAACCCAAAAATGGGGAAAATTTAATAATAATTTCAATATTTTGTTTTAAACCCCTTGACAATAATAATAAATACCAAAACACGGATATAAACTGTTAATTTGGATATGCTATATATCGATAAATCTGTTGAAAACAAAAAGTTCTCAAAACCAATACGTTCAAACAATGAAACCAAATCAAGCACCGAGGATATCGACCATGTGCATTACAAGGAAAGAAGCCTTGTGTTTTAAACAATTTCGAATTTAAAAATAGAAAATTTCAGCGACAAATATATTAGAAATTTTATGATAAATCTTGTCAGACAAGTCTGACGACCAGACTTGTGATAATCCTCGGGGACCACTTGTCAACCACCAGCGGTTATCGCTCAGTGGTTTCAAATCAACAAATACAAAAACGCGGGTATAAACGGTTAAGTTTGATATGCTATATATCGATATTTCAAGAAGTAACCTCTTATCAGTAGCAATTGAATCAAAACATTGGAAGGTCAAATTCCGTAACTGTTGAAAACAAAAAGTACTCAAAACCAAACTGTTCGAACAAGGAAGCCAAACCCATGCCAGCACCGATATGCAATTATTTTATAAGAAGCTGGTTGCAGATATAATACCTTGTTTGTTTTGCAAGTTTTGTACATCTTAAAGACTTGCAATAAAAGCAATGCGTAATTGACGTATTAGACTTTTATATAATGGAGCTACTTTTCGCAAACATTGGATTTCAACACCAATTAATAAAGGTCTGCCAAGTCAAGCTCTTAACAATGCTAAATGAAAAAAAGGTTGAATGTTTTATTAGTATCTATTAGTTGACGTACAATTCATGGAAGCCAACAAGATTAAATAAACCTACTCTTTGTAAATATGCTTTTGTCAATAATATTTACACATAATTATCAGCGGATGTATGATACAATTTGTTTTATTGATGAAAATGTGGATACGATTTATAAGATGTCTGTCAACTTTGCACATAGGATATTGTTTCTTCAGTTTGCACCAAAAAATGTTTGTATACAATTCAATGATAAACGCATTCAAAAATACATTAGTTAAATTCTTTACAGTGTGCAGAAAATAACAAAAATTGGAACATACTTGACATGTATAGTCGATAACAGGTAAAGTCAATTGCATGCAGCAAAATTTAATTTGCTAATTGATTTGAAGAGGGTATGCAAGACGTGTTTTATTACAATGTTGTGAAACAAAATAAACCCAGGTACAAATATCCGATAGTCGATGATATGGATATTGCCATAGTGCACATCGAATCCTTTAAAGAATAGATTTTTTAAAATTCAAAACCCTCACAGCTTTAACCCATTTTGAACCTTTTTCTTCTAATTTTGCCCACTTTGGCATTGTCTTCGACTGAATCCATAATTGTTTCAGAAAATTTGCATTTGGCATGCAACATTGGAGAAGCAAAGATAAGAAACGGACATCCGAATGTCAAAAGTCAAAAAGGCCAGAGACAAAACCAGTAAACACCAACGAGAACGAGATAAAACAGACAACCTGTAAAACAAGGAAACACAAAAACCACTGAATATCAATTAACAATAATGCAAAAAGGTGTTCCATAAGAGTAAACAGCTCCTGCTCTCTATAGTCCACCCATCGCGTTACCAACAGTCAATTCATTGCGTAAAATCGAGCAAAGGAAGACAAAACAAAACCCTATGAGAGATCGAAATCCCATATTTGTACATAAGCGCATGATGTCTTCGGTAAAATTTCCTGAGTGAAGTCAGCGACCGAGGAGCAACTTAAACCTGTAATAATTTCATTTATCATTAGCCAAAATATCACGAAGTAAGTCATTTTCAACAATGTTGAGGTCACCAGTAATAACATGGCCAGATGGGCTATGATTGAATGGGAATTTCTCACAAGAACAATCTATTGTGTTTCCTTTTTAGGTTATTGATTTGGAAATCCTTCATCACTTAAGCGTGTTGTTGAAAACCTTACGTGCAATGGTAGAAGTATAGGTATAAGACATACCGGTAAACATAGAAGTTAACTAAAAGAATTGTTGTCATTACATTTTCCAAGTGGAACTCCAACTGTAGCTTTTAATAAATTGCTGTAATCGACATCAATAACAATAGCGGTGAGTCGATAAAGACATGCTTTGTACAAAGTATTGAGTTTAGAAAGATGATCAAAATACAGTTTAGTGTGAAAGTAATGAATTAATTCCTAGCAATTTTTTTTTTCGACAAATTGAAGCATTCCATAAATTTATACACCAAAAAGCTATGGAACATTGTATTAACGATGTCCACGACTGTGATTCCGAGGTTTCGTTTTTTTCAAAGATATTCATCACATTTATATCGCGGCAATAAGGAATAAAAACATTTAAGTTACCTATACTTCCAGTATTGCTTTGCAGCTATAGTGTAGTGCAGTTACCAGTTGACGAATCCAGAAAAGGTGTATGTAAAGTGGGATTATTTGTAGGTTGATTTTTTTTCTCTTATTTGCCTCCTTTTAGAGACAAAATGAAATGGTTTGGTCTTGTCGTTGCTAAACAAAAGGAAAAATGTTGACGTCTGATCAGTGGCCACACATACAAACATTTAGTATTATTTTTGTCTTACCGACATAGATCAATTCACATACATGTACATGTAGAGGACTTTTAAGTCTATAAATAAATTTGGCAGATGTAAAATTGAAATCATCCCAACTGTTATATTTGTTAAAATGTTCATAATTTGTGTGTCAGTGACCACGATCTTACAAATTTAGATTTTCAAAATCTGAAACGACTTCCAAAATTATGGAGCATGGTCGAATGGTATTAGTAGAATCAAAGTTTTTATATTTAAAATAGGATGTCCTTGACAAATTTTAGATACCTGTATTATGAAAAGATGCAGTGTCAATAGTGTTGTTAAGTTCAGATCGTTTTATACTGGACGACGCATGAGCAAATACATGCATTATTTTGGGGTGTCTAGTTAACATGCTGTGAAGCAACTGGAGTGTTGATATCTCAGGGACAAAATTTCTACCAGTAAAAAGATTGACCAAATGGAATAAAAGAAGCATTGTTACCAATGGGGTATCCAAATGTCAAAAGTCTGAAAGGGCAAAAACAAAAACAGACGAATGCATTTTAACAGTTATGTGAGACGATTATTTCCCTTGCAAATTCGTTTGCTTCTCTTTTTATATTATATTAGCAATATAGTTTAAAATGTATGTGCAAATATTGTTAAACGAAATCGTCAGGTATAAGTACTTGAATCTAATCTTAAATAATTATCAGTCCAATGCGGTTTCAAGTCTTCAATGGTAAAGGTGTACTGTACTGCCGTGCCTATTAGCTTGTTAGAGTCAACTTAAGAGTCCCAGTATCACAACTGAAAAGTTTCCCGCTATGGACACAGACATACTTGAACACAACCAAGAACTTCAAAGAGATAACGTTACAAGCATAGACTTTGCCTTAAACATTATACGGACTTGCCAAATACAAACCAAAAAGTTACACGATGTTTTGAGGAGTTCGACGTTTTCCTCAAGTTAAATATATATTCCGATTTGTGCAGCAGCTGCAGAAAGGTAAAATTTCCGCCTTCATTCTTAAATCTAAACTCAAATGCAGCCAATTTTACATTTACCACTCGAATTACATCGTTATTTCATTCTTTTGCATGTCAATGTTGCTGGTACAGCCGAAATCACACTAGCTTGCAGTGAAGCTATCATACATTTTACCCATTATTTAGACATTGTAATTTTGGTCTTTGGAAAAAAGGCATTATTTTTCCCTAATTTCGACTGGAAACAAAATGGCTTACTTTGTGTCTCACAACTATGTTGTGTTCTATGGTCATTACCGGATCCTAAGATCGCAATGGAAGAGGGAGGTTTGGCGCCATAAAACCTGGTTTAACCCACCATTTCGTTTGAAATGCCTGTACCAAGTCAGGACCATTGCGATCCACCAGTTCTCCGGTGTGACTGATTCGTTTTTGTCATTTTCTCTGGACTATGAGATTGATCATTCAAGTTCGGTAGTTTTGTTATTACCTTTATTTATATGCATCAACGCAATTTGAGTTTTCAAAAGTCATTTACATGTAATTGTTTCCACTCTCCGGTAATTTTTCTGAAACCGATGAGAGCATGCAATTAAAATATCATAAATTCTAGTTGATATGAAGTGATTTGACAGCAAAATGCATATACTTGACAGAAGCGATTCATACAACTGCCAATATTTAGTTTTAGCGCTTTTATTAGAATTACCCTCTTGCTGGCGAAGTCATCAATGATGGCCAAAAAAATGAAAGATGGTATGAAATAAATATTGAAAGTTATCGTGTACTTATAAGTGTAAATGGTTAATCAATTGTGTCATTAGAAAATAAATTGTTGTTCACCTTAACAGTTTTTTTTCTAATTATTGTTAAACATCATTATGTAAAACCAAAGAAAAATGAATGATGAGGCAAATCATTTATACACATGCTTGTTCTTTTTTTTTTTGTAACAAACAATATCATTATTCATTGTTATTGTACCATAAGAAAAATGTGTACTTAAAATTTTAGCATTACAAGTGGTTAAAGGATAAATTTTAAGTACATAATGATATAATCATTTTAGTTGGCTTAATGCAATAAAATAAAAGTGTATTATGAATAATTATTAAAAAGTATTTTGCAAAACTTAAATAACCTGAGCCATTCAATGAATATCATAACGTTTTATAATATAAACACGTTAAGAGAAGCTAAGTAAGCAAAACAGTGTTCTATCTTTGGTTTAATAATGTTTCTTTAAACAAAGTGAATAACAAGTGCAATATTGCCACAATTGAATGAATTCTGAGGTCTTTAACTTAGATTCTATAAACGATTAACCAGAACTATCAAAAGAATAAGCTATCATGGATAATGAGTCCTTTTTAAAATAAAAAAAATAAGGTTGTATAAGTTTATTCCAACATTGACACTTGTTATTAAAAGTCAAAAACTGTAGTAGTTAGAGGTCATGAGCATGTACTCTTGTTTTTAAAAGTTATAAAATTCATACACACTTTTCAATGAATCTGTCTGTATTAATAAAGCCAATAATCTATTGATCGGACAAAATTGACTTGACATTTCTTGTGTACACCGGACAAATTAATTGTTAAGTGGCATTAAGAGTTTAATTTCAGACCTTAATCTTCAAGGTTGATCCAGTAGTATCCAGTGTATGGACTCCTGATTTTACTGGACACGTTGTTAATTAATTTAGTATTTGTTAAGTAAAGTTTGTCCGTTCCAATAACAAAATTATTGTTTTAGTTCTGTCAAGCAGGAAAAATATTCGTATTCCTGTATGTTTATTTAAGAATTACATTCATTTAGCGCAATAAAAATGAAGGTTAGGTTTTTTTTATTCATGGCAATACTTATTGTCATATTTATGATTCATTTAGCTGAAAAAAGAGTTTCCAAACTTTTATTGTTTATAATTATTCCTTGGTTACATTGTATGGACCTGTACATGTATATAACAAAAAAATCCTTGCCTTAAAATACAAGAGACTTAAAACTCTTCTAAAACAGCGTCCTTTGCCAATCAGATTTTCCTGTTTACTTTACATCTTCGCTTTTCAACCAGACGAGACTATAACCATAAATAAAGCAAGCAATTGAAATCTGCAGATACAAAGGAATTAAGTGTATTTCTCATGGGAGATTATTTAGTGCTAAAACGTCTTACAGAAGACATTTTTTGTTCTGTTTCAATTATCGAAATTTACTTACTGTGCAAAATTTATAGTTCATTTCTGTTATTTATCAGATTGTCCGCCATGGTGCCACAAAATACCATAAATTGACGCCTTTTTATTCACAACGGACAAATGCAACGGCTATTCTGTAATTCACTAAGATAACGTTCAATTTCTGTCATTTTCTTTCACACTTGCGTGTTGTTTATGTTTCTTTCAAAATTGGAAAACGCTTTTATATCAATAATAACCGCCGACAACAATATATCAAAGTCTAGGAAGAACCAAACAGTATTTCTGGTTACCAGTTTTTAATCTATAAATTTCGACTTTCAGCACCTTTATAAAGAAACCCGTGATACATGGAATTGTTTTAGTATATTTGAATAAACATCAGTAAGTTTCAAGCAGTTTTAAGTTTGAATAAAGACTAATAAGATGTGTTCTACCAAAACAGATTGAAAATGACAATTACTTTATGAATATAAAGAACATAAAACAATAAAACCAGATAGTTTAGACTTTCAACACAAAGCCTCCATTGCAACACATGATAGCATTTATTAGATTTATTTCTTTTTTTCGCTGCCAATAACCGATATTAAAAATTAAAAAAAAGATTTTTCTCACGACTGTTTGCAAGGATGCAAGAAATTAGCTTGACTGTCTACACAGAAAGTCTACTTCGATACACGCTTAATAAAAAAAGATGAAAGTTTGCTTTCTATTTTTGTCTAGCTGGAAAGAAATATAGGTAAAATGAATCAGTCTGCATTGTCATGACAGAGCTATTTGACGACCAACAACCTGTTTTCAACTTTGACATGATTTCATCAGAAGGAATTTAGTAGATGTCTGAACCTGATATGTTTCTGATTGACAGTAAAGGGTTTTAGACAAAACTAACACTTTCACAGGAAATACAAATTTACTTTGCCCAAAAACAATTCTGTTTTTTTATTTCAAGAAAAAAAAATACCAGAAAGGATATGCAACTTTACATGCAGTAACATAATTTCACCACAGTCGCATGTAACTTTTATTCAGAATATAGTTTCAAAATCGGAATCACCAAAAATACAATCATACAAAACAAACCTCATCATAAGCTTTCAGACATTAAATTAATTAAGCCGTTAAAATGGTTTAATTTCAAATTCGTTTGTTATGTCATGTTTTACAAACTGCTTTCAATAACATCAAAACTCGTCTAACTATCTAAATTTCTGTTATTAGCAAAATATGGACGGTCTCGATTTAAGTCATTTATAAAAAAAAAATGATAATGCAATCTTGATGGGAGAATTTTGATACTCGAATGTCCCATTGGTGCATCTTTGCGTCTTTCGCCCTTATATCATGCATATAGGTATGCAGTACTTTGAACCAACAAAAATATATCTATCTTTAACAACAAGATACTTTAAGCTCTACCAACAAAGTTTCCTGTTGCCTATAACCTTTCCTGACATTTATTTACATTACAAGACATTACAGTCTTGAAGGGGGAAGCCGACGTTGAATAAAAGTAAAAAAGAAATCCATTTTGCTATCATGGTCTTTTTTTAAGGGGGGGAGATATTGATAAAATAAATAAAGCAAGAAAACAAAAACACTCGTTTTGCTGTTTAGAATAACAAAACAAACAATTATGTTTTACCATCATAGACCGATTGAAAGTAGGTGGTAGTGTTCATGGTGTTGGCTTTTCATTAGTATAAATATAACAAAAAGAGGAAAATTTGAAATGATATATGTCAACGATTGATTGTAACAGTGTCGGCAAGAAAATTGTGTTTTGCTATCACAGACTGATTAAAAATGGATGTTAGTGTCCGATTTCGAATACACTATCTTTGACTGAAATAAAATGATTCCTATGTCGGCCTTTCAGAGATAAAGTAACAAAAAACTATTTTTCGCCACCTAAGACTGAATAAAGGCGGGCTTCTCGCGTGTCAGAAGGGAATATTTTTCTCCGTTTTTTCTTCCATTTGCAGATTCTATTAATAAATGTTTGGTCATAAACGTAAGATATGTATGTACCATGTGTACCTTACTAATGGATTTGCAAAATTTAACGATGCACACAAAAGATTATTTGAATAGAAACACTAAACTCTTCAAGAAAGACTTGAAACCAAACTCAACAAGAATCTGTGAAGTATTTGCAGATTTGTACATCTTTCCTATTTTAAAGTGGGCTTCATTGTTGACATTTTACATGTAGCTTTTTATTAAGTTCATACTGTTTTGGTTTTATAATTGGCTATTCACTGCTTATGTTCCTATTTCATAAAATAAACATGGTTCCTCGCATATAACTTTCAAAATCAGGATGTTTTTGAGAATATATGTATATTTAAAAGTTACATCATCATAGACTCATCAAATTAGATATATTTTTCAATAAGACTCCTTGAATCCTGTACAGTTCTATTAACAATGAAATTACAATAGAAGTACTAGTATTTTTGTAGCGCCCTATCTTCGACTTTCTCTCCAAAAACGTCATAATGTCTACATTAACAAGTCTTACAATATGACAATTATTACAACGAAATTATAAAGTACGTTAAGAATGAATCCTTCTGATTAATTCAAATGTCACTATAGGAGATACTTCCTGATCTTAATGATGTAACACAACTCAATCGGACGTCAAAGAAACATTTTTGACATTTCTATTTTTAGTGCAAAACAAAGGATCAGAAGTAATGGAACGGTATTAAAGTTATTTTGATGCTGCACGGACATTGTGAGAACTGACGATTTACTTTCATCGATGACGTCATTGATTTGAAAATAAATATATTGAAACAGATTATGATAAATAAATGAGGACATTTTTGTTTTTTTTTTATTGTTTTAATGAACGAAAACACGTCGTTGTCCAAAACTTATTTTAGATAAGAAATTGTCATATATTGTCGTATTGTTTCATGTTAATACCAGAACCAAAGATTGCAATGGAAGAGAAAGATTTGGTGCCATTAAACTTGACTTAGCCCATCATTTCATTAAAAAATGCTTGAGGCAAGAAAGAACCATCGTGGGTTAAGATTTCTTCGGTGTGCCTTCTTATTTTTCGTCTTCTTTCTTGACAATGATGATTGATGAACTTTATAGAAGGAAAAGGCAAACACATAAATTTTGGTTTTGATAAAAAAAAGTATATTTCTATATAGAAAAATCGAGGAAATAGTCAATAATAAGGTTGATTTTTAGACCCATCCGGTTATCAACGGCCACAGTATTAATTGACAAAATTACCAGTTACGTTTCAGACAACATATAGCCATCTTATTCTCTCTGGTTTGAAGCATGGACTTCAGACATTCTGTAATGATATCAACATAAAGACGAGATTCCTTTCCTATCACATGCACGAATGTAAAAGAAATATCTTAATGCTGTACGAGGTGTATCAGATCAGGAGTAATAACTTACATTAAAAGTGATAGCAAAATAAATGTTGACGGTTCAGCTGATATCTCATATTCACAAATGAATATATAGTGGAAGCTTTCAATTGACGGAGACATGGTTTTCCTAGGTAAATCAAAATGCATGATAAGGGAAATCTATGCTTTCTAGATCACTGTGTTGCCGACGACGACAAGGAACTAAAATTGGCTTCCTGTTGCTTATAAGCTGGTCAAATAGAAAATCTAAAGTTACATACATAGACTACGAAGTTCATGTAGAAATGAATATCATGATATTTTATTCCTTCGAAAAGAACGGAAAACGTTCTCTTGTGTAAGGGGAGAGCAATACCCCGTGCAAGTTAAAGAATCGTCTATAGAGTTCGATTAGAAAATGAGGGCCGTTACCAATGCCACTTACTTGCAAATTACAAACTGGGGTTGGCTTCATTAAAGCATTGTGCTTGTTTTCCAATCCAGAATAAAAAAATAAGTACAAAACCAAAACAATTTAATCATGGTATATGTGCAGGTCAAATTACATGGAAATGAACAACTATTGATGGCTTCAATTTGACGATATTATCTTTATGAAATTTCCGATCGTTAAATCATAAATTGTTTAAAACACCAGGTTTCTTCCACGTTATGCACACGGTGCATCCTCGCTGCTGGATTTGGCTTTCCCGTTCGAACTGTTTGGTTTTGAGAACTTTTTATTCAATATTTTGGGTTTTTGATTTTCCAATGTTTTGATTCAAATGCTGCTGATGAGAGGTTACTCCTTGAAATATCGACATACAGCATAACCAAATTAACCGTTTTATACCCGTTTTCTTTTATTTGAGTACTTGTTACGTTTTTCGGGTTTTTAATATCCCAACACAGAACTTTTAAAAAAATGTGTAAAACTTCAATGCAACATTTGATGAGGTCATTCACACACTCACAAATTAATGCCTTTATATCAGTGGATAACAAAGTTACCTGTTGAGAAATAATAAATGCCACTGATCGAAAATAAATTATGACAAACAATCAATTAAGAGTCGTTTGCGCAAAAACATAAAGTCTAAGTCATATACCGTACTTTACCTAAAGTAAACTTAATAAATCTAAATATCAGGGCAACTATTAACTAACTATGTCCTTCTGTTTAACAGGACGTTGTATGGTTGTATTTCAATGTGAATGTATTTTTTCAATACAATTCAATTATGCAATGAAAATTACAGCCTTTTCGAAACCTTTTCTCATGCTGATCTGTAGTCTCTGTAAAAATGATTCGTTCGTCAATCTTATGACAGGGCATTTGTAAATACTTGTAAATCACGTTATGCTAGTAAAAAAATAGGTAAAATTGTTTCCATGGTTGTTTTATGTTTAACTTGAGAATTCAACAATGTCTGTGAAGTTAAAGGAAAACATGATAATTCAATTAAGGGGCATTAAACGAAAACATTTAATAGTCTTGTTTCAGGATTGAAGGCGTCCTGATTGTGTATTGCGTCTTGCTTCCAGTAAACAGTACGATATTGTGTGATATAAAGATATTGTGCAAAAACTCAACTGTTAGAATAACATAATAAGCACTTTAAGCTTTAAAACTTTTAGTTTCAACCAAGCTAATGATTGAAAAATATGAAACTGGGTAGTAAGGTACATATACATTAATTTATGTATTTAAAAAACGTTCGAATTAGTAGATTATAACATCATAAACAACCACCAAAACACTTCCGATAATTTCTATAATCAAGGGAGTTTGTTTTCACTTTACACTTTAAAAAATATAATAGATAAAACCATGAAAACTTTAAATATGTTTGAACATGTGACGATTTTTCATTTTAATAGAAAAATACGTCTTGAATATTCATCAAATGTTCATCAAAAGACTAAAATGAAATTATAAACATATCGATCCTGAGAGTAAGAAAATTAAGTTTCTTTATATTTGTATAAAATTCAATTAAAATCCATTTATATGTATAAAATATAATTATATCTATATTACGCTGAACGTATTTCAACGTAATACCGGTATCTAAAGCATATTGATGTTAATCAGATAAAACTCACACCTCTTTTCTTTTGTTTAATTTAAATTTTTTAAAACAGGAAAAAGAATATATTGTTTCGCACCTGATTGACAGCATGACATTCACTCTTAATTGTGTAACTGATGTTACACGCAGAATGAAAAAAATAAGAACATTATTTTGGTTCTTGGGGTTTATCAGAACTATTTTTTTCAAAAGCTTGAAAACCCAAGGTTCCTTTCTTTCGTATTGTACATGGTCACAGTCATTGTTCTTTAATTCTGTTTTCCTGTTCAAAGTTTCAGGGTATCAATGTAAGTACTTTTTGTAAATACTTTTTGTTTTCGACCTCCCCAATTCCTTACGCGAATGGTTTCATGAGAGGTAACGCCTTGAAATAAGCATACAGCATGAAATTGATCTTTTGTATATCCGCTTTTGCTACATGTATTTTGTATTTCAGAAAGACTGTATCGATAACCGATGCTGCTGCTGTGGACAAGTCTTACTATTTACTGTCAGCCACTCGAAATGTTGTAATTGTTATAACATTCTTGAAATTACCTTAATCTTCTCTTGTATATTGCCCTTTGCATTCCTGTTATTGGTCCTTAAAGCTTGTGTCTTAAGTTTCGTTAAAGTTTTTTTTAAATATATGTTGAAGAATTCAGCTATCTAGAAGAGACATTCCCATCCCGTCGATTACAAAATATAACAACTGTACTTTTACGATGTCTGACCTTGATATCAAATGACGACTAAAAATATATTATAGCTTACCTAATTTTAATCATTCATGTTGTTTCTGTTGTTTCTGTATATAATCTAATTTAACAGAAGTGGCATCCAATTCAATATTATTTCTACAACAATATCGTTTCATGAGCACAATGTAAATAGTTTTAAAATTAAGTACTATTCCATATAAGGATCAGGCAGGGGGTGGCACATCGATAATTTCCAATTTCAGATTTTGGGGTATAGATGCATTTATTTTACCATAAAAACAAACCCAATGTAGTCTTTACCTCTTAATATGTATTTGGTGCCTAGATATTTTTTTACTGGTTATATAGGAAAAACATATGGCGGGAAATTTTCCCGTACTTTTCACTATACAATGTAACTAAATTTTGACTGGTAATATCTCCTAAACCCAAGGTAGACTGAAAAATTTAGTGGTCAAAACAAAGTTTACTGGGGTTGCTTTCCCTAATTCTGTTGAAATTTTTTTGTGTATTTATTATTGATGTGCCACCCTATTAATGGTATCTGCCTGATTCTTAGAAAAAGCAGTACTTAAATAGTAATACTGATCTTGAAATTAGTTGAAAATCCCTATACCTTCAACTATGTTACTTCTTTATTGGTCTTATCCAAACCGTTTTTCGTCTTATTAGAAACAATGTATACTTAACCATCGGATTTATTTGTTTTTAACTTTCACATAAGAGCATACCGGGGTTTTCAAGTTTTCCGAGAACTACCTATTTGTCTTACAAATTTTCCGATAATGCGATTTGTTTTTGCTAGAGAAAGTTAAATAAATCACTTTTATAGCTTTGAAACTTGTTATTTTGACCACAATTGCTTTTATAAAAATACTACTCAACAATTTAATTCGCTACTAAGAAAACATTGAGTCGGTTACTCAAGACAAAGTTTCATTATCTTCGAAATATTATATTGTTTGAGGTCATCTTGCGTTTATGAAGAAAATAGGGAATTGTTTTAATTATTGGATTTTACAGCAATCCAACAGATAAACGAATCAATTTAAACTTAGCTATGAACAGTGGAAAATTCAACATTATGATAGACGAAAGGTTCGTGATTGTTTGATAAGTGTAGTACTAGTTGTTGTACTGATAAGATCACCTCTACATTCCTATTGTGTCTTCACACTCTTGTTGTGATTTGTGTAACTACAGGACCCAAGGATTGCAATGTAAGGGAGTTAGGTGTGCCATAAAGCCTGGTTTAACCACCATTTCTTTTAAAATGTCTGTACCAAGTCGGGACCATTGCGGTCTTCAGTTTTCTCGGTACATTTTCCTTGTTTTGTCTTTTCTCGTGAACATTTGAGATTAATCCTCCAAGTTTAGTAGTTTTGTAATAAACTTCAATATTTCAACAAAGAAAAAAGTTGATTATTGGTTTTGATTTGAAAACAAGAATAACAGAACAAAAAGGTATTCCAACAAATACTTTTATTGGCACTAAGCAGTATGTATTCTTTATGAAACGTCTGTGTTTTCTATAGATTTTTATTGTTTCACCTCCGAGCTATCATAGGGTAAAACGTCCTACATATAGGTAAGTAGACTTGTCTCCGTTCGGTTATCGCCAGTTTATCAGTTATTTTGTTTTCAGATCTTACAGATTTCATTAAATCTATTTTTGTTTGCATCTTTCATTTTTCTGTAGAGTATTGTTGGATTTTGTACAGTAAAGCCCAATCAAACTAATTTATCAACTTGTTCAATTGATTTCTATAGTTTTTGTTTTTGGTTGCACCTCCAAGCTATCATAGGATAAAAGAGTCATACACATAGGTCATTTAATTTTTAATAACTGAATTTGAAAACAGGAATAACGGAACATAAAAGGTAATCCAACAAATACTTATATTGACACTAAACAGTATGCATTCATACTGTTGTATATGTTGTAAAAGAAAAGCTTATTTTGATATCATTTCATTAAAAAAAGATTACCAATTAGAAATATTTCAATGCATTGTCTTGTATATATAAAATGTTGTATGATGTACGTTGTAGTTACTGATCCTTCCGTCATATCCTTCGAACCCAAGTACCTTACATGCATCTATTCACTTTTATAAACTAGTCTCTGAGTGAGTGAGTGAGTTGGTGTTTTACGCCAGTGCAACGCTATATAGGTTATTTACAGGCGATGAACATGAAAAGGATGATAAAATGAACATGAAATGATGATGATATATGAAATATGGGGATGGGGTGGGAAACAAAGGACCGGTAAATTTTGAAGAACCACAGGAAAAGGGGGAGAGGTGGGTAGGGTCGGAAAATTTAGCCTATGTGGTGCACTACTGGGCGGTCCACAAAGGGGTCTTTTAAGTGCATGAAGCGTGGCACTCTCCACACACGTTGGCCCACTATGGTCAGCGGTCAGGGTTTCCTTATAGACCTGACAACCCCCGCGAACGAGGGCTACCCTATTCAGCCACCTAGGGTACACACTTGGTCGCTCTGTGGGCTGAGCACTGACCCGACGTCAGAATCCCAAGACCCTTAGTCGCCTCTTACGACAAGCTAGGCTCTGCTGCGGGCCTATTCGCCACCCGGGCCCCGCACGGGACACTAGTCTCTGAAATCGATAGTCTTTTCATAAAACGCTATGAACAGTGTTTGGTTTAAAATGTATCTTCCACCCTTTTCCGACTTAAACATATCATTCATTGAAATGCATTGGTCAAGAACACCAAAATATATACTTAAACTTAGACAGAACTAAAAACTTGTAATAAATGAAACTTCAACAGTGTTTGTGCCTCTATAGGAATCGATGTCAACGATTGCAGAAACAATTATAATATAAAGTAGCTTAGCATTCTTACTGCTGAAGGCATGAGAAAAACAAGACCTTACACTAAAATATATCTCGCCTGCCGGCACCATAAATTTCCTGGTAATACCTCAAAAACTATCAAAGTCATTAAACCAAAAACTCAAAGTCAAGGTCAACAGATAGGGATTCAACTGTGCTTAGCTGCTACTGGGGCATTTGCATACCAAGTTTCCTCAACCGAGGACTTATAGCTCTTTAGATATGGAGGTACTCATAAAACCAAGTCAAATTTATGTTTCATGCTTTATGAAACAATCATTATTTCCTTCAACTTTGATCAAAAACTGGTATGAATGTGTCAAAGCCCGCAAAATGTTCTTTCACACTTATTCTACACTGGTTAGTGTTTTCCTTTTTTTTATTTCGTCTATGTGTGTGTCCGTTAGGTAATTCCGCTACAACCCAACACTTCTTGTTATGAGAGAGCGTGAAAGACTATATTTTTTTTCAATATTTGATTGACTAAATAGGAACTTTAATAATTAGCCTTTGCCTTTTAAGTGGGGCGTCTCTGATGAGTCGTTAATAGACAAACGTTATTCTGAAATTTTGATGCAATTTTGTATTAAGATTATCTGGATGGTTTGCTCTGCTGTAGAAGTGTCATGTGTTTTCTTGGTAAACCAACTGTAACACAACATTTTGCAGTTAAAATTTGTCAATTACGAAAGCCATGATATCATTCTTATTTGAGGCATAATTTGATCTTTATTTTGAACTATACATCCTGTTTGATATGATTTAGTTTCATTCTGTACTGTTAATATATACAAATATACTTTTTATAGTTTACCCTTAAATTTCTGGCCTTGAAGTTTACATTAGAAAAATTATTTAATGAATAAGTCAAATATTTTTGTCTCAATTTAATGGTATAACAAACACACAACTGCATTAGTTTCTTCAATAAAAATGCAAAGAAAAAAATATCACTTGCTTAATGATTAAATAGCTGGTTATGTTGCAAATTATTTCCGAAAGGTATTATACATATCACTTGTAGGATAGTTGGCCCTTTATTGGTTTGTACCTGCACAGATGATGAAGACCAATCGCTTAAATTACTATTTTGCTAAGTATAATGTATATTATTATCTTACATTTGTGCCTTTCTGTACTTTCCTAACATATTGCCTGCTTACAACTATACAGAAATAATCTCTTCGATCAAAGTTCCAAATTTGACACATTGATAAATAATGGTCACAAATAAAAACATAAACCATTCTTAAAAAAGTAATAAAACCGTTCCGGAAAGTATCTATATTTCAAAAGAACCCCGAAAACCTAGTAATCAAATTGTCTGAGTACATATCTTTTCCGCATATCATGTTTTATTGCTTTTTGGGGGTGGGTGGTCCATACTTCTCAATAAAACGCTTTTTATTATATTTTCACTTTCGATATGTTGCCTACTTAATAGTTTGCAGTCTTTGAGTGATTTATGTATCCAGAGAAATCAGAAAATGAGAAGTTCAGAGTAAAAATGTTTTTCCGATCTACGCTTTCTTTAACTTTATGGCACTAAGACTTTTGTCATGAGGTTCGCTGATGAGGCAAACGCCGTTTAACACTTTTTGCTAGGGTAGGTGAAGTAAACAGCTACTGCCAACGTCAATGACCAAAATAGTATTTCCTGTTTCTTGAGACGAAGTTATGCGATTTTGCAGTGTAGATATATTTTAGAATAATGTCAAACTCTCACAAAACATAATTTAATTTGTTTTTTGTTGCCCACTGAGTAGCACTGAAATTGTTTTGTCTTATCGATCATTGATATCATGAAAAAACTGTATCAAAACTATGATGGAGCAAATTGAATTAAGAATGATATAAATTTAATTTTGTACATAAAAATTAAAACAGTTGCGGCATATCAGGTCAATATAAGTAATACAAGGTACACTAATAACAGGTTGTCTCCACATGGATTTTTTTAATCAAGCAAAGTAGAGCCTATGGTGGGATAGAATAATCAATGTAATATCATTTCACTGCAAAATATAAGGCTACATATGTAAGCCTCGGATAACAGAGGCTTCGGGTTTAACATTTTAAAAACCTGAAAATGCAAAATGTTGTTTGCAGCCACGTTATACCCCTTCACATATATTTTATTTCCATACGATCTCTCACGAGTTTACAACTCGTATTCGATGGCAAAAACTTGCAAACTACTCGCAATTAACTTTCAGTTACTCGTACACAAATCTTACAAACTCGTGTAAATTCTTCTGAACTCAAGATAGTTTTAGAGGATTTTGGACATGTCAAAAAATCTTGTAAGACTTTTTCAGGTTGAAACAACAACAGTGTCATTATTCAATTCGTACTCATGTCACATATACAGTACCTGTATGGTAAAAGCTTCCCTCTCTCCCCATTTACCATTACACCATTTACCATCCCCATACACCATATACTATCTCCAGCCCCATACACCATGTACCATCCCCATCCCCATCCCCATACACCATGTACTATTTGCGTCCCCATCCCCATACACGATTTACGATCCCCATCCCCATTTACCATTCTATAATCCCCATACCCATGATGCAATTGTTTTTTATTATCGATAATACATGTATTAATTTGTTTTAAGGAAATTATTACGATATTTAATAGTTTAGATATTTATTAATGTTTTTAAATTAGTTTACATGTATAACTTACATACGGGTGACAAAGAAATAATAACTATAACTTATTTTCATAACACAAACTTTACTATCGCATTTTTATATTTTCAATATTAAATATGAATTGAAAATGTTTCATTTTAGTAATAACTAAAGCTGTTACAATGTATTATCATCTTTTAATGAAACCATTTTATTCAAAATCTAAGAAACAGAATTATAATGTCTATAATAATAAGTATAATGTTACGCAACTTTTCAGTAAAAATTGATCTTGAACTTTTCTAAATACATCCAATGTATGACATATAGGTCTAGGCATAACCTGTATAAAAGTCAAAATATTTATATTTTTAGTTTATCTAAGCATATATGTTTCAAATCTAAGAAAAGACTTGTTTCACAATCAATTTCTTGTCAATTTTATTAAGCCGGCATATAATTTGGAGCTCAAATATCAGTTTTTACTTGAGTAACTAATATTTTTCATATAAAACTTGCAAGTGTGATCTTAATACTCCTATGCAAACCAATTTTCATTATAGTTTCTTAATTTTGGACCTTATTTTTGAAATAATTGATACATTTATGCATATGGTTATGTATATTTTCAACTTATCTTAGCATATATGTTTGAAATCTAATGAAAAAACTTGTTTTGCAATCAATTTCTTGTCAGTTTTATCAAGCCGGCATATAATTTGGAGCTCAAATATCAGTTTTTACTTGAGTAACTAATATTTCACATATAAAACTTGCAAGAGTGATCTTAATACTCCTATGCAAACCAATTTTCATTATAGTTTCTTAACTATGAACCTTACTTTTGAAATAATTGATACATTTATGCATATGGCTATGTATATTTTCAAATTATCTTAGCATATATGTCATGTATGTTTCAAATCTAATGAAAAATCTTGTTTCGCTATCAATTTCTTGTCAATTTTATTAAGCCGGCATATAATTTGGAGCTCAAATATCAGTTTTTACTTGAGTAACTAATATCTTACATGTAAAAATTGCAGGTGTGATCTAAATAAAGGTAATAACAAAACTACCGAACTTGAATGATCAATCTCATAGTCCAGAGAAAATGACAAGAACGAATCAGTCAAGTAAAACTAAATCATCTTAATACTCCTATGCAAACCAATTGTAATATCGTTGCTTTTTTTAAATGCTATATATTATTATTCATTATTAACTAAAATACTCAGAATTAAAAACTTAATGTAAAATTTTTCATTGTTTTCATCACTGCATGAAATGATACGTTTATCTGATAGATAAACTAGTATTAAACTTATCTTAAACTTCACATTTAAAAAATAACCTTTAGTTTATCGAGTCATTAAATTTCAAATTTAACCTATGTTTAACTTACATTTATTCTGACAAATAAACTCCCAAATTTACAGCAAATTTATTAGGAAAAATAAAACTTTATTAAATTTGTTATTTCAGAATTTAATTGTAAAAATAAACCTACCTTAAAGATTTAATATAAATTGAATTAAATTCAAATTTATGTGAAATATATTATTGATGGTTTCAAATTAAATTTCAAATTTAACTTGTTTATTCTTGTGGTATTTTTTGTGTGTGATTTATTTAGCTTTAGAAATAGATTTGAAATCAACATACCTTTTATTTCAAATAATATAATATGTAGTTGAAAACTAAAATGCATATTAAGAAATCTTAGTTTTTTTTTAGTTCAAGTAAATATTAAATGTTTTAATGTGAAACACATAAAAAGGTCTTTTAGGTGGAGGTAGCTATTCATATGTTTGCATCTTGACACAAATTCTAGTGTGCATGTCTTCACGTTACGAAAAAGATGTGGCTGCTTCACTGTTTCCAATGTGCAGACCTTCACCGAAATACTTATACCATGTGACAGCTTCACCAGTATGTGGTTAATGCATATATCAAATCATTTAGCTAACTTGTGCAAGTTTTACTAATACAATTGTTTTTACTTTTAAACTATATTTTTTTATAATGCATCTTTCTGAATCTCCAACATTTTCAAGACAAAATATAAACAAGTTCAATGTTTTCTTGATCTAGTACACGTAGTATGAGTATTCTATTCCCATCTTCATTAAGGACTTCTTTAAGATGCTGAAAGTTTCTGAAATAAACAAAAACATTTTCATTATTTTGATTTTACGTTAAAATAATAAAATATGTAACTCGTAGCGCTTAAAATAAAATAAATTTCAAATAAAAGAATATTTTAATATTATGAACAAAAAACTAAGAAAAAAGGCAAATTACCTTGCATTTTTTGTATTCCTTTTGATTAATATTTTTATCTCGTAGTAATTGTCCTTCAGGTTCAGATCCAGAGACGTTTTCCTAAAAAACGAAGATAAATGTGATTTGGATTATCATTATTTATTCGAACAAAAACAAATAAGGTTGCGTAATATGAATACATAAACTGACAACAAAATTTAGTTCTCATTTATTACGAAATAACAATGTACATGATGTATGTAATCACTTAAATAAACAACTTACCATTTTACTTGTGCTTAATCGCAAGAACTTCATAAGATTTCTTTTACAACCACACATTTTGAGAGCTGTAAAATAAACCACACATTTAAGCATTAATTAGACATATCAATGACCTTGAATCTAAACCACATTATCGAGCCTTCCGAGGCTATTATGTACGCGTACACGTGTGCTATTGAATTGGTTTGACCTTAATAATCTTATCTGCAGCCGTTCCCTAATGATCTAGATAAATTCCAATACATGCAAGTATTTATCATTAATGTACTGCAATATTTAGCATTTAAATCTTAATCGTTGATTATTTAAATATAAAAAAAATTAACTGAAAAATATTATATTATAAATCGGTAGGTAGTTAACATTAAGAAATAAGTATATTTTGATTAATAAATGTAAACTGTAAAAATTATATTTCACAATATTTGAATCACAGTTTTATTACTTTCATAATATATAGAGAAAAAAATATTGACTATGTATGATGAACAACCTAAACAGCTAGGATATAAGCATTAATTAAACTTACCAAGAATAAGACATTTCAATCCAGAGTATCAACCGCCATGATTTGAATCAAACAGCTACACGTTGACTTACACACATGCGCGAGAAAACGAAAAGAAAACTTCATTAAACTACAAATTTATTAAACAAACATTTGTTAGATTAAACTATAAGTAAAATGACAATTAAATCTAAAGAAAAGACAATTAAATTTGAAATTTACTGGAAAAAATAAACTTGATTATATTTCACAAATAATTGACAATAAATCAGTCAATAAATTTTAAACTTGTAGTTTCATTTTTAATTATTTTATTTAAACGTATTATTTCGTGCAGTGCATTATACAAATAAATATACGCCGAAATGTACATCACAATTTATTTGATCTTGAACATTTCGTTTATATTTTTTTTCATTTATTTCAGTTATATATCTTATTTTTATAAATAGTTGTATTCAAATAAAAGATACATGTACAAATTTATCGTAAAAATGCCGTTATAAAAAATGTAATATGAAAAATGTCTTTAATCAAGGAATTCCTTAATTACTTTAATGTATAAAGTTATTTTCATACACTCAACGAACAAAACAACAACATGATCTATATACGTTAATCGTCCTCGTGTAGTTATATTAATATATTCGTTTTATATATTTAAAAAAATAATCTTTAAATTATTTAACATCAATTGGTAATGTTGTGTACATTTTCTAGACCCTATTGATTAGTTTTTTATGTATAGTATCGTTTTAAATACGTTGTATTTATTTACGATCCATTACCGCTTTGTGAGAGAAGCGTTGACTATTTTTCAAGATCGTTTTATATATTTAATGTACATGTAGCAGACATCTACCGTATAATCTACAGTAAAAATGACCAAATAAATTTACAATTATTCTATTATTCTATCATTTACCATCCCCATTTACCATTCGGTAGACCAATCAAATTCGATTTACCATTTACCATCCCCATTTACGATCCCCATCCCCATACACAATACTATTCCCCATACACCATCCCCATACACTATACTATTCCCCATATACCATTTACCATTCACCATCCCCATCCCCGTCCCCATTTACCATCCCCCCATTTACTATAGATTGGGAAGCTTTTACCATTTAGGGACTGTACTAGTAAAGAACTCGTGGTGATCGTAAATGACACCCGTTTACTTGTAACTTACTCTGGTAAACCTCGTAGAGTTTTTTTTGTAAAAAGTTTGAAATTAAATATTATATCGTTGCTTAACGGGCGTGCGAACAATTTCCGCACAAACAAAGAATTCTTGGAAGCTCGGAAAAAGCTCGTAAAAAGTTGAAAGGAAATATCGTAGTACATGTAACTCGTATAATTAGAAATTTTGAAAATCGTAAAAAATGTTATAGAATATTGTATATGTAAAAGGTTTTTCTTAATATATTAAAAAGAATAAAAATCCAATCTATTTTTAAGTCATTTGTGATACAAACGAACACATGTTCAAAGCAGTAAAGTCAAAACGAAAAAAAAACTTTAATTTTAAGCATTTTTATTTACATCTCATGATATACCAAGCGCTGCATCGGAAAAAATCGACCGTCATGATTCTTAAAAGCGCTAATCAATAGATATGTCAAATTGATTGTATATCAGTGTTTTAGTAGAGTAGACGGCACCTTGATTTTAAAAAATTAATGTCCCCACCGAACATACTCGCATATTATATATCGTTGGAAAGAGCAGGACCAAAGCTATCGAAATATGCTTGTCGTAAGAATCAGAGCTGGTCGAGTTTTCAGAAATTCAAGGTCAAAGGTCAATAGGCGAAAACAACTAAAAGAACAACCGTAAAAGTGTTTTTCATTTCCGTATTTATTTGTGGTCAAAATTGAAACAACTGATCGGAAATATATGATATAATGTCTAAACAAATATTTTAATTGAAAAAGTTTCGATTGTACTACCGTTTATCATTAATAATTTAATAAATTTACATGAAAGTCGAATTTCCCCCCTTTTTGTAGAGGAATTTTCTGCGCTATTATTTTTTAATTCAAATATAATTTTCTGTTTTTGTTTCAAGTTTGTCTTACAGTAAACATACCAAATATGTTTTCTAAAATGTAATTTGGCCATGTAATCATTAAAAACTGTGTTTAAGAGATCCTTAAAAAGGGGGGATATTATGAACAATAGAGTAAACTAAGTTGACACATTGTGAAAGGTTCTAATGCTTTTTACCATTTATCCCAATACATTTAGGGCAAGTAAGGTTTATAGGCCTACTTTATTCGTTTTTTTAGGACTTCAAGTCTTATATTGTAATCGTTCACACTCCTGTCCAAAATACCAGGGGCGCCAATATAGAATGACTGATTATACCTACAGAACTTTATAGAATTTGATAAAAGTTACACATAATATTTTGAATATTACACCATTGATTGTTGAATACGAAAATTTTTAATTCGAGTCTAATTAGGGGTTTACTCGCGTGAAAACAGGGACTTTGCATATTTGAACGAAGGTGTACCTTTCTTGTAACCGCTATTGCTTCTATATTATTGCAAAAATCTCGCTGAAAATTTCACACAAATGTGGTCGCATGTTGTTATTTTTGTTTTTACCTATAAGATTTTGATAAGAATTATAAAAGGGGACGTTAATAAGCGAAACAAGTGTTTTGTCATCCGTACACAGAATGTGTTATTTTACTCATATCGCCAATTTTTTCCTTTGAACCATCTTTGTTTTTTTCGAAATTCGGGTATTTTCTTTTCCTCAATGTGTAATTGTAATAATTATGCTTTAGATTGTATCTAGAAAATCTTTGTGGTTTTAAACTGACTAAAACTTAACAAAGCCACCCAAGGACCGTACAGTTCTAATCCAGCACGGAATCGCCATCTGTGCTAAAAAATTCATAAAACTTGGGCAAAAGTATTGTTACATATTGTAGTTCAACATATCTATTTACCTTATTCATTGAATGAAAAATAAGGATTCGCCATAGTAAAGTAAGGAAATTTGTAGGCTAAGGTGAGGGAGGTACCCTACTCTTAGCCTCAACAACTCCTTTATAACTGCTTCAAGTTTCACAAAACTTTACTGAATCTTTCTCACATAATGATACTTCCATTTTAAAAGTTTATTTTGTATAAAACCTGCTAAAAAGTGTTTGTAGTTCGGTAATATATCGTATTTTTTTATTTCTGGCCATGAAAAAAAAACCAGATAATTTTCGCTTTATCTCATTAACGACTATTACAAATATGATAATTTTTTAACAAAATCTTGGTAAATTATTTTGATTCACAGATTATGATTATTTTTTGTTCAATCTCGAATTGGGCGATTCTTACAACAAATCATTCAAGAATGGCTTTTGGAAACAAGGGCACTAATTGCAATTGTCCTGAGTAACGTTAACTAATGCTTGAACATTAACGAAATGTCTAATAAATCTTTTATTTTATATAGTGTCATAATTCCCTTTGTGATCACATGATGTTCAGTAAAACATGGAATAGCCATTTTTTAACTAGAAGTACAAGTCTGTTATTCACAACTTTTTATTTTTTTTTCTTGAAACTTAATGAAACTTTCGCAAAATCTTTTTAACAAATTGTCTTTATGTATCTGATGTTAAACAAGAACTGCGAGAAAGCTCACTGATGATTCCCCCGCTTCATAATGGAATCTATATGTAGAAAAAAAAAATAAAGTTCGATTATCTCGCTTGACTGATATCCAAAATCAAAAACAAGTTTCATCAGCATGTTAAGTTCGATCAAAAACCATTGGCCAGTTACGAAGAAATTGTACTTAAAAGATTTATCTAAAAAAATATCTTCCTTGAAAGATATCACAGTGCAATTTTTAACACTATACCTCAAAATCCAAAAGGTGCTTAAGAAGAAATTGTGCTTAAAAGAAAGGTGCACATAGTCCGACAGACAGAATGGTCATTATCCTAAATTCTTCATTTTTTTGCAATTCAATTTGGATTTTTATAGTCGTGACTATAACGGAATACTCCTCTGCAGTGACTGTGTTCCATGGGTCATCGAGCCCATGACACAACACCGCCAGTGTAAGCTGCTCGAGCGAACACGGTACGAAAACCATCGTTTTCACTGGAACAGTGCCCGTCTTGCACCACGCGGAAGTACTGGTCAGAATTTGCAAGATTTTTTTTGTCTTTAACTCTTAAACTTTATACTTTTTGAATATTATTCGCTCCTCTTTAAACCTGAAAATATAAAGGTGTATTTCTCAAATCGTCAAAACCATTTAACATAGCATCTGAGCTTTATAGAGAAAAAAAGTACATGAGTCAAATACCTAAAAAAGAAACGTTCACTTCAAAACCAATTAAAAATAGCATTAAGAAGGGTATTTTTACCAACAGTGCGCATTATGATTGTCGGCTCTTCTGATACAGCTTGAAAAATAATGCATTTGTCCCAATCGTGTGAATAACACCCCCTTTTTGAGCTTGATGGCCCAATTTTAACAGGACTACTAACTGAATTCATTGATTACGGTGCTTTTGACCTTTGAAATTTGAAGACACAAGAAAACGAGGAAATTCGAATGGAAATCAACACAATAACAAATTAACAAATCAAAACCACACAAAAAACACAAAAAATATCGTTATTTGAAACAAAACTTGCATTTTAGAAATACACGATTTGCATTTAACTAGAGTGTAAAAGACGAATCAAACACGGAATTAAGGTTTCCGGACCACAATTGACAAATTTAAAATAATAGTTTTTCCTCGTTAAAATCATAACTATTCGTCCTATCGCTATAAAAATTTTGGAACAATTAGTTTGTAAATGTGTCAATACGCCATATAAGTTTCAATAATGATGCTTAAAGAGTTTTAAAATGGTTAGTTAAAATCGCCTTGATTTTGCTAATATTTTAGACGTTTTTCAAATCGTAATTTGAATACAAAGATGCACCCTCTAAGTAAACCTACTGCATTGGTAGTCAAGATATGTCTATTTTGTAGGTAATAAATGCAAAATCAACGTGAAAATCTTTTTATCTGCTTTGAATATGATGTTTTATTGTCATACTATGAAACAGTTGATCGAGGGTACCCCTATTTAACGTAATATTTAGAAAAACTCGACCATACGAACTTCTTACGACAAGTAAAAAATCAAACTAGAAGCGTGTACCTTTCGTTTAAGCCCAAAATCAGCAGTATGTTCTTTCGGGACATTAAACTTTTAAATAAAGCGTCTTTTTGCATTCGTCTTCTCTACTATTTAATACTCCTCGGCCATGACATAAACATCTTTTTTCTTTATTTGGCAAATCTGTTAAAATCTTTAAAAAATACAGTATTGTTACATAATTTCATAAACTAAAAAGAGCCATGTGTTAAACAACCAGGAGCATTTTTAATTATTTGTTAAACTTCTCTAGACTTCCTTGCCTATAAGAAAGAGATATACTGTAGGCAAACATTTTAGCTTCATCACGATTTGATTGTTGTGCAATCATGACGATTGAATTGTTGTTTAAAGTAATTTCACGGTCCCTAAACGACGTTTTAAATAGACACTGCTTTTCCCAAGAAACTTGACCTTTGCACACGTAACATGTAGACATGAAAATATTATTTATCATAATTATTTGATAAATATATCGAACTTTAATAGAAACAATGAGATCAAGAATCATTCATATCCAAATAAAAACATTTCATTTATGATTGCCAATAGCGTATAGCCAAATAAGTGTTTTTATTGAAATTATTCACTTTTTTTCTAAAAATTCAATAATATTGAACCCGGATGCGTTAACCAAGACTGGACGTCATGGTAATGAAGTGATACATAGAAATTACTCTGTCAATTTGTCTGATGTATGTTGTTCTTGGTTCATTTGATTTTAATCAACACTGTTCTTACAATGCCTGAGTATTAATCTGTTGACTTTAGTTGATGATACAATATTTCCAACTCGTTGACAATTGATAGCATCGTTAACGCGAGATAGAAAACATAGCAAAGTACGTAAATTGAATTCATCATATAAGTGAAGTCGTCCCACAGTCATTGTTCGTCGTCTGGCAGCTTTGAATGATATACTACTATCTTTTTGACGAATATAACAACAACGTCGGGATAGATACATATGGTAGTCATCTGTCAGTCCGTGTACCAATGACTTCTTTATATGAGCACCAACATAACGTCTACACATACAATTATCAATGGATTCTCGTAAAACTACAATAGTTGTATTCGTAACTAAATATCTAGATCAACAGTTTTTCTTATATAATGACTTTCAAATCTTTTGTTATCTATGAAACAGTTGTTGACATTAGCATTTTATTTTTACAAAGCAGCTAGGAAACTGAAGTGATAAATGAATCTGTAGTTTTGCATTTCTAGTTAAAACCTGTTTATGCTTGAAAAGAGATTATAGAATTGTTCAAAGACAAACATGTTTAAATTGCAAATACATGTATATTTTGTTAAAAACTCCTTCTGTTAGATAAAACTTGAAATACTGTTAAGACCTTTATTCATTTCAGGTTTGAAATGGCATGTTATAAAAAGCAGAAATTGCTTACGTTTCTGGGCCGGCACTTGGGTTCACTCTTGTTTCAACGAGAGTTTGCGTTACGAGCTGCAATTAAATTGTTCCATAATTAACATGTGTGTGTTTCATTGTGTGTGTTTATTATTGCCTTGTGTAAAACCTGGATTGTATTGACCTTTGACATTAACATGCAGTATGGATACTTGTTGGCATCCTGCAATAATTACATTGCTGATTTTTCATACACTATTGCAGCTGCAAATATGCATTGTTTGTATTGTGTGAGTCTATAATATGTACATGTTGAGACGTGACTATGGTGCCACCTATCGTATACATCAGTTTTACAACACAAATAAAGATATCATACATTTATTTTATTGCATTGATAAATTACATGACACAAGTAACATGCTATAGAAGATTGAATGTTTTATCAATAGCAATTAGTTGTATGGAAGCCAGCTAAATTAATCTAGCCTTATCTCTGCATATATGCTTTTGTTCTTAATATTTACATGCAATTATCAGAAGAAACGAGATTCAATTTATTCTATTGATAGCAATGTGCTCAAAATCATTTAAAGTCAACCCTGCAAAAAGAAAACACCGTTTGTTTGTTTGTTATTTTTTTTCTAACTTGTTCATGTTGTTAGTAATGTTCTGTTGACATTTTTATGATAATTGCATTCAAAAATGCACAGACCAAAATAGTTTTCGAGTGCATAAACTGAAAACTGAAACTGAGGCATACATGAAATATTAAAAAAGATATATGGAATGGTAATTGTCTGCATCCGAAACAATACAGTTGATTCTTTCCAAGAGTTGTGCGAGAAGTTTTATTTCTAACGCATTTTTAATAAACAAAAATAATATCTTTTTCACTTTGTGCAAACACATATGTTTCAAGCACAATAAATTACTCATATTGGGTTTTTTTAACTTTGGCATTCGGACTTTTGACACTCGAATGCCCATTGGTGCCTCTTTGCTTCTTTTAGTTTATTATTTCATTTTTTAAATCAAATCCCAAAGGAGATCTTCATGCCTGAACTGTCTCCTGGAATCATTTTTTGATAGACGGACCCCGTGCGGGTTCCGGGTGGCGAATAGGCCCGCAGCAGCGCTAAGCTTGTCGGTAAAAGTCCACTAAAGAGCGCCCAGAAACCTGACATCGGGTCAGGCCGCTTTGCCCACAAAGCGACTGGGATGTGTGCCCCAGGTGGTTGAATGGGGCAGCCCTGACATCGAGAGATGCGGCGTCGTCAGGCGATAATGCGGAAAACCTGACTGCAAACCATAGTGGTGCACCGTGTTGGGAAAAATGTCTCGTTCCTCGCATGTTAAAGAACCCTGCTGCAGGTCTCGGTTAGAGTAGGACCTGTAGGATCCCGTCCCTACCCATCACTCTATTTTCCAGTGGCAGTCAAAACTCTCCTACCCTATTGGCCTTGTGTCCCCATCTCCTCCACTTCATCATCATTTCATGTTCATTGTATCACCACTTTCATGTTCATCTCCCGGATATAGCCGAAATCGTGCTGCTTGGGAGTAAAGCAATAACTAACTAACTAATTGATAGACGGAAGTTTTTCGTCATTTTTTTATAATAATTTTCTCGTATAGATAATATCGAAGCTGTCAACATAGGTATACTTAATCCATCCAGCAAACACCGACATTTATCAAGTTGCAAATCAGTTATTACACTATTAAAAGAAAATATTATACAATTATAGCTTTAGTATGAGGTCGATACAAGAATATATCGACCAAACAGATCCATATTGACCGAGAACGCAGTTCGAGGTCAATATGCATAGATCTGTTGGTTGATATATTCTTGTATTGACCGAACAAAAAGCTATAATTGTTATATTATTAATCATAAATTGTTGTTAATTTGAAACTTCAAATGTTTATTCATACCATATTACAGCTTTTGATGCTATGATGTATAGATATTTCATTCACTGGATTTTTGTATGACAAATTTCCACAGAAATAATTACTATCAAAATACAATAAAACTATTATCTTTATTATATTTTGACTTCACATATTTCTCAATCACTCCAATTATTATTTGTTTTTGTTGAATAGAAAAACTATTGAAAGGGATTCATTTGTCATGTGATACAATTTCTGGAATTTTTAAAATCTATTTTTAGTAACGTGCTGTATAGATATGCAGTATTAAAAAATATCACTTGGAAATTCTATTTTTAGATATTATTATATGTACCCAAAGAAATACAAAATGACCATGTGGTATTGTTCAACCAATCAAAATAAAGAAATTCTATGTGATTAATAATATATCATGTTAACATTTTTGTTCTTAATTTTAGTAGTTGAGCATCGCACATGACATATTGTATCCACTTTACTTAAAATATCTTAACAAATAAAAGAAACACTGAAATAAAGCTTTTCAAATCTAAAACAAACATGCCTTGGAAGACATACATATATCCTTCCGGAGCACCTGAAGTCCGTTACTATTGTTTCTGCAGATTATAGAATTGTTATGTGGTATGTATTAGAGTTAGTTTTTGAGTCTTCAGAGTTTGCCTTGCATGGTTATTTTCACTAACGATGTCCGAACACCCTTTGACACTCCCTTAATTTTCCTTGTTGATACTAAGATGAACAATATACTGTGATATATGTAGGTTAATGTCTATGTGGTTTAAAGAATTTTAGGTGACCTATTTAGTCCCATGATCTCATATGGCAAAAGAATTGATCTGTCGCAGCAGTCAACTAAAGAATTCACATCAACATTACTTACGCGTTATTCGCATTGGTCACAGAACAATTTACATGTGATCATGAACTCACTGATAAATCGGATAACCTTATTACCATGACTTTAAACAGACCATCCGCAAAAAAATACTAAAAAAGCGACCGAATTTGTGTGCATCAGTTGATTTCTTCAAAAGTAAATTGCATGTCATTTCATAGTTTCCGCTGTTCAGTAATATTTCTAAAACCGATGAGACTTGTCAATTAAAATATCATAAATCTATGTTATACGGGGTGCTTTTATAAGCAAAATGTATATACTTGACAGAAGCGATTTATTGTAACATTTAGTTTGTACCTATTTAAATGGTTAAATCTTGATAAAATTACCATATAGTTAGTGAAATCATCAAGTGTGACTAAATGAAGCATTCAAGAAGGCTGAAATTAACATCTCAAGTAATTGTGTACAAAAACGTATAACTGTTCCGAGATCTTTGCTGACATATCAATAGATACATGTACTTGACATCTATGAAGGATCCTAGATATAAAAATGATAGGTCTTTGCGGTACAATGTGTTGCCAAATAACAACGATTGTTTTAAATGATATTTATGAATAGGTATATTACATTTTAGCTGTTTTAGGCGACTCTTATTTAAACCCTGCATCTATAGGCTTTTTCTTGTAAACATGTTTACTATCGTTAGAAAAGTTGTTTCATGTAACGAATGTTAACGAAGTGTCTAATTAAAGACTTGTGTTGTTTTTGAAATTCAAATTGCAATTTATAGTAGCAAGAACTTCAACCGAAGACTACAATCTATTGTCTCATCAGGAGAGTATATGATTTAAAAAGCATTTGCCATGCTTTACATTATGTTAATTTTGACATTATACCATCTAGCACAAGAAAACCGTTCTTATGCATTTGAAAATTAAATATGCATTTATTTTGCTAAATCTTATACCTTAACATCAATTTTAAAGGAGAGAAAATGCATAATGCGACTTTAACACATATCATAACCTTAAATAATATTTACACAATTGAAACGTCAATTCATAAGATTTTGCCTTTTTTTGTAATAATGTCCGACTTATAGTTTTACCATACACCAATTTAAATCCCGTTGAAAATAAATCAGATCCACTATTGCCCGCTAAGTTATTTTTGAAACTTCGGATAGGGTCGGACTCTTTTCTTTTATTAGCTATAAAGAATAAATAAGTCCAAAAAATCCGTTTTTGTTTTATTTTTTGATAAATATTCCATTATTTGTTGAATGAAGTTTTTATAAATAATAAACATAATCTTATTTTTGAAGTGTTATATTAAACTTCTGAATGTATTTTATAAGGTAATCGATAAAACAGTTGGTAAAAGGGTATTTTAGGGCAAAAATCTTAAATCTCTTGGGATCTATTTGAAAAAACATCGGAGTTCCTTACACCTTAGCAAAATATACATGACTATTGTCCTCTTATGTATTAAATAACCGTATTTTCGTTTACTTGCTTTCTTCTATATGTATACAACAAAAGTATAATTATTATAAAGAAGAAAAAAAGCACGTGTAACCATCACATTATTGTTATTTGAATTTAAACTTTAAATGTATATACATGTATAATTTTGAATAGCAAAACAGCATTTTATTTAAATTTAAGCATACTATAAAGGTGTATACTAAATATTAATTGACAACAATTGCACAAAAATAGAATTAATTGCTCCATTTGATAGAAAACATTTTTTTACATTATATGCACTGAATCAAAAGGAGGCAAAGCATTTTTATAGTCTCTTATAAAATTTCTTCAATTAAAGCAAGTTTCATACTGACAAAAAATAATAATGTATTTTGATGTCTTAAACTTTCAATTTATAGTCAACTTTACCAGAGATATGAAAGGATTATGTACATGTGATTTTGAAATAAAATTGATTAGACTGCCATCAAACCCAGCTTAACTAACGATGCTGTGAGGTTTTTCTTTTCTCTTTATTGTGCAAACATTGCTCAGCATATTCTACTTTTTTCACAAAAATTCATATAAATGTATCGCTCAGCTAGGGATTAAACACATACCTTTATGTTTAACAGGTCGGGTCTTCTAGATTTCGTTTGACCTATCAATCGATCAAAATTGTGAAAAAATGACCTTTCTAATGGGGAAAAATGGTAAAACTTTTTTGTCGGTTTGATAGAAAATTTCCCAACATAAACATATATTCTTTAACTTCCTCGCTCATATTTCGCAAATACCAAATATCATTGGTTTAAAACGTTATTTTGTTTATCAAGGGTAAATTCTCCTTATAAAGTAATGTTTTGTTCCACTTATTGACTTCTATTTAATTTCGTGTATTGGTCAATGGAAAATCAAAAAGGTAAACATGGTCGTAAAATCTCCCTACTTGTCAAAGGTGTTTGGGGGGAAAAGTGTTTCTTTAATATGTATATTTTTAATATGACATTAATACAAATACTACAACCAATTTTCTCACCGCTCATTTTAAAGATTTGTTTTGTGAGTCATGTTTTATTTAATTATTTCTTATAAAGCACGTGTTGGCGATCGTAGTTATGTATACTCTCTCAAAAACTATTGGTTGAAAGTTTGACGAAAACATTATCCTTAAAAGGTAAAATCTTCGACCTGTTTAAGAATTACAATTTTCATTCAAGTGTTTGCTTGATCTCAGAGCTAAGTATAAAATTCATTTTGCTTTAAAAATCACCAAACTTTAACTATATTGTTAAAATTCATAAAATTATTGTAAGAATAAAACTATATATACATTCATTACAATAAACCAACGAAGACATTTATAAATTTATAGCAAGAGATTTAAACTCTTGCAGCAAAGCCAAGCGTTTTTTTTTCAATTAAAATATATTTTAGAAATCTTAATTTATCAAACAAATGAGAATATATAATCATATGTAAAGCCCTGGCTAGAAAACTGCAATAAATATAAAAGGGAAAAGACCGTTCAATTTGCATTGAAGTTAATGAAATGCAAAAAAAAAACTCTGCCATAAAGCATATTTTGATATGTTTCAATTATCGAACTATATTCATTACGATATGTTTCAATTATCAAACTATATTTATTACGATATGTTTCAATTATCGAACTATATTTATTACGATATGTTTCAATTATCGAACTATATTTATTACGAAGATTTGCTAGTTCATCTTTGTTATTTATCTGATTGTCCGCCTTGGTGTCACAAAAAATCATAAATTGACGCGTTTGCAGCCACGATGGAACATATATACAACAGCTAATGTGTAACTTACTAAGATAACTTAATTTCTGTCATTTATCTTTACACTTGCATGATGTTTATGTTTCATATAAATTTGAAAAACAGACTGTGATATCAATCATAACTGTAGACAAATAAAACATGTTTAGAATGAGTTTTCTTGTTACCCCAAAGTACCAATGAGTATCTAATGTTAGTATTTTTTTATATCTGAATCACCTATATTGAAGCTCCGTGTGTTCGCTTATTAGATGTGTGGTAAGTTATTTTTTGTGTGTTTAACGCAAAGCCTTCGTGACGGATGTTCATACATTCAAGTAGAGACTTTTTAGCGTTCAATAGGTAGTCTGACTAGGGACATACATTGTAAGCTCATACATGTATGTACATTGTATGAAAAACAGGTTGATTATTTTTTGAATTTATATGCAGTGATGCATATTGACTTTATTAGTGGTTAAAAAGACTAATAAAGAAATCTTTTCAAACAAAATATGTTTAATTCGGGTCCAAATTGTACGATGTTTAGATGTATTGTCATTTTAAATGACATCAAAAACTTTTTGGCTCAATTACAAAATGTTTCTAGCGAAACTAAATAAGACGTAACAGCTTTTCTAGTTTCATTACCATTTCTGTTTGTTCAAAAAGCAGGTTCAGGGAAATCAATGCTTTTTTTTATGGTCTTCAGGTTGTAATCAAAGTAGAACCAAACACAGTAATTCCATTATTGGGCGAAAATTTAGAAATAGATCAATGTGTTTAGTGCAATTTAATTATTGCATCTGTCGTTTTAAACAGTTTTACCAAAATCTGTAGTCTGGGTATTTTGAGGGTCATCTTACTTGTTAGCAATTCAAAGTACTTTGTTGCTCATGCATGGTTTAGGGCTTTCTATTTATTTTTTGTTTTTGTGTTATTTTTTTGTGATACATGAAATGAAATTTAAAAAAAATTGTTTTGAAGAATTACATCCACCAAATCACAAAGAAAAAAATTGAAAGAATACATCTTTTCGCTTTATCCTCACTATCCGTTATATTGGTGATGTCCTTTCACTGAACAATTCTCGATTTAATGACTCTTCAGGAACTTGAGACAAAGAACACAATCATGATTCATATCTAGATCTCGAAATAGACTTTCAATGAAAACTTTCAAAAAAGGTTAATGACAAAAGTAACGCTTCAACTTTCTCATTGTAAACTTTCCATACTGCGTAACATCATTCCATCCACCTTAGCTCATGGTGTTTATATGATTATATGATTCGTTATTCCAGGGCTTGTGCCCCTTCCATCGATTTCCTTGGAAGAGCGTTACGTCTGTCGTGGGGAGGCACAATAAAAAAGTGCACACATAACAAAAAGCAATCACAAAAACAACTTAACTGCAATCAACAACGCCACTAAATTGCACTATATTGCTTCTCAGTTGCTGTCTTCACTTCAAAAAATTTACAGAAATCATCAGGCGCCCATAAACAAATGTGGGACTTCTATCTCTAACATGAGTGGAGATGTTGGATTTTCATAGAGTTTTGTTCAGTTCTCCTTTACCGGATTTATCACTCTGAATTTACAATTAGTATTATGGCTACCTGTTGACATGCTTATGCTTATCGCGTTAACCGTATGTGTGCAATCATCTGGATGCCAGTTTAGACAATACGCAGTGCGACGTTGTGCTGTAGCAAGTATGAACTGCTTACTCTCCTAGAGCACCTGATTTTACTATCGTTACGACTTGAGTTTGCGTTGTTTATATCTTTGGAGTTGTTTTGTGCTTTAATGGTTTGTATATTGTTTTTTTGTTCTGTTGTCATTCGTGTTTACTGGTTTTGTTGTTGTCATTTTAACACTGAAATGTCTCATTGGAGTCACTTTGTCTATTTTAGTAGTTCTTCGTTAAAACAATTTTAGATTATCAAAACAGTCCACATTTTGGCCGAACTAATTTTACAACAACAGCCAGAATTTATTTTCAACGTGGATTTTTCACAAGGCAAACAGTACAAGTCTAGACCAGAAATATCAAGAAGGTCTAACCGTTTATCGAGAAAAATGGTCCGTTAAAAGGTGTTTCACGGTTTTTGTGGTCCGTTTAAGTCGCCGTGACAGTCTGTTAAGTAGTTATATGAAGAAAAAAAAGCATTTATTTTTACGAAATTAACTCTGAGGCTAAAATATAGTAAATAAGTGAAACTTGTGATAGATGTGTCCAAATGGTTTTTATTCACGAAAAACTTCCAGCAAAAAACATTTTGATTTGATTTGACACTTCTTCGCAAAACGAAAAGGCGGAGACCTACCCTCTGCAAAAATATGTCCTTATAATGACGAAAAATGCATTAAAATACGATATTTTCGTCATTGAAACACCTCATTTTTTTCGTAGTAAGTCTTGTGCTACTTGCACAATAAAAAACATAAGAGAAGGATTTTCTGGACAAAAATATTAATATTGGGACAAAAATGCCAAAATTGGTATTACTTTGAGAAATCAAATCCGTTAAGAGGCACGTGACACTTTTTAGGTCCGTTAATGATGCATGTCTCACATTTTGAAAATGCAGGTCTGATGGAAATAAACCTTAATATAGCGAATCCCACAATTATTAAAATTGGCAAAATCTATGATATCTTTGTCAGAAGATTGTGTAATGATTGGTTTACCTGAATTATTGTTTAATTTTTAATATTATATAAATGCCTAAAATATTTACACGAGTTTGTGGCAATGGAAATAAATCTGAACACAATTATTGATTTTATTTAAATGTATTTTATTTGGAAATACTTACATATATGATACAAATAGAATAATATAGTTTTACATTAATGTTGTTAGGTATACTGCAAAGTTAATTTTAGCATCCAAAGGGTCATACGAACCATATTCGATAGAGGATTGGCCTGTGTTTTTGTAACCGGACATGAATGGGATAAATTTGCCGTGAAATAGAATTTTGCCGAGTGACCAAAACTGTTTCGTTGACTTGAACGGAATTGCATGAGAGTTGTAGTTGTTGATGCCCAAAATCGTAAATTGTCGCAGAAAAGAAGAAAGCATATGTTCTGAAAGTCGAAGGTTTTGTATGCCACAAGTCGAAAAAATATTGAGAGGTATGTGAAAAAGCCAATGATCTGCAATCGGAGTATCACTTCAGGAAGTAGTGAGTGTATTTCTTGGACGTTTGTTTGTATGTGTGGAGTTTTGAAAATTTCGTCGGTTTCAGTACGGTCTAAAGTTCCAGAAAATGTGTCTGTGGTACAAATCCCTTCATATTTAGATATTTTTCTCCATTTATATTTTTTAATTCCTTGGTTTTTGTTCTTTTTTTTTCTTTTCATTGCCTAAAATAAATAACTAAAACAGACTGTATTGAACTGTTTTCTTTATATTTGTTAATAATTAGTAGCTTATTGCTTCTTTCATATATTATATACACATGTATTGTATGTTTTCGATACCGTTGTTTCGTAGAATGATCTAGAATGGTGTTACAAGTAAAGCCTTTTGACTATGGTTCATTTTTAGACGTGAATATTCAAATGTATGTATTTTAATTCCGATAAATCCACATGAATTTTGTCTTTTCTTCTGTTACTAGAGTTCAGTCCTTATAGTAAAATTATGATATGTCATATCAAACAAAACTATTTTAATCTTCTATCTATTTATGTTATTTAACGCACATAATATTTTGTCACAGGCACTAAACGGACCAAATTAACGGACAAAATAATATGTCATCAGCCCTTAACGGACCATATTTTATAACTTTTCCCCTATTACAAAATTCTCATATACCATAAAGCATTGAAAATTAAACAGAATGTTGATACATTATTGTACTTTCTATGGATATCAACCAAAACATATGTTTTATTACACAAAAAGAGAAATTAATAAAAATGAGGTAAACATGTTTACATTTGCGACCTTTAAAATACTAAGGAGCCACACGCCTTTTCATTTTATGAAGTTTCATAAAACTATTTTTACACAAATGCAAATCGGATCGAACAGTCATTTATTTTCATTTTGACAGATGTAATTTTTATAAACCTAAAATGCGTATTAATTATGATATAACAAATTAATTACTGGCCTTCAGTGTTTTTTCTCGATTTTACCTGGTTAACGGACTGTCACGGCGACTTTAACGGACCACAAAAACCGTGAAACGAAACACCTTTTAACGGACCATATTTCTCGATAAACGGTTAGACCTCCTTGAATATGGTTGATTAGCAGAATGGACTTCAGAAAAACTATTACTGACACAGGAAGTACAAATTTACATTGTCCAAAAGATAAGTGTTTTTCATATCAAGAATAATCATATCTGAAATAGGTATGCTGTATAGAACCCGAGAACAATTAAGCTCAAATCCATTTTTTGAAAAATTAAAAGGGGAATTTGAATATATGAAAACAACGAATATATACATTGTTATGCTGTTTCTGAATTTTAAATTGAGTAAGTGCTAGTTTTAACAGTTTCTATTTCAAGACCGTTTGTTTTTTGTTTTTTATTTACTGCTTTCAATGTCATCGTAAGTTTATCTTCTATTTGAGTTTCTGTAGTTGGCAGTTGATTTACGGTTTCGATTCAAGTCATCAACTGTTATATAACAGGATACTAATTATCCTGATGTGAGAGAACACTGTGGATTGTCAGGAGTAAAATAACACGACAAGAAATATTTGTTTCGCTATCAGAGACCGATATAAAGGGAGTGATAGTATTGGCTTTTTTGTAGTCAAATTAAAAGACAAATATAATTCTTATGCACTTGAAATATCATTTAAAAGCTCTCTCTAGGGTTTTACACAAAGGCGTCATATTCTCCAAAATGGCTAAATCCACCCCTCCTGTTTTAGTGAAGTTTTGATTTCTTAATTATTTATATGTTCCTGCCAATTGGGTTTATTTAATATGTTTAAAACTATTTTACAGAGAAAAACACATGGTTAATTACTGTAACGGAAGAAAGTAATTTTGCATCGAGTCTTTACTTCGACCTTTTCTCCAAAGACTAAATAATTTCTACATCAACTAGTTTTACAAAATGACAACCATTACAAAGAAATCATAAAGTACGTTAGGAATAAATCCCTCTGATTAATTCAAATGTCACTATAGGGGATAATTCCTGATATTAATGATGTAACACAGATAAATCTGATGTCTAATAAATAATGTTTTTGACATTCCAAGGTTTCATGTGTAGCAGAAGACCACACGTAATGCGATGGTTTATATTACTTATTATTTTTATCCAATGATAATCAATCATAACACTATAATAACAAAACAATAAAAGCTTTAAATATATATTATTTAAATGAACAAATACATTTTGGGCTTTTTGACACATTAAATATTACACATTTCGATTGCTTTTAGTAACCTTTTGACTAGAAATAAGCCCGAGAATCACTCAAGCAACCAGGAATTGCTTACTCTGATGAGTTAACTTCTGATCCGAGTTTGCGTTGTTGATTTTTGTTCAGTTGGTTCTTTTTGTGATTTCTGTTGTTGTTTCGTCGTGCTGTTTTTGCTCGTGTTCACTGGTTTGTCATTGTCCTTTCGGAATTTTGACATTTGGATGCCTAACCGTACCTCTTTGCCTCCCTGTTATGACAATGCAAACTTATGCGGAAAGAAAAGTAAGTGACTCTCTCATACTTTATCTTATGTTTTTAATAAGATGAATTAGTACCCAACATACTTGCAAACACACAGAATATTTAGAATAGCAGATGCTCTTTTTTAAGAACCTAGTCTAAGTGAATGTGAATAATATATTCTTTTTAAATGACAGAACCTTATTGAGCACGCTCACACACCCCTCTTGTCCACATTTTGGACAGAGATATTGTCTTTCAAAGTTAGCTCGTTTAAAAGGAAGTAGATGATCGACAGACCTTAAAATGAATCCCACCATACAAAATATCTACTGGAAGCTACATACCAAATATCAAAAGCCTACAATAAGCAGTTACTGAGAAATCTGTTACAAAAATTTTCGAACCTGAAACTTTAGTGAAAAAAGTCTAAGTCAGCCTGTTAAACAGGAAGTAAATGATCGACAAACCTGCAAATAGATCCCAACATATGGGACCCTAACTTGAAGCTACATACCAAATATGAAAAGCCTATAATAAATCGCTGATGAGAAATTTTGATCACTGACAGACGGGCTGACGGATAGACCAGTCAAAACATTATACCCTTGGTATAGCTCGCATTTCCTCTGTTTTACTAACAATTAATGGTTAGCTATAAAGAAAGAGAAAAATATTCATTTTACGTAACTTAAAGCCCGGTTAAAATTCTCTGGATTGAAATTAAAACTTCATGTGGACACAGGATAATTATCAATAAGGTAACGTTATGCCCGAAAGACTAGTTTAACAACGCCACATTGTATATGTGCCTCTTCGAAGCCATATTTTTTTTTGTAAAAGCTTTAGTCTGTCAATATGATTTGTGTTTATTGTTCAGGAAATAGGTCTTTCGTTGACTACTAGCTGCTTGTTGGTTTCTTTGTTTAAGTCTGGTTCATTTATTCCAAACCTCATTATCGTCTACTAGAGCTCGTGTTTGACTAATAAATACCTTATTATAATGAAGATACTAGTTATATCAAGGTTTACTTTAGACTTTTTTATTTAATATTCATAAGTATAGTCACGTTAAATGTTAACATCGCATTTTTACAAATGTTTATTTCTATAATTATTTTGTATCCTTTAATCTTTCATTCTATTTCCCTACAATTGTTCGATTTTAAACAAATATTTTTAATTGATAAAAAAAATGATATTCAACTGTTGTGTACCTAAACGATTTGAATATAGATAATAATACGTTTATAAAAAAAACAAACAAGTCTGTTTTTTTTCCAAAAAAAAATTCCTATTATACATTATTTAGTCAATATTATTATTAATTTGAGACGTGTTAAAATGTTTAATTGTGGGTAAAAGACAGATGTTAAACAGATAAAATATTTATGTCTTTTTAAGTACAATTTTGCATTTTTCTGAAACATTTATATCCTTGCTAATGAAGCACAGGTCAATTGTGTTATCACAAAATTACAAAACCATGAAACTCGCATTGACAAGCAAACTCTAAAAACGATAAAAGGCATTTAATTTTGACAACACATATCACGATTTTCAAATCTATGTCCTGTTAATTTGGCGAGAACTTGTTATTGGAAAAACTTATTTTAATCAGATGTTAGAAAAAGAAAAAGTTTAAAGTTATGATTTCATCCAAATAAAAGAATGTTTCTGTCATTCAGGAGGATGCAACCCTTAATTTATCATGGCAGGTACATGTATCAGTAGAGTAAAAGATTTCTGCTACTAAACCGACCTATATAAGACGTTCTTGGGTTGTTAGACTTTGAAGAAATTACATAAATATTATTCAGTTATTGAATCACAATATTACTTTGCAGGACAAACAACTATAACATATAAGCAGGATATAAATAAAAGGTCATTCTGAGCTTATACCAATATCAAACCGATAACTGTCCGTTATCTGAACTCCTCTCTCCGCGCATGACTTTCTCAGCCCTAGAACATATGAACATACCTATCTTTTGGGGATACCTATTAATTCTTTGGGGAGGAAAATCATGGACGCTGTGGAGGAATATGCTAGAGCCTGGATGAAGAGGGAAAAGGACCAAGAACCAGAGCTTGAATCACTGCCGGACTGGGTAAGGACTATCCGATCTCTTGTACGAAGCCGAATAGACAAACTTCGCAAATGTGTGAACCCCCGGCCTTCTTCTGTATTTAGAGATCGTGAAGCTCTCAATTGTCTCTCTTCCTTACATGACAAGTATGTTGTCACGCCAACAGGCAAGGGTTCCAGTAATTTAGTTTTTGTATGTAAAGCACATTATTACAATTGTCTAATAAAAGAACTAGGCATTGATGGTAATACTTCTGCTAGTGCTACATACAAACGGATTACATTTAACAAAGATTAAATCATAGCCAATCATAGCTCTTTTGTGTCCTCTTTCAATATTCAAATGCAAGAAGAACATAAAGAGTTACCATATTTGTACTTGATACCTAAACTTCACAAAAATCCGTACAAAGAAAGGAATATAGCTGGATCTTCATCATGTTCAACTACAGAGCTGTCTGTTCATTTAACTAAAGTCTTGTCTGCTGTCAAAGAAGGTCAACAAGCATACTGCGACACTATTTATAATTTTTGTAGTGGAATCAACCATATGTGGATTTTGAAGAGCTCAAAAGATTTGTCAGATCATTTTAAATCTAGATCATTTTCTGAGGCTCACTCTTTGAAAACGTTCGATTTTTCAACTTAAACACTACCTTGCCACACGAAAAACTAAAATGTCGCCTGAAAAACTTCTTGAAAATGCCTTTTCAAACTCTAGGAATTTTGTTGTTTTGGGTTATAACTCTACCTACATTCTTTTCCAAAATATATTACAAAGATAAAATTTGTTACACACTGGAACAGGTTTGCAGTATGCTTGATTTCCTCATTGACAACATATTTGTCAACTTCGGAGGAGAGATTTTTCAACAACAAATCGTCATTCCAATGGGCACAAACTGTGCTCCTCTCCTCGCCGATTTGTTTTTATACTCTTACGAGACTGAATTTCTTCAGGGACTCGTAAAAACAAGAAGATGAAAGAGGCAAGGTCATTTAATCTTACATTCAGATATATTGATGATGTCCTTTCTGTCAATAACACTTCATGTGGTAGCTGGATTCCTTCAATATATCCTCCAGAATTGGAGATTAAAGAAACCACCGAATCAAATTGCTTCACGTCTTTCTTGGATTTGCACCTCGAATTTGACCCAGGGGCATCTCAGTACAAAAATTTACGATAAAAGAGACGATTTTAATTTTCAAATTATAAATTTTCCAAATCTACAGAGCAATATACCTACTTCCCCTGCATACGGTGTTTATATTTAACAACTTATTCGATATGCCAGAGCTTGCACACATTTTACAGATTTTTTTATCAGACACCGATTTCTTCGCAACCGACTTTTAGGACAGGGCTATAAGAAAATACGTCTCATACGATCCCTAAAAAAATTATTTCTTCGTTATCAGCCACTAGTTGAAAAGTTCAAAATTGAGTTAAATGATATGGTGGTAAATTGTTTTAATTAGTGTTTGACTGGTCTGCTGTACTGAGATGATCACCTCAATATCCCTATTGTGTCTCACAATTATGTTGTGCTCTATGGTCATTATCGGATCCTAAGATCGCAATGGAAGAGGGAGATTTGGCGCCATAAAACCTGGTTTAATCCACCATTTCGTTTGAAATACCTGTACATGTACCAAGTCCGGACCATTGCGATCCACCCATTCTCCGGTATGACTGATTCGTTTTTGTCATTTTCTCTGGACTATGAGATTGATCATTAAAGTTCGGTAGTTTTGTTATTACCTTTAAAATACTTAAATCTTATCAAAATAAGAAATTGGTTCACTTAACATTTCAAATGTATAAAGATCATTTAAATTTGCATGGTTTATGACAAAATCATATCAATTGATATAAAGGCTTGGTTATAATAACATTTCAATTTTACGTAAGGAATTATGTTTATTTGTTTGCTATTCTTGATTATAACAGCTATCAATCTTTATATAGTTTATTTATTCAATTTCATAGAAGAGAAACACAATGATTAAAAAAATATATTGTTATATTTAAACCTTAATATTTATTTGTGCAAAAAATACCTTCTGTGAAAGCACTGATTACAGAAAATCATTGCATGAGCCTTGGGTCAATAATAGGACTTATTTTCAGACTGATCTTGTCTACAAGCTAAAGGCTATGTTATTATTTGACAAAGTTACAAGTTACTTGTCAGAAAACATATAGAAATCTAATTTTCTCTGTTTTGATTCATTTTAGATTGAGCAAGCACTTCAGACATTCTGTAATTATATCAACATATAAGGGAGATTCCTAGCGCTGATCTAAAAGACTGAGTTTACAAGCTTTATTAAGTGTATAAGGTCAGAAGTGGAGTATTAAATTGGAAGTGATGGAAAAAATGAAGTATTATGATAAACTGATCTTACATTTTCACAAATGTATACATCATGGAAGCTTTAAATGGAAGTGAAGTAGTTTTAATAAGTTATAACTACAACATATTATAAGATTCATACATTTGTTTGCCACTCATTGCTTTTAATGAAACCAGTTACTCAATATCTTACAGTCATTGGCTAAATTGTCGAAAAAAGACACAAGGATGAAGAAACTTATAATATAATTGTGACAGGTGTGTATTTACACAGTATTTTTTTTTCGAACAATATCGTATGATTTATGAGAAGAAAGACGCAAAAAAACTTTCATGACCCCAGCAAAACTGAAACAAACCAGAAACATTTTTTTTAAAAAGCTCCTACATTGACTCATTGAAACCAATACCTTCACAAACATTAATTCTTAATTGAAGCAGAATAATACAGTGGAAACAATTTGTCGTTCAACTAGTGATTTAGAATTATTGCCAATAGCACTTTGTTTAGATGTTTCACACAAAAACGGATCAACATGTGATATGGCTCTACATTGTATATAGATAACAAAAAAATACCAATGCAACAGAAGGTACAAAAAATTACACAATGCTATTTGGGCATTTTGCTTGTAGTTTTAGTTAATGCTCCATTTGGACACCTAACTTTATGTAAAATAATATCTTTATATCATAAAGAACCATTTAAAGAATATATATTGTTACATTGTAAAATACAATTTTTTGCCAGAAACCTAAGTCCAATAGTTTTATCAAATAAGCCTGCATTCACCCCACACATTTTGAATAGCCGTACAAAACAGATAAAACCTAAATGATCATTTGTACTCTTGATACAAGTTAATTAAGTAAAAAGGTTGTGTTTTTACGTTTTATTAAGAATCTTAATTCCTAAATATCTCATAAAATGACTATTAGCAAAATTAAAGATACATTTTCCTGAAGTTGACTCAAATTAGTTCCTTAATCATTTGTTTTCCAACGTATGTTTTAAACTGAACCCACTCTCTTGTCATCTGCTATGCACACCGGTTTAATTTACGCACAAGTTCTTTTTTCATTTTTATCCGTTATATAAATTTAATCAGGGAAAAGTCTATATGTTGTTAAGCACATATCGAAAAGAAAATTGTGTATGCGGTACAACCAGCTTTCAAAAGAGTGAGCTTTTGTCTGGTAAAACAGATCATTGGCAGCTTTCCCGTGAAAATACTACTCTAAAAGTAAACCATAGCGCATCTGAACAAAATCAGGTTAATTAAAGCCTGAACTTGCCACTTATCTGGTCAGCCTCGTTATAACAAAGAGCTTGCAAAAGAGGCTTTGCCAGTATTTTAAAAAGGGGATTGATCTGTCAATAAATAAACCACTTGGTTTTTTTTAAGTAAAGACAGGTGCATGTGTTTATCTTTTTAAAAGTGCTTTAAGAAGGTTCTTCCTAATTGAACAGGATTCAAATACAATGATTCCATGAAGAGTTATTCTAGGATACAAATCAAACAGTTTTATCTTTACTTGAATATATTCAATTTTTTTTCAGGCAACCGGTAATCACCGATAATCCTAAATAGTACTTCAAAATTGTATACTTGGTACTGTGTTGTACCCTTTTAACTCTCTTTAGATTATGCCTTAAAACTTAAGACTTGAGAGTTTATGGTGATTCTTTGATTAATGTTTCTGAGTCAGGAAAAACTAAAAAAAGAGAAGAAATAATCATGTACAAGAAAATTTTGTAGGATATTTCAAAACAAATAACAACATGAGTTCCAGGAAGGTTCTCGATCAAATTAGATGGCAACTATAAAATTCAAATATGGCTTACTTACTTTGAAACTATGTTTCCGTTAATATTCCAATAAATAGAAGTATCCTCCAATTCAATTTTCTTTCCTGCAAAAATATCGTCTTATAACAACAATGTATAAAGTAAATAAATAACAGTCCTAATATTGATAAAATGAATTAAGTTTCTGAGTTCTCGAAATAAGTTAAAAAGCTCTGGACTTCAAGCTGACTTCTTTGCTGATTGATGCTATCTAAACCGTATTTAGTCTTATTAGACCCAATGAATACTTAACAAAAGGATTTATTTGTTTTCACTTTCACATTAGAGCATACTACATATTTGTCTTACAAATTTTCCGATAATCCGATTTATTTCTGCTAGAGAAAGTAAAATAAATCACTTTAATAGATTAGAAACATGTTATTTTTAACGCCATTGCTTTCATGAAAAAGTTACTCAACCATTAAATTTGCTTCTTAGAAGAAATTGAGATTGGTTATCTCATTTTTTTTTCGAAACAATAACCTATTAAGGTTATTTTGTTGTCAAGCAGATCATATATCGTTATTGTAGTTTTTTAACAAACTCACGAATCTTCATAAACAAATAAATACCAAATGATAATTTTTGCCAAAAACACTTGCTGAAAATAAAAACGTGCAGAGTTATCAAATTTGAAGATTTATTATTATATTTTCTTGTTGACCATTTTCTTTCATTTTTTTTGTACATTCAAATGCATATTTTATTGAACTCATAAAAACAATTTCATATGCCTTAAGTTTGATGATGATTTTATTGGTTTGAATAATTGCGTGTGTGTATGTTTTTTTCGACCCACCTGGGCCATATGAAGCGGTCAGTTTAAATGGTGGACTTCAGGAGAAAACCATCGACCTTGGGTAGGTAACTAACGAACCTGATCACAGGTGGGAAAGTCCGTTTTTTGTCAATTGCAAACGGGACTTGAACGTCACCTGAGAGGTGAGCGGCTAGTGGTCAATAGCGCCGTAAACCGCATAATTACATCACATTATAAAGCTTGTTCATGTCTGTAGCAAAAAACGGTAATACTCTACACATGATTTATCTCATGTTTCCAAACGTTTACTTAAATGTTTAATAATAATAATGTTGATGTTTTTTACAGTTGTGTTGGCTTTTTGGAAATATGACAAACAACAGCTATATGTTGGTGGCATTATAATATCTACACAAACTCTTATTATGGGATAATTAGAAAAGAAAAAATGACGTTTATGCATTTCTTAAGAGATATATATTACTGGGGTATAAAATGAGTTGCACGCTTAGTCAATTTATAAATATAAATACAAAATACTTATGTTACACAGAGTAATATTATTCATGTTGCTAAATGCGGTTCAGTTGTTATGTGTTTTTGTTTCGTTGAGATGTTTTTTTATGACTACCAATTTTTACACTTTTTTATTAGGTCACCTATTGATTATTTTTGATTGCATGAACATTTTTGTTTTGCATTTATTTTTTGTATGATATTTTTTTGCCATTGGACAGTCTTTTTTATAAACGCCATTAACAATGAAGATACGGAGATTTGAAATAAGTGTACGCCACACAATCTACATTTAGAAATGGCAACTTAAAAACGTACAACGGAAAGCAGTCAATAGCCTTCAATGATACCAGTGGTCGCTGCTCGCCGTTTTTATATTGACTGTAGATTGCAAATGTATACAACTTAAAACTTTTAATTATTAAAGAACGACCGTCTTCTGTAATATAATAACTAACATTAAAATTATAGGTACAAACATACATGTTAACTTTGAAAGACACTCCTGGCTAAGGACAGGCATATTTAAAGTAAAAAGTTTCTCTTCAACTTTTCAGCACTGAGGCAATTAAGCAATATATTGTATTGTATTGGTCAAAGAACAAGAATAAACTCTAAAATCTAGACAGACCTTTATACCTTTAATTAACGAAAGGTCAACAGATTTGGGGTCTCTGTATTGAATTACAATCAATTATTGACGCTTGCAGAAACAATGTTAATATAAAGTAGCTTTAACTCCTCAGACTTTCATCGTAAGCTAAGTCCAGTCCGTCAGCCTCGAATAAATTTATTTTTAAATAAAGATATGGAGAAATTAAGCATCTATATTGATAAAAAAGTTAAAGGTGTATGAAAAAAAAACACGAAATATATTCGAAATATATACTAAATTTTCATTTACTTAGAGTAGACATTATGATGTTAATGGCAGAGTTAGTTCAGTCTTATTCGAAAGTCGTTACTGTTGCTCACATGGGTCAACCCAATCCGGCGGCACTTTTTTTGTGTTGTAGATTCATGTATAATCTTCAGTTTTTAATTGGGCAATTCCGATTTTTTTTTCCATATGCATTTATCATGTAAGTTAAACTAGTTTTGAATTTATCATCCTGTTCGAGACCGTTTAGAATTATAGTATGTTCTTTATATTCTATTATACGAAGCCTTGAAATGTTTGGCTCGAGTTTCACTGACAAGTCTTTAATAGACGGACAATTTAATGCAATTTTGTTCTCAAATCACTAAATGGTTAGGTTTACCGATGGGGCCTTGGAATTTCTAGCCTTAAAGTGCAAAATGCTTACTGGTTTGAAGCAAATGTATGTGAACTATATAATTTAGGTGTATGTATAAGACAAAACTGATTTTAAGAATAGTTAAGCAAAAGTATATCAAAAGGGTCAATCAAATAACGTTAAAACGAACAGACAAAGACAAAATCGTTTGCCATAAAATCATCACAACCAAAAACAAAAGCTCACATGACAATCAACAGCAGTCAGCTACGAAAACTCAACTCGAAAGTTGAGCTCGGATGTCTCGGAAGAGTAAAATTACAAATACAAAAAAACGGTTAATTAAGAAAATAGTATGCATTATATCGATATTTCAAGGAGTAACCTCTCATCAGTAGCATTTTAATCAAAACTTTGGAAGGTCAAGATCCAAAACTGTTGAAACGAAAAGTACTCAAAACAAAAAGGTCAGGGCCGTAACTACCACTGAGACAACGGAAGCAACTGCCTCCTCACGATTTACAGCAAAAAGAATAAAGTGTATTTTTTTTCCTTTGAAAAATCCAATTAGTTAATTGCATCGCAAAAAGTCTAGAAACAACTATAAATCATAAACATGGCATGTACAAAATGTTTTACATTTTAAATATCCGGATTTTTTTTCAAAAGACATCCGACATTGGTTATTTATTACTGTTTTCCAGCGAAGTGTCAACATTGCAAACTGAGCACAGTGGACTTATATTGAAAAGACCAAACGATCAAGGCATAGGCGGATCCAGGGAGATGCTGGGCGCCTGGGTCATTTTTGGCAGAAAAAATTGGTTGAATATATAGGAAATCATTGAAACGTGACCAAAGCAGGCCCTTCTTAGGCCAGTCAGTGTGCCCCCTCTTTTAAGAATTTCTGGATCCGCCACAGCAAGGTGAGTGCAATGGGAATAAAACATGCAAATTGATATGTTTTATCAATTATAATTTACGAACGTCCTTCAACATGTTCAAGCGATTAAAAAGTAGAAAAACCTTGAGAGAGTGCCCGTCAAAGTAATAAAGATGTTCACATTATTTCAGAAAGTCAAACCCAGGCAGTTATGAATTCTAACAAATAAAAATTTCAACAGACTGATGTACATGTATGTATTATATAGTATTTTTTTTCTTAATTTTAGTTTTTTATCGGAAACTTTACAGTCGAAGGCACCGGCGCGCCACCCGAATCGAGATTCGAAAGCCTTATAGTTTTGCTGTCTGTCTGTCCGTCCATACATCCTTCCGTCGAGATAATGATTACTTAAACTCAAAAACTTAAAAATACGGCTTTGATCTTTTGACAAAATCAAGATATTTACATGAACATTTCGTGCAGATCCCTACCTTGTCAGAATTCTTGTTTATAAATTGTCTGTATTTACCTCTCACAACAAAAAGTCACTTTCAATATGTTCTTGCAGTAATACATGTTATGTGCTACGATATCTGGTACTAGGTGTTCTTAATGAAGTTCTGATATCTGTTTATCCTGGCTGAGAACCGTCTATGTGGTCTAGGTATGCTGCATTTGCACCGGAAGGACAATGTTGGGCAGGTAAATCCGGAAACGGTGCTTGGAAGATGCTTAAAAGATGGAATATGGGAGGAAGCGGAAAGATTTATCTGGCGTTTGGTGCAGACTAGAACAAGACTGATGACTTTGTAATATACAATATGTTTGAATTTTTGTATTAAAACTTATTTTCCAGCATTCATATTTATTTACTTAAGATAGAGGTACTTTAATCTGGGTCCGTCGATTTACCCCAAAACACACAAAAAAACAGCGAAGAAAATAAGGAAATTCTGCAAACTTTAAGCTGGTCATTTTAATTCAACATTATTAAAACAAAGGGGGAATGTGAAATTTTACATTCATTTTTGCAAAATTTTCTTCCTCCTGGGGGCCTAAATCGGCGGCCCCCAAACCCCGGCCTCCTCTGTATTCTGATCCTGGTTACGGCCCTGAAGGTTCGAACAAGGAAGCAAAATCCAGCACCGAGGATATCGAACATGTGCATTACACATGTTACAAGGAAAGAATCCATGTGTTTTAAACAATTTGAATTTATAAATCGGAAATTTCAGCGACAAACATACATGTATTCGAAATTTTATGTTATATCGTGATAGACAATATTCATTTTACATTCAATGGCACAGAATATGATACGCACGTTTCTTATAAACAAAAAAAGCAAGAACAAAATTTTGCTAAATGTTTCATTGGTTAGTTATGTTAAAAATAATTGCATGCCTTTTCAAAGGCACGATACTATTTATTTATAATAGACTTTCAGGAACTGCAAAATATGTTGCTTGGAACTTTGCTGTAATTTATATTTGTAAGTTGTTTTACCCTCTCTTGTTTTGTATCTGTACGTCTAATGGCATGAATGATGTAATCCGATCGCTTTAGCTTTTATTTGCTATCAATATAATAAACACTGCTTAATAAATACAGCTTTCCAAACATTCTTATTAACTTGTCTGATTACAACTATCAAAAGATGTTCACTCCGACTAAAGATATTATTTACTTAGTAAAAGGTTTTAAATATGACACATTTATATACACGAATCATAAATCAAAAATAAATCGTCGTTCAAAGTAATAAAACTGCTACGATAAGTATCTATATTTCCATAGAACCCTGGAAAAATATTAATCATATAGTCTAAATACGTATATCATCCACCTTTTAAACTGTTATTGTTACAGTTTTGAGAAAATCAATACTAGCCAATAAGAAATCTATCTTCGTATTCCGACTTTAGAAATGATCAGAACACATTTTTATTTCTTTGATTGCCAAAAGTATCAAATGCAATGTAGGAAACTGTCTTTTACACATTTTAACCTATTGATACCGTACAACGTTTTTCTTGAGGTTCACTGATGAATCAATGATAAGAAGCTGTTTAATTTTATTTGCTTCACTGTTTAGTGAAGTGCAGATCAATAAAAAGCCTTTTCTATTTCTTAGGGCAAAGTTATGCAATTTTTCTGTTCAAAAGCAGCACTGACATCTTTCAAATCTATGTCAAATTCTCACGGAAACAGAGCCAAATTTGTCTCTCTAATTGCTGATTGGATATAACTGAAATTTTGTTGTCTAATCGATCTTTTTGATTGGAAAATATGGTAATTATTATTGAATAAACGGTATATAACAAGATCAAATTTAACTTTTTCAAACGCGAGCAATTTGTCTTAACGTCAAATAAACGTTAAGCTCGATTAAAAATAGTTTAACATTTATGTAACACTAATCTAACGTTAACATTTTTAACGTCGACCTGGGGTTAAACGTTAATTTAGTGTTAAACCTTTAAATGTTAATTTTTCTATTGAATTATGCAATTTCAAATGTCACCAATATCAGGATCTTTTTGCCATTTTTGCCAGTAAATCATTTTAAAAAGCAGACGCGAAACTTTTGTGTAAAAAAATGTTCTTAATGAGCGTCGTCATTTTAAAGACATAATTTCACTTCTCAGTGACAACCACGTATCAATTAAAATATTTGATTTTAAATGGGGTAGTTATCTTCTTTGAAGTCATCATTGGGAGTCCAAATGAATGCTATATGTATTCGTGGTGATAATAGTGATCTTATTTATATAGTGGGTGGTATAGCGCTACCCAAGACACATTTAGTGGTGAAACATCTTTGACCTCCAGCATGTAGTTTCCGTGTTATGGGCCTTAATCAAGAACTTAACCAAAGTGTTACGGACGTATGGACGGACAAGGGTAAAACTATTTGTCGAACCCACATTCGTGGTCGTGCCATACAAATTCAGTCTGAGCAAACTAAAGGTAATAACAAAATTACCGAACTTGAAGGACCAATCTTATTGTCCAATAGAAAAGACAAAACAAGGAAGACACATCCATATTGTTATAGATCGCAATGGTCCTGCCTTGGTACAGGTATTTTAAAGGAAATGGTGGGTTACACCAGGTTTTATGGCATGCCAAACCTCCCTCTATCATTGAGATCTTAGGGACCAGTACTAACACACAACGCAACACGTTGGTGAAGACATAATTGGGAGAAGGTTTCAAGGGGCAAGACTGATAGCCATAACATTTGTCGTTAAATTTTATCAGCTTTGGTATAGTAGATACAGATATGTGACCATAAAACCTGTTTGTATTTATTTGAAATCATTTAAATTTTCCAAAAATAACTTTGATAACCTTGCGTTACATATATTAAAGCAGTATATTTCTAGTAGTTATTTAATAAATAATTTTATATTTGTGTACTGTAAAAGCCGCCTCACACTTAAACGAATAAAGTGAGACGAAGGGTAACGAATGGGAAAATTGACAAAATAGGCGCGAATTAAACAAATTCAAATAAAAATTTTCTCCGAATCATCCGATTATTAACTATTGTTAACTATGATCAACGAACAGTAAGCGAAGAATGAATATGACTTACGATGGGTCACGATTTTTCGGATGGCTACGTTGAGTAAATTATAGCCGAAGATGAGCGAAGAGTTGATATGACTCGAAAACACGAACAGATAATGAACGACGGTTTACTATGGCGTGCGATTCGAAACGAAGGCGAACGAAAATATCGGGCGCATCAGGAAATTATGCCACAGCCACAATCCCCTCCTGCATCTCCAAGGTCTCCAACGCCACCACCTATCTTGCAGCAGGAAGATGATACAGCCAGTGTTAATGACACTGCTAATATTATGATATTGGACTTCAAAGCTTAGGGAAAATATGTGCTTTACATAATTTTAATAAAAGGTTTATATTACTTTTTTTCTGCCAAAACCAAAGACAGCAGCGTATAATAATGAGGATCATCATGGGGGGGTACCTGGGAATCAAATTATCATTAGTTTTTAGCTCACCTGGACCTTTGCCATCACTTGGCTTCCGTCGTCGTCTGTTGTTCGTTAACAATTTTTCAAAAATCTTCTCCTCTGAAACTACTGAACAGAATTTATTGAAACTTAGTATGAATGATCCTTAGGATGTCCTGCACCAAATTTGTGTTTTGATTTATGATCCCTAAAAAACATGGCAGCCGTTACTAAAAATAGACCAGGGGTCAGACTACTGTTTTTGGCTTGTAAATCAAAAAAGAATAAGAGATAGATGAAAATTAATGCCACCTTACTGCTTCAGCATCAAAAGTTCTACAAATGTCTCCATTTGGTCGAAGTTGTCAGATGATCGATTTCCTTAGCAGAGCGACACGTCTGACGCAAAAATTGCTCACACAGGGTTATGTTGCTCCTCGGTTGCTGTCTTCACTCAAGAAATTTTACGGAAGACATCATGCACTTATAGACAAATATGGGATTTCGATCTCTCAGATGAGTGCAGATGTTGGTTTGTCATAGTGTGCTGTTTTGTCTTCCTTTACTGGATTTGACACGCTGAATGGACTATTGGCAACGCGACGGGTGTGCTATAGCAAGCAGGAACTGCTTACTCTTCCGGAGCACCTGAGTTCACTCTTGTTTCGACTGGAGTTCGCGTTGTTGATTGATATTCAGTTGTTTTGTGTTTCCATGTTTTACGTGTTGTCTGTTTTTGTCCCGTTCTTGTTTGTGTTTACTGGTTTAGTCTCTGCCCTTTCGGACTTTTGACATTCGGATACCCCATTGGTACCTCTGCTTCCCTTATAGGGGTTACATCCTTAAAGGTGAAAAATAGTGTTTTTGGCCTTTAGAAAGAAAAATTTTGCAGATAGAGAAAAGCTGTCTCTTGCTCAAACATTCAGTTCATTAAGCTCTACAAAAGTCTTCATAGGGTCGAAGTTGGCAGATGATCCCTTAAAGGGTTGGTGACCCTTTACAGGAGAAAAATAGTGTTTTTTGCTTATAGATTCAAAACTATTGCAGATAGAGAAGAGCTTTTTCTTGCTTAAGCATATAGCTTATTTGGCCTCTTGTTTGCACTTGTAATCATTAATTACTTACTGAAAATCACGTTTTTTTTAACAAAATTCTACAACAAAATGGTAATCAAATAATCAAAAAGAAGGGGGTATGGTAATCAGATAATTACCCTAAAAATGGTCTAGTAATGAATACTTTCTGGTAGGTTGTTTGAAAATTCAACAGTTTCTTCAAAGGTTTTATAATGTATTCTTCAAATAGTGTGAATTTCATTATTTTTTAAAAATTGCCAAAATGATAGGTTCTATGTCTTTAATTACTTACTGAAATCACGTTTTTTTCACCAAATTCTACAACGAAATGGTAATCAAATAATCAAAAAGAAGGGGATATGGTAATCAGATAATCACCCTTAAAATGGTCTAGTAATCACATAATCAAGAACCCCATGATGACCTTCAATAATAGTTATTAGGGCACCGGATCGAAAATGTGCAAGCCCTTTTTATTTAACTTTGCTCGTCCGTCCTGACTCCATCTTAGTCTGTCCGTCCACAATGTCTTGTGAACACTTAAACTTAAAACTATAAGGCGTAGAGATCTTAAATTTTACTTGTGATTCAGAACTGTTCTTTATCTAACCAATATTGGCCTGGCAATTCGCTCATGTATGAATCTATTGGCTATCCATAGGAAGTTATAGTATATCATAGTCTTGCGTTCGTTTCTGTCTCGTTATTCAAATTTAGTTAATGCTTATCTTCGTTACCCTTCGCAATAGGGCTCTTAGCAAGTCTTCGTTTCTATACGCTATTCATATTTTATCATCGTACTGATTCGTCGGGATCAGACTGGCGCGATGAAGGACGATGCATGACGAATGATAAACGGACAATTACCGTTCATTAAATAAGAGGTGCGATTTCAAACAGATGATAGACGAATTTGAAGAATCGCAACTGTTAGTTCCAAAGGCTTCCGAAGGCTTACGAAACCGAAAACGAAGGGCAACTATGGTTTACTATCAATTACGATTACAGACTATTTTTTAAAAAATACTATTCGCTGGTCATCGCAACCCTTATTTTATGCAATTCGGTTAAATGTGAGGGGGCCTATTGATTGCATCGCCGAATATCTTTATACGTTCTTGTGGCTCGATTACATATTTGCTCTTTTTTGTATTGCGATTCTATAAAAATCTACATGTACAAGTTGAGACTTATCATCGGTACCACCTTACATAAACACTAGTTTAACAACACCAATAAAGATCGGTCACGTCAACTGAGTTGCATTGTCAATTAACATTACAAGCTGTAGAAGAAAACGATTGAATATTTTATCAGTGTCAATTAGCTGTACGACAGCCCATAAGATTGATTTAGCTTGCTCTATGTAAATATGGTTTTGTTTATAATCTTAACACGAATCATCAAAGGGAATAAAATACGTTTTGTAACTAGATGAAAATGTGCTCAAGAATAATAAGGTATCAAACTTCATAATAAGGATACTGTTTTATGGGTTTTGTTTTAGAAATGTTCCCTATACATTTGCATAATATACGCATTCAAAGATGCAAAGACCAACAGTCTTCAATTGTGCAGAAACTAAAGGAGCTTGAAACATACATGATATAAATTGTAGATAAATGATAAAAGTATATAACAAATACTTAATTCTGTAATCGAATCAAACAGACAAATTTATCTCAAAATTTGTATTTTGAATAAAGACTTGTTTTATTCTTTCTATTGTATTTTAACAGTAATTAGAAAGACAATTAACAATCACACACTTTGGTGGCATGATTTTACTTTTTGCTAACACTAGCAGAATGAATCACTCATTGTATTTTTTAGCTTTGGGGTTATTAATTCATTTTCAAAGGCAGATCTTCATGCCTGTAGTTCCACCTGGAATAATTTTCTGACAGACGGAATATTTTTTTCACGATTTTTTTATCATAATTTTCTCGTTAAGACTAGATCGTAGTCGTCAACATGTGTATACTTATTCATACAGAAATAGATATCCAAATTTTCCAAGTTGCAATTTAATTATTCTATTTCTATGTGAAAACAAATTTGCTACACGTAGCCAATGTCCCCCGCCGCCTCATTAAAGTTGAAAATCAACTTATTTTTTTTTTAAATTAAATACCTTTGCGATATGATTACCTATATATCATGACAAACAATCCTTCAAAATTTCATCAAAATCTGGGCTCACAAAGTGTTCCTATAACCTTATGTGAACAAAGTTGATAAAGTCCCATAACTCCTATAAAATTTGTTAAATCAAAATGGCGGTGTGATACGATCACCTTTTGATCATGGGTAACAATCCTACAAAAAATCATCAAAATCTGTTGAAAGGTCTCAGAGGAGTTGCGCTCACAAAGTAATCCTATAACCTAAAATTAACAAAGTAGATAAAGTCCCATTACTCCTATAAAATTTGTCGAATCAAAATGGCATTGCGATATGTTCAACTACATACCATGACAAAAAATCCTTAACAATTTCATCAAAATCCATTGAGCCGGCACAAAGGAGTTGTGCTTACAAAGTGATCCTATGACCTAAAATGAACAAAGTCGATAAATTCCCATAACTCCTATAAAATGTGGGCAAATAACTGACATACTTAATCACATACAGGTGGGGAAGTCCAAATTTCTGTAAATTACAAGAGAAGTTCAAACACCACCTGAGAGGTGATCGGCTAGTGATCAATAGATCATGCGATAAAAGACAATAAGTAGTACCTTTAAGGACAAGTACGAATTTTATCGTCAGCCGTGTTAAATTAAGCGTTTATTCAAGAATTTATTTGTACTCAGAGTTATTTATAAAATTCATTTAGCTGAATAAATCACTGCACCTTCATTGTATTGTCTACGTCTACATTCATTAGATTATTGCACGAACCCGTCTATACATGCATGCATTACAATAAACCAACGAAGACATTTAAAGCTATAAACCAAAGGATTTTAAACTCACCAGCAGCGTTTCTTTTTGCGATCGGCTTTTTCTTAAATTTACAGGATAATGATCTAGTTTATCAACCAGATGAGACCATATAACTATATCTAAAATAGAAAAACAGTCCATTTCTCGTGGGAGTTGATGTAGTGCGAAAAACGTCTCACAGAAAGCATATTTTACTCTGTTTCAATTATCGAAATTTACTTATTAAGCAGATTTGAAAGTTCATTTCGGTTATTTATTTGATTGTCCGCCATGGTGCCACCAAAATACAATAAATTGACACGTTTGTAATCACAATGGACCATATATGATAGGGATTCTGTAATTCATTGAAACAACGTTCAATTTCTGTCAGTTTCCTTCACACTTGTGTGTCGTTTATGTTTCTTATAAATTGAAAAACAGTCTGTGATATTAATCATAGCAGTAGACAAAAAAAATATTGTAAACGTGAAAGAACCAATGCTAATTTAATGTCAAACGGTATTTAATATCTGAATTCGGTTTTCGGCATTTATTATGAAGCCACCTCTTGTAATCGGTTTTATGATTTTTGTGAGTTATTCTAGTTGTTAAACGCAAAACCTCCGTTGCAGATAAAGAAAACGTTAAAATCATGAAACTAGGGACAATTGTATTTGCTTAATAAAGGTTATAACAAAATAACCAAACTTGGAGAATCAATCTAAAAAGTCCATAAGACGAGACAAAACAAGGAATACATACCGGAAAAATTGAAAATCGCAATGGTCCTGATTTGGTACAGGCATTTCAAAAGAAATGGCGGGTTAAACCAGGTTTTTAGGCAAACCTCCCTCTTCTTTGGGTCCGGTAGTTACACAAAACACAACAGGTTTGTAATGACATATTAGGGATGATTAGGTGATCATCTAAGTACATCAACCAGCCAAACACTAATCAAAGCAAGAGCTTACCATTTCGTCTTACATGATATTAATTTTTACTACCAGTAAGTAGTTCTTAAGTTCTTAAGTAATTCTATGTGAAATCGGACTGGGGCCATTTTTTTGTATATACAAAATTGTTTCTCATTTATGATAAACATAGATATTTGGTTTGTAAAACTTATTAAGGAATGACCACAATACTTTTTTCTGTCTATGAAGAAATAACATTTTGAAATGCGGCACACACTGTATAACCTGTGATGCAGCACAAAAATGTGTGCAAGAATTTTTTTAATAAATTCATTTCAATACATTTTTTGTCAAACAAATCATATGATAGGGAATTCTTTTTAATCAATTTATAAATTTTATTCCATAATTGAGGAACAACTGATAAAAACAATCATCCATTGAAAGAATAACAAGTTTTCAAATTGTAAACTTATCATCTGTACGTTTTACTTCATGTTATTATCTGTATCATATTTCAAGCATTCAGATTGATCTTGATCTAAATTAATTTATTTCTATATAGTGTACATGTACACACTTAAGCGGTAAGTCAACCAGTCATAGGTTGATTTCAATCGTAATATTCGTACACAAAAGAGAACTTTCCTCATTATTCATTAGTAAAGAGGAAAAATTCCATACTACATTACTATAATGAAGTATTAAAGGCAAAAATATAAACTGAATAATTATGCCATGTATGGTCATGTACATGTATGTTTTATGCTTATAACATAAAATGGGACTTGATTATTACTACAAATATAAATGAAGCAGAGAGACACCTATCAGGCATTCAAGTGTCAAAATTCCGAAAGGGTAACGACAAAACCGGCAAACACGAACAAAAACAGCACGAGGAACCACAAAACCAAAATCAACCAAACTGAATGCTCCGGAAGAGTAAGCAGCTCCAGTCTGCTATAGCATACCCGCCTTGCAGCTGATTTCCAATTCAATGTGTCAAATCTGTTTAAGGACGAGAAACAAAACTCTATGACAAACCAACATCTTCACTCTTCTGAAAGATAGAAATCCTATATTTGTCTTCGATTGCATGGTGTCTACCGTGAAAATTCTTGAGTGAAGGATTGATATCTTATGCTGGAAAAAAAGAACGTGATAGTAATAAAGAAAAAATAATAAAAGTGTCACCAAACTTTGAGGATAAATCGCAATGTCAAAGAGAAAATACAAAAGGAAGAAGGCATTCCGGGAAAATATAGATCGCAATAGTCCTTGACTTGGTCAAAACATTTCAAATAAAATAGTGGGTTGAACTAGGTTTTATGGCACACTAAACCTCTCTTCCTACCCCAGACATAGGTTGAATATCTTAGTAATAATTTGGTTCCCCAGTTTGGTATTTTTGGTTATACTGTTCTATACTCTTCATATTCATACAGTGTTTGGCATTTTCAATATTTTTGGTAGAGCGCCTCTGATGAGTCTTGAATAGACGAAACGCGCGTCAGGCGTAGCAAAATTATTGTCTGGAACTTTGTTGTCATTTGTATTTCGAACACACGTGAAGGTTAGCACTGCTGGTGGAGTTTAAATTCCCCGAGGTTAGCCCGCTCCGGCACCAACACTTTTGAGTTGGAGAATACATCAAAGCTTTAAATTATCCGTTTAAATTTCAAAATTGTCTAAACCCTAAGGTTCTTCCTACCCCAGACATAGTTTGAATATCTTAGTAATAATTTGGTTCCCCAGTTTGGTATTTTTGGTTATACTGTTCTATGCTCTTCATATTCATACAGTGTTTGGCATTTTCAATATTTTTGGTAGAGCGCCTCTGATGAGTCTTGAATAGACGAAACGCGCGTCAGGCGTAGCAAAATTTATTGTCTGGAACTTTGTTGTCATTTGTATTTCCATTGCGATCTTAGGGTCCGGTAGAAACACAAAACATACAAATCAGACTGTCAATTTGTTTTATTATAAATTATTCAGTTTCACATGTTTATACTTTAACGCCAACATAGTTTAATATCACTTTTTTATGGTCTAATAACATACTTGATTTATTAACAATTGATGCCAAACAATGAATCGAGAAGGCAACATTGACATAACTGAACATGAACAAGAAATAAATATTTCGATACTCCATTCATATGATATAACTCCCTCTATATGACTTCTTAAAAATTTGAACCTTAATTTCGCATTTCACTCCAAAGATAGAACATTTTCTACACTAACAATATTACAATGTGACAATCATTACAAAGAAATTACAAAGCACGTTAAAAATGGATCTCTGATAAAGCAAAATTAATGTCAATATAGGGGATACTTTCTGATCCTAATGGTGTTACACTGAAACATCAGATGGCAAAGAAATATTCTGACATCTCAAGGAGGCTAAGTGCGTTGTAAAGATTAAGAAATAAAGCAACAATATTTGAAAATGGAAAATAAGGTACAAACGGTGCAGCCCGCATAAACAAGCAGAAATTAAAAACCCGTAATCATGATAATGGGAAAAAGCAAGCAACCTTCACATGACCAGTAGGCACCATTTACTAGCCAAGAAGTATTTTAAGGCAGCTTATTTTCAAGATCTAATCGAATAAAATTAAACAATTCTTATAAATATAATTGTCTTTAAAAATATCGACATAGATTAAAACACGGCATTTGAAATTCAAACAAAGTAATTGGTTTTAACAACACAATATCACAAGTGTCAAATAAACGTTCAATTAATGTAAGACGGTTTAATTAATACAAACAATGCTACCACAACTATAAATCAACTACAATGTATTGCAAAAACAAATATTTGCACAATTACAATTTTTTCGAACTAACCAAATGATCTGTCATTCGGGGGTGTAGGTAATCATCGAGTTCGAGTTCGAGTTCGAGTCAGAGTTAAAGTTCGAGTTAGAGTTCGAGTTACAATTCGAGTTCGAGTTAGAGTTCGAGTTAAAGTTCGAGTTATTTTTCGAGTTCGAGTTAAGTTTTGAGCTAACTCGAAACAGTAATTTTCATAGACACAGTCGAGTTACGACTCGAGTTAAAGTTCGAGTTCGAGTTAGAGTTCGAGTTAGAGTTCGAGTTAGAGTTCGAGTTACAAATCGAGTTAGAGTTCGAGTTACAAATTATTTATTGTTCTATGTCCAGAATTTGGTCTTTCGTTCATCATTATACCCCCTCTTGAAAAAATGGGGCGTATATAGTGATAGAGGTGTCTGTCCATCGTCCCGTCCGTCCGTCCGTCCGTCCTGCCTTCCTTACACTTTAGGGTACCCATCTCTTATAACAACTCCTCTTAAACTCCTTGATGAATTTTCATGAAACTTTCACACGATCTGTGTGACAAAATGTTGATATGCACCTCTTTTAAAATTTGATCAAACTGATTTTGGGGAAGCGAAACATGGAATTCGCTATTCAACTATCCGCAACTTCTCCCAAACCCATCAATGCATGTCAGTGAAACTTTCACACCATCTTCGTGAAATAGTGTAGATTTGCACCCCTAGTTTAAAATTTCATCTGTTTTTAGGAAAGAGGTAGCGGGGTATTTATTAGTAAGCCACGACTAATAGTTTTTCTAGTTTGTTTAGGGATTGGTTTTAAATCTTATGCATTGTATTTTTTATTTCCAACTTTTTCCTAGCCAGAATATTTATTAACAAAAACAGCCCCCCCCCTCAAATGGTCGTCCCCTTAGTCTTGTCCTAAAAACTAAACTGACGACTTTGATAAAAATTAAAACTTTTTTTTTCTTTTTTCTGTAAACGCGGCCTTTTTTGCAACAAAATAAACCAAGGTATTTCAAAGTATTGTCTCGTCCTTGGGAGAATTAACACATTTTTTTTTCTTAAACCACAGCACAACATAATAGATGTCTGAATTATTATTTTTTCTCGTGGAAAGTGTTGTAGTTTGCTAAAAATAGGTTTTCTTTAGGTCGGAACTCTAACTCGAACCCGATTTGTAACTCGAACTCTATCTCGAACTCGAACTTTAACTCGAGTCGTAACTCGACTATGTCTATGAAAATTACTGTTTCGAGTTAGCTCAAAATTTAACTCGAACTCGAAAAATAACTCGAACTTTAAATCGAACTCTAACTCGAACTCGAATTGTAACTCGAACTCTAACTCGAACTTTAACTCTGACTCGAACTCGAACTCGAACTCGATGATTACCTACACCCGTCATTCGGTAAGCTGCTTGAAAAATGGCTATTTTATACCAAAAACTAAGTCTTTCGTGTTAAATAAACTCTTTTCTAACGTAACATTCATCTCAATCATACTTCCTTTTCAGAAAATCAAGTATTGTCGGATCAAAAAATAAAATCAAGTAGCACAGGAACAATTCACCTAAATTTATATTGACTTTTTATGAAATTTCTTTAAATATCAAAAAGACATGAATTATATCCGATCAAATTGTACACAAAATGAAAAAAAAAGATACCTTAACATGCATAAGGTTCATAAGAGCTACGGATCAGCAGCCATTTTCAACGCATTTTATTCTGCACCTGGTATCACAAAACACTATTGGAAAAAAAATTTCAAGATCATGTTTTTCTTATATTGATCTTATTAAACACATTCCTTAGAGTACATCCCGTATTGTATGGTAACCATTTATATAGTTAAAATTCATCAATCAGAAATAATTGCCACAGTAGCCCTGGTTTATCAAACAATTCTGATCTACAGTTGACAACAAATGTATAGAGCGTTGTATTTTCTCTAACACATTTTTCTAGCTGTATTTTAAAACACACTTTTAATTATTTTTTAAAACATTTAGTACTTTTTATATACTTATTTATTTAAGTGATATGGTGATGATATTGATCATATAACATCACTATCAATATCGCTTTACAGTTGAAAAAATTCTCAATTATATGTGTTTGAATTTAAAGACACAATTGTGATATTTCATTAACAATACCTTTGCTGTACAAGTAACAACTATTGCATGACCTGAAGTCAATTATAAGCCCTTTTCAGACCTATTTTGTTTAGATACTAGAGGCCATGCTATTATTGACAAACGTTACAAGTTTCTTGTCAGAAAACACATATACATCTAATTTTCTCTGTTTTATTCTATATAGATCAAGCACTTCAGACATTCTGTAATTATATCAACATATAAGGGAGATTCCTACATGTATCACGAAAATAAAAGAGTGTATTTGCTTTATTTGGTGCATAAAGTCAAAAAGTAGTATATATCATTTATTTAACGTGATAGACACTTAATACATGTGTAATGGCTGCTAAACATTTGTTAATGCAGCTGCATTTCAGTTTAACGGATTGGTACAAATCATATTTTATCAATTTAATATTTTTATCAAATATGAATGATTATGATTATGGTACCACAATATTTCAAAGTTGCTTTGTTGTTTGTGACACTGAAGTGCAAGTTTTGTCAGATTGGTATTTTGTAAAATTAGTTTTGCATGTAAAAGTTCAGCCGACCTGGCGATAAAACATGTTGATCTGCATGTGTATTTCTTTGAAAGTGATCTGTTTGGTCTATCTAAGCAATGTCCCATTAATATACTTGTGAATCTAGTCACTAGAGAATTAAACATTGTATGTGAAGTTAAAGGAAAACATGATGATTCAATTTAGGAGCTTTTGATGTCAATACTGTAGTCTTGTTTCAGTTTTGATGGTGACTTGATTAATTTTCGTGTGTTGCGTTTAGATCACAATAAGAATCATTCCCGGAATATATCGTGCAGAAACGAAAATGCCAGAATAAAAAAATAGGTTTTATTATCCTTATTTTTTCCTTTTAAAATATGGCCTTATATTATTATAATATTAAAATATGGATATGGATTATACATTTAAAACTATAAAATATGTCAAAGTCTAAAATGGACGGACGTAGGTGAGCGGCAGACATACCTTATGCAACGTTATGGGACACCACCCTGAAGCTGTATACAAAATATCAAGTGGATGTGATAAGTACCTGCTGAGAAAACTGTTACGAAAATTTATATGAATAAGTTCTAGGCAATAAATATTGATGCGCCTGATGCACCTCTTCATCTTTTGACAATTCATAAAAACCAACCTCCAAAAAGGTTGAATATGAATTTGAAAAGCATAGAACAATCAAACCAAAATATGCTGAATTGTTAAACAATATTCTATATCAGTATCAGTATCATTATCAATACCACAACCATTTGTCCTTATCAACGCCTACAACAATGTACGTACTTTCGAGTTATTTATCCTCGTCTATATCCTACATGTAATAAAACAGAAGTGGTTTTTTTCAATTCAATTTACTTTCTTGCAACAATCATGAAACTGGTTTTTTTTATAATTCTAATATATAAATATAAAAATTTGATAGTGTTCGTTTTAAGTTTTTTTTACAAAGAGCAAGAGGACCTTATGATAAAGTAAAAATCTTTTCTTCATATTTTTTTTGTTGAATTTAAGGAAAAATGCTTTTTTGTTGAACTAAAGATATAATGCTTTTTGTAAGTTAATAAAAACAAAACAATCAATGTATCAAATGGGAGAAATTGAGTTGTTCTACTGCAAACAAAACCTCGTTTAATAGCTTAGCTTAAAACTTTTTTCGCCTTCTATTGTCTTTGAAAGTCAACAATCTCTTCTGTATAAGATTTTTTTAAGCAGAGAAAGGAGTAAACTACAATAAACATGAAATACAAAACAAGTGTGGTACCATCACAAAACGCATTACATGTTTACATATGCCTTAAGTTCACGAGATCAGAGATTAATAAAATGTCAGTTAAGAGGTAGTTGAATGCCATTTAATCACCAATAAGATTGTGGACCAAATTGTGGACCACCAACTCATGATATCATAGTCATTAAGTAACAAACTTAACATAAAAACTGAACACTAAAGAAAAAAATTTCAATAGTCATTTTGTGTAAAGTAAGGTTAAGGTCAATTAACATTAACATAATTACGGACGCAAAGACCCTTATATAATGCATCAATATACTAAATATCAGATGCCTAGCTATTATACTATTCAAGCAATTAATTCTCTACAAAAGTCATACAAAGATTCTTACGGCCTGAATGGATACCCTAGTTCACAGAGCCATTGAATCAAGAACACACAGTTTGTGACAAATATGTAAACTTTAACCAAAAATGTCTGAATAGTTTATTTCATATACCTAAAATGTATATAAATCAAAACAATTATACTAGTAATGAATCTTATATTAACCCTTTCAGTTTATTCATGTATATTTATATTATGTTATGAATGATTATATTGTAATTGATCTGCCCATCTGGGCACCATAATATGAATTTGAATTTGAATTTGATACATGTACTTTAAAAGTAATTCACTTTCCACAAAAGTCTTACGCCACCAGAAAGAAGTACCCATGCCTCACATTCCGTGACTATTTTTCGCAGGCGAAACAATAAAATAGCTAAAAAGTTAATTATCATAATGTCAAAATAAATATAATATCAGAGACTTGAGTTATTGTCAAACTTGATTCATGCTGTTTAAATCGTAAACTTTCCAGAAACGACAAGGGATTATAGTCTTTGGTTCAAGGTTTCTTGTTACTGCAAACATTTTCCTTATAAGCAATTGAAATAATTGTAAGCAACGTTCTTGGCATCATTTTATTCTACGCGCTTCATAATATTTAGTGATTTTTTTGCAATATCAACTTACACTTTTCTTTTGAAACAGAATGTGTCTAAAAACTTTATACTGCAGAGGCCTAAGCCAGTCAAATAAATGGCTATTGACAAAGGCATATACCTTATTAAAAGTTTCTGCAAGTTGTTTAGATAAAATTTAAAACTGTTTACCCTGTGTCCAGTAATGCCTTTATGCTCTCTGGTTAATAACTACTTGAGTTGTTAGCTAAAGACCATTGACAGGGTATTTTGAATAAAACTTTTAACAAATTAGTTGACAAAATCGTAACTTGGCAATTTCTATAAATTGTTTCTGTATTTTGCCTTAAAATCACTGCATATTATATAGATTTATGATCTTTAAATTGGCAGATCTCTTCAGATTAAAAACAATCCTGAGGATTGAAAACCATTACTGCTAAAATCAAAGTATTTGAAATGACTTTTTAAACTCAAATGAAACTGATTAATATGAATTTGGTCGTTTCCAGTCGAGATAGAAGAAGCGTTACAAAACTTAAGTCATCGAACCATTTATGCTCGTACATGTTAACTCTAATAAGATTAAGATTTCGTTCCTGGATTTGTTTGTACAAAATGTATAAATATAAAATGTACAAATCAAGTAATGTTTCTCAGATCTGTTTGATAACTCGATTACTTTATACAAATATGATATGTATCTTTAATTTTGTACAAGAGATTTTCCGTGCGAACCAATTATTTTACAGAAAACGATACCAAAAAATATCAAAGAATTAATTCTTGTGTTTGGAAGAAGTTACTAAACCAATCCAGGTGTCACAGCTGAAAAAAACACCGCATGCAAAGATTTGTCATACATTTACAGATATTACAGAATAATAAATTCAACACAATGAAGCACACTTAAGTTAAAGTTTAGTTTACTGTCACACTCTGGCGTCATTTGGGATAAAATAAAATGAAAACATCCTAAATTACTAACAATATGTATGAAAAAGATAGTCATTTGTTCATAAAATGTTTTAATTGATTAGCAATAAGTATTCCCATGTCGACAACTACGATCTACTCTTTATTAAAAATTATGACAATAAAGCTGAATCAAAATAGCTCTCAGATGTTTCTTAAAATTAATTCATTGCATTAAAGCTTAAGAACGATACCAGAAATATATATGTTGTCCAAATTGTTTATAAAACATTGGAAAAATTTTAAATAGAAGAAAATGAGATGTGGAATAAGTGTACGCGACACAACCTACATTATAAACGTATATTTTAAATATCCACAATGGAAAACAGCCAGCAGCCTTCAATGTGACCAGCGGTCGCTGCTCGCTGTTTTTCAATTGGCCCCTGGATTGAAAATAAAATACATATGATTCAAGCCCAATCCCAAAGTGCATTGAAAGACCCTCTTCTTGACAAAAAACAATTAACATAAATTCGACTAAATACAAACATAAGCTTTGATAAAGATTCCTGGCTTAGGACATGCACATTAAAATGTGGCGGGGTTAAACTAGTTTTTTGGCGCCAACCTTCCCCCTAATGATAATCAATAACACAGCACAAACTAACACACAGTAAAAATCAAATCGATAGAAGTTCAATTCAACAAGAGAGTATCTGAGACAAAAGGACAACAAGTAATTAACGGGACGTAAAGATACTCTCTTGAGAACACTCGAAGTTACTGACAGCTAGCTAAGAAGCATCCATCGACTGATGTAAAAAAATCAAGTATGTCGATTTTAAATCCGACACAACACGTCAAACACTTGATTTGATGATGCATCATCACACAAAACCGACACACTTGACCGCTGTAATGCTCAAAAATGACACAAGTATAAAAAGGCAATTAACATTTTAAAGTAAATATCAAATTATCAATATTTTTACCAAAGAAGACTAAATTCAAAGATTTTACTAAAATATCCATTTCATAACCTTTATCTAATAAAGTTTTAAGCCAATTTTGCATTCCCAAGGGATTGTTTTTGAATTTATTTGCTCTATAAACAACATTACCGTAGAAATCTGGATGGGATATTCCCTTTACAATCAAAAGTCGTCGCGTACAGTTAAATTTTCCAATAAGGTATAGATATTTATGATAAAACTTAGTAAACGACTTCACTAATTTGTGGTAACGATATCCTTGTTTTAGTAATTTTTTTGTAATACACCGGTTTTTATCATTAAAATCAGACACACCACTGCAGATCCGAGCATATCTTACCAACTGTGAAATATATACTCCGTACGACGGAGCAAGTGGTACATCTCCCTCTAGAAAAGGAAAATTCACAATAGGAAATAAAAAGTCATCCCGTTTATCATATATTTTAGTGTGTAATTTTCCATTGATTATACTTAAATCTAAAAATGGGCATCTATCACTAGTAAGGTTAGATTTATTTAAAGTTAATTCCTTGGGATAAATTTCCGTTATAAAATTAGAAAATGTGGGATTGTTCAGTGAAAGAATGTCGTCTAAATATCTGTATGTATAATTAAAAGTTTCAATGAGATGTTGTCTGTTGGGGTCTTTTTGAAGTTTTGCCATAAATTGGGATTCATAACAATACAAGAAAAGGTCAGCAATAAGTGGGGCACAATTAGTTCCCATAGGGATACCAATGACTTGGCGATAAATGGTTCTCCCAAAACGAATATAAATGTTGTCCAAAAGATAATTTAGAGCAGTTATCATTTCTGCATCAGTCCAATTGACGTAACCTTTATGAGTCTCGTTGCTAAAAAACGATTAATTTAATAATTTAGAAACTTTAGAGCAGATATAGTCACTTTTAGATTTATCGAAACACCATTTAACCAGATATTCAAATTGTTTTTTAATAAGACAGTGAGGAAGGTTAGTGTACAAAGTAGAAAAATCGTAGCTATCAACTGTATGGTAAGTACCTTCAAAAGCGCGAAGTTTGTCTAAAACATCGAGCGAATTTTTCACACTCCAAAAATGATTTAAACCACTGTTTTCAAATACCTTTTCGCAGTATCGAATAATAAATTCTTTCATAGTAGTCAAAGCAAGTGATAAGACTTTAGAAATATTAGTGAGAGAACACTTACTTGAAGCAGATATGAAACGGGATTTATAAGGATTTTTGTGTAATTTAGGGATCCAGTACATTGTAGGTAGTTTATTGTATGTAGGAGCGGCTCGTAGTGGTGTGGTATTTAAAGCCTTATTCAAAAAAAAATCTCCTTTATCCAGACTTTTCTGCTATGAACCCAAAAATCATTGTTTCTCAATCCATGTGGTTAGAAAAGTTTCGTTGCTAAATCTATCGAATGAAATGCTGCATTTCTTTATAAAACGCAAAAACACACCCTTAGTTTCAGGTTCAACGTAATTAATCTTAAGCACATTTCAATCCATAAATTCTATTGTATCTTTCTACCTCTGATAATTGTGTGTTAATATTATCAACAAAGGCATATTTACAGAGAGCAGGCTGAATCAATTTTGTTTGCTTCCATACAACTTGTTGATACTGTATAAACATATAGCATAAAATGTAACGCAATTAATCGAACATGGAAGATTTGTATTCGTGTTGGTACAATGGCTTTTGCATGGTGCACATTTACAAATACCAAAAATCGGATATAAATGGTAAATTTGAAAATGCTAAATATCGATATTTCAAAGAGCAACCTCTCATCGTTAACATTTAGGTCAAAACATTGGAAGGTCATTCCAAATTACAAAAACGCTCGAACATGGAAACCAAATCCAGCACCGAGGATATCGACCATGTGCATTACGAAAAAAGAAACCTGGTGTTTTAAACAAGTTTGAATTTACGAATCGGAAATTTTAGCGACAAAAATATTAGAAATTTTTTGGTAAATCGTGTCAGACAAGTCTGACGACCAGGCTTGTGATTACCCTCGGGGACCTCCGCTCCACCAGCAGCGGTTACCGGCTAGTGGTTTCAAAATTACAAATACCAAAACATAGGTATAAATGGTAAATATGGACATGCTATATCGATATTAAATGAGTAACCTGTCATCAGTAGCATTCAAGTCAAAACATTGGAAGGTCAAATTCCCAAACTGTTGAAGACGAAAAGTACTCAAAACCACAACGTTCGAACAAGGAAGCATAATTCAGCACCGAGGATATCGACCATGTGCATTACGAAAAAAGGAACCTGGTTTTTTAAACAAGTTTGAATTTAAGATTCGAAAATTTCAGCGACAAAAATATTAGAAATTTTATGGGTTAATCGTGTCAGACACGTTTGACGACCAGGCTTGTGAGTAGCCTCGGGGATATCTGGTCCACATGTCAATAGTGTAGTCTCAACATGTACACCCACATTTAAAAGATGTGCATATAAAATACAAATTAAGCATCATAATTGTGTCTACAAGATTTTATTTTGATTGCTCTCTAAGAATAAATTTCAATAATATGCGAAAACAAAATGAAACGTAATATTGTAAATATTGTAGGTTATACAACAGGTACTCGTCCTGCATTACTCACAAAATCAGCATCAATCTTTTAAAGAATATTTGTCCTTAAGGTCACTTCTATGGTCTTTAACCTCTTAAGGAATCACATATCTACTCTGATTAAAGAAAGCTTTGTCAGCTAAACATTTAAGCAAATAAAGTTATTTTTCAATAATTTCATGTTTCATGTATTAGCAAACAAACCATTGCTCACCTTCCAGGGACTACGTTTGACTTGTTTGGCGTACTCAAGTGTAATTAATATGTTACAGTTAAATGTAAATGCATTATTGTAAACTAAAACAATTTCAAATAGGAAGCGCCATTATGTTTTTGACGTAAAATACATGTAGTTAAAAAAATGATACTAATGGCAAATCAAAACATTCAAGTCATTATCTATGTGTTGCATTACTTTTCAACTCTGATGTTACCATCAACAGAACAAAAGTTTTACAATTTTGAACTGATTTTGCAGATGATATGCAACACCAATTGCGATAACAAATTAATTTACTAGATGTAAAGTGCATTTAACGTTGATGTGATATAGATTCCTTGCACCTATGCTTTTCATCAGGAAATATAATATCAACAGTAAAGTCAGAAGCTAGCCACACAGAACTTGCAGAAACAGTGTTGATTAAAATCCGATGAAGCAAAAGCAACATACATCAGACAAATTGACAGAGTAATTTGTATGTATTACTTCATTATGACGATGTCCAGTGTTGTTTAACGCATCAGGTTTCAATATTTATTGAAACAAAATACAGTGTATGACTCTAAATAGATTTCGTTCTTTTGATTGCAAGAAGAGGACTGAGTTAGCAAGGTTAAAGCTCGAGGACAATTAGGCATTGCCAATCATAAGGAAGTTTTCTCTTTAGCATGTCAGTGTTTCTGGTTATATCTATTATAATAATGATAAAAATAATAGTTAAAACCTTCAGCTGCATTGAATAACAATTACGATTATGGACGTTATGGAAACTTTCGAAAACATTACAAAAGTATATATCATCTTCATAGACCAGGGAGACTGGAAGAACACAAATGTCAATTTAACTGGCACAGGTCCAGTTGTTTCGAAAGCGGATAAGTTTTTGTAGTGTAAAATTATTTAGCAATCAACGTGTGGTAGATTTAATTATCAGCTCAGAAGGTTTGATGAAACCATTAGGGAGAAATACATGTACTTCCAAGATCGTAGTCGCCTGCATAAATTATTTAGAAGAAGTCGACTGAATATCACTTTTCTAATTCCCTGCATGACTAAAAAATATCTTTTTCCGTTTGCCATCAATCCTTCATAGTAACAGCTTTATAAAAACCCAAAAGACAAAGTAGACAACAACGATGTGTATATATGAATCAAAATTATCTATTTTCCAAATTTACTTTTCACGATTTTTTATAATATTGTTGGCTCTTAATGATTACCAAGAAGTCTATATTCATTTGAGTTTCAAAATAACAATGAATTCAAAAGGAAAAACTTCAAAATATTCAAACTCTAAACAGAAAAGAGAAATATATGATAGAACCAAAAGATTTGGGAGTTAAATGTGTCGTTTTGAATCTTTTAGTGTATTGCTGTAATGGTTGGAATAAAAAAAATCGTGAATTCAGGCCATAAACGGCTATGCTCAACACAGGATATTTGAGAACTGTAAAAAAATGTTTAATGATTTTTTACAAAGATTTAAAAATGTAAGAACTGATATACAAGTCTTATTATAAACGGTTGTCGACCATTTTCTCACATAGTATTTCTCTTTATTGAAACCATAGATTTTTTATTTCCAACGTTAACCATTATCAGTAATACCAAGCACGTAATGGAATTCTTTAAGAAATGTTTTGAATGACCACTGTTGAAACCGGTCTCATGTAAATTACAAGGACATGATAAAGATGCCGATGAAAGGACCTAACACAAGTGATTTTCCTTTTCGTTTTTCGTTTTTCGTTTTTCAAATTTTTTTTTTTCAAAATTTTTTTTTTTCGAATTTTTTTTTTTTTTTCGATTTTGAATAGGAACCCATTTTCCTTTTCGTTTTTCATTTTCCTTTTCGATTTTGAATAGGAAAATGACCCATTTTCCTTTTCGTTATTCATTTTCCTTTTCAAATTTTTTTTTTCAAAAATTTTTTTTTTCGAAATTTTTTTTTTTTTTTCGATTTTGAATAGGAAAATGACCCATTTTCCTTTTCGTTTTTCATTTTCCTTTTCGATTTTGAATAGGAAAATGACTCATTTTCCTTTTCGTTATTCATTTTCCTTTTCGTTTTTCATTTTCCTTTTCGATTTTGAATAGGAAAATGACCAATTTTCCTTTTCGTTATTCATTTTCCTTTTCAAATTTTTTTTTAAATTTTTTTTTTTTCAAATTTTTTTTTTTTTTCGATTTTGAATAGGAACCCATTTTCCTTTTCGTTTTTCATTTTCCTTTTCGATTTTGAATAGGAAAATGACTCATTTTCCTTTTCGTTATTCATTTTCCTTTCGTTTTTCATTTTCCTTTTCGATTTTGAATAGGAAAATGACCCATTTTCCTTTTCGTTTTTCATTTTCCTTTTCGATTTTGAATAGGAAAATGACTCATTTTCCTTTTCGTTATTCATTTTCCTTTTCGATTTTGAATAGGAAAATGACTCATTTTCCTTTTCGTTATTCATTTTCCTTTCGTTTTTCATTTTCCTTTTCGATTTTGAAATTTTTTTTTAAATTTTTTTTTTTTCAAATTTTTTTTTTTTCGATTTTGAATAGGAACCCATTTTCCTTTTCGTTTTTCATTTTCCTTTTCGATTTTGAATAGGAAAATGACTCATTTTCCTTTTCGTTATTCATTTTCCTTTCGTTTTTCATTTTCCTTTTCGATTTTGAATAGGAAAATGACCCATTTTCCTTTGCGTTATTCATTTTCCTTTTCAAATTTTTTTTTCAAAATTTTTTTTTTTTCGAATTTTTTTTTTTTCGATTTTGAATAGGAAAATGACCCATTTTCCTTTTCGTTTTTCATTTTCCTTTTCGATTTTGAATAGGAAAATGACTCATTTTCCTTTTCGTTATTCATTTTCCTTTTCGTTTTTCATTTTCCTTTTCGATTTTGAATAGGAAAATGACCCATTTTCCTTTTCGTTATTCATTTTCCTTTTCAAATTTTTTTTTTCAAAAATTTTTTTTTTCGAAATTTTTTTTTTTTCGATTTTGAATAGGAAAATGACCCATTTTCCTTTTCGTTTTTCATTTTCCTTTTCGATTTTGAATAGGAAAATGACTCATTTTCCTTTTCGTTATTCATTTTCCTTTTCGTTTTTCATTTTCCTTTTCGATTTTGAATAGGAAAATGACCCATTTTCCTTTTCGTTATTCATTTTCCTTTTCAAATTTTTTTTTTTCAAAAATTTTTTTTTTCGAAATTTTTTTTTTTTCGATTTTGAATAGGAAAATGACCCATTTTCCTTTTCGTTTTTCATTTTCCTTTTCGATTTTGAATAGGAAAATGACTCATTTTCCTTTTCGTTATTCATTTTCCTTTTCGTTTTTCATTTTCTTTTTCGATTTTGAATAGGAAAATGACCCATTTTCCTTTTCGTTATTCATTTTCCTTTTCAAATTTTTTTTTTCAAAATTTTTTTTTTCAAATTTTTTTTTTTTTCGATTTTGAATAGGAACCCATTTTCCTTTTCGTTTTTCATTTTCCTTTTCGATTTTGAATAGGAAAATGACTCATTTTCCTTTTCGTTATTCATTTTCCTTTCGTTTTTCATTTTCCTTTTCGATTTTGAATAGGAAAATGACCCATTTTCCTTTTCGTTTTTCATTTTCCTTTTCGATTTTGAATAGGAAAATGACTCATTTTCCTTTTCGTTATTCATTTTCCTTTTCGTTTTTCATTTTCCTTTTCGATTTTGAAAAGGAAAATGACCCATTTTCCTTTTCGTTATTCATTTTCCTTTTCAAATTTTTTTTTTCAAAATTTTTTTTTTTCGAATTTTGTTTTTTTCGATTTTGAATAGGAAAATGACCCATTTTCCTTTTCGTTTTTCATTTTCCTTTTCGATTTTGAATAGGAAAATGACTCATTTTCCTTTTCGTTATTCATTTTCCTTTTCGTTTTTGAGCAGAGCTCTATGTAGTTATATAGCTATCTGACTTTCGCGTTTTTTTTCCGTCTAGACAGGGTAAATCGGTCAGGCAATATTCCTACCGGAGGATCCATTATAGAATATTCATCGTGTATAATCATTGTTTCAATGATTTAAATGTTATACAGGTTGTCTTAACTAAGAGGTACATCTTTATACCCCTATAATAAATACAAAATAAATGTGGACTACATTTCACATATCGATACACTAAAGTTGATGTACACTTCAGCGTTGCTGACCTTTTACCTTTGATTTAATCAATACGTCATTTATATTTATTCAAGTGGGTGGAGCCAAATTACGGATTTCATAACAAATGTTTAAGTGGGCGGAGCAAAGGAACAAAATTTGCTGAAAAACAGATCGTTCTTTATTTTAGTGCTTACATTTAGCTCTGCTTTTAAACGCTTTAGCGCTTTGATTCATTTTCCTTTTCGATTTTGAAAAGGAAAATGACCCATTTTCCTTTTCGTTATTCATTTTCCTTTTCAAATTTTTTTTTTCAAAAATTTTTATTCGAAATTTTTTTTTTTTTTCGATTTTGAATAGGAAAATGACCCATTTTCCTTTTCGTTTTTCATTTTCCTTTTCGATTTTGAATAGGAAAATGACTCATTTTCCTTTTCGTTATTCATTTTCCTTTTCGTTTTTCATTTTCCTTTTCGATTTTGAATAGGAAAATGACCCATTTTCCTTTTCGTTATTCATTTTCCTTTTCAAATTTTTTTTTTTCAAAAATTTTTTTTTTCGAATTTTTTTTTTTTTCGATTTTGAATAGGAAAATGACCCATTTTCCTTTTCGTTTTTCATTTTCCTTTTCGATTTTGAATAGGAAAATGACTCATTTTTCTTTTCGTTATTCATTTTCCTTTTCGTTTTTCATTTTCCTTTTCGATTTTGAATAGGAAAATGACCCATTTTCCTTTTCGTTTTTCATTTTCCTTTTCGATTTTGAATAGGAAAATGACTCATTTTCCTTATCGTTATTCATTTTCCTTTTCGTTTTTCATTTTCCTTTTCGATTTTGAATAGGAAAATGACCCATTTTCCTTTTCGTTATTCATTTTCCTTTTCAAATTTTTTTTTTCAAAATTTTTTTTTCAATTTTTTTTTTTCGATTTTGAATAGGAACCCATTTTCCTTTTCGTTTTTCATTTTCCTTTTCGATTTTGAATAGGAAAATGACTCATTTTCCTTTTCGTTATTCATTTTCCTTTCGTTTTTCATTTTCCTTTTCGATTTTGAATAGGAAAATGACCCATTTTCCTTTTCGTTATTCATTTTCCTTTTCAAATTTTTTTTTCAAAAATTTTTTTTTTCGAATTTTTTTTTTTCGATTTTGAATAGGAAAATGACCCATTTTCCTTTTCGTTTTTCATTTTCCTTTTCGATTTTGAATAGGAAAATGACTCATTTTCCTATTTGTTATTCATTTTCCTTTTCGTTTTTCATTTTCCCTTTCGATTTTGAATAGGAAAATGACCCATTTTCCTTTTCGTTATTCATTTTCTTTTTCAAATCTTTTTTTCAAAATTTTTTTTTTTCGAAATTTTTTTTTTTTTTTCGATTTTGAATAGGAAAATGACCCATTTTCCTTTTCGTTTTTCATTTTCCTTTTCGATTTTGAATAGGAAAATGACTCATTTTCCTTTTCGTTATTCATTTTCCTTTTCGTTTTTCATTTTCCTTTTCGATTTTGAATAGGAAAATGACCCATTTTCCTTTTCGTTATTCATTTTCCTTTTCGTTTTTCATTTTCCTTTTCGATTTTGAATAGGAAAATGACTCATTTTCCTTTTCGTTATTCATTTTCCTTTTCGTTTTTCATTTTCCTTTTCGAATTTTGAATAGGAAAATGACCCATTTTCCTTTTCGTTATTCATTTTCTTTTTCAAATTTTTTTTTTCAAAATTTTTTTTTTCAATTTTGTTTTTTTCGATTTTGAATAGGAAAATGACCCATTTTCCTTTTCGTTTTTCATTTTCCTTTTCGATTTTGAATAGGAAAATGACTCATTTTCCTTTTCGTTATTCATTTTCCTTTTCGTTTTTCATTTTCCTTTTCGATTTTGAATAGGAAAATGACCCATTTTCCTTTTCGTTATTCATTTTCCTTTTCAAATTTTTTTTTTCAAAAATTTTTATTAGAATTTTTTTTTTTCGATTTTGAATAGGAAAATGACCCATTTTCCTTTTCGTTATTCATTTTCCTTTTCGTTTTTCATTTTCCTTTTCGATTTTGAATAGGAAAATGACCCATTTTCCTTTTCGTTATTCATTTTCCTTTTCAAATTTTTTTTTTCGAAATTTTTTTTTTTTTCGATTTTCTTTTTCAAATTTTTTTTTCAAAATTTTTTTTTTCGAAATTTTTTTTTTTTTTTCGATTTTGAATAGGAAAATGACCCATTTTCCTTTTCGTTATTCATTTTCCTTTTCGTTTTTCATTTTCCTTTTCGATTTTGAATAGGAAAATGACCCATTTTCCTTTTCGTTATTTATTTTCCTTTTCGTTTTACATTTTCCTTTTCGATTTTGAATAGGAAAATGACTCATTTTCCTTTTCGTTATTCATTTTCCTTTTCGTTTTTCATTTTCCTTTTCGATTTTGAATAGGAAAATGACTCATTTTCCTTTTCGTTATTCATTTTCCTTTTCGTTTTTCATTTTCCTTTTCGATTTTGAATAGGAAAATGACCCATTTTCCTTTTCGTTATTTATTTTCCTTTTCGTTTTACATTTTCCTTTTCGATTTTGAATAGGAAAATGACTCATTTTCCTTTTCGTTATTCATTTTCCTTTTCGTTTTTCATTTTCCTTTTCGAATTTTGAATAGGAAAATGACCCATTTTCCTTTTCGTTATTCATTTTCCTTTTCAAATTTTTTTTTTCAAAATTTTTTTTTTCAATTTTTTTTTTCGATTTTGAATAGGAACCCATTTTCCTTTTCGTTTTTCATTTTCCTTTTCGATTTTGAATAGGAAAATGACTCATTTTCCTTTTCGTTATTCATTTTCCTTTCGTTTTTCATTTTCCTTTTCGATTTTGAAAAGGAAAATGACCCATTTTCCTTTTCGTTATTCATTTTCCTTTTCAATTTTTTTTTTTCAAAATTTTTTTTTTTCGAATTTTGTTTTTTTCGATTTTGAATAGGAAAATGACCCATTTTCCTTTTCGTTTTTCATTTTCCTTTTCGATTTTGAATAGGAAAATGACTCATTTTCCTTTTCGTTATTCATTTTCCTTTTCGTTTTTCATTTTCCTTTTCGATTTTGAATAGGAAAATGACCCATTTTCCTTTTCGTTATTCATTTTCCTTTTCAAATTTTTTTTTTTCAAAAATTTTTTTTTTCGAAATTTTTTTTTTTTCGATTTTGAATAGGAAAATGACCCATTTTCCTTTTCGTTTTTCATTTTCCTTTTCGATTTTGAATAGGAAAATGACTCATTTTCCTTTTCGTTATTCATTTTCCTTTTCGTTTTTCATTTTCCTTTTCGATTTTGAATAGGAAAATGACCCATTTTCCTTTTCGTTATTCATTTTCCTTTTCAATTTTTTTTTTCAAAATTTTTTTTTTCAATTTTTTTTTTTTCGATTTTGAATAGGAACCCATTTTCCTTTTCGTTTTTCATTTTCCTTTTCGTTTTTCATTTTCCTTTTCGATTTTGAATAGGAAAATGACTCATTTTCCTTTTCGTTATTCATTTCCTTTCGTTTTTCATTTTCCTTTTCGAATTTGAATAGGAAAATGACCCATTTTCCTTTTCGTTATTCATTTTCCTTTTCAAATTTTTTTTTTCAAAATTTTTTTTTTTTCGAATTTTTTTTTTTTTTCGATTTTGAATAGGAAAATGACCCATTTTCCTTTTCGTTTTTCATTTTCCTTTTCGATTTTGAATAGGAAAATGACTCATTTTCCTTTTCGTTATTCATTTTCCTTTTCGTTTTTCATTTTCCTTTTCGATTTTGAATAGGAAAATGACCCATTTTCCTTTTCGTTATTCATTTTCCTTTTCAAATTTTTTTTTCACAATTTTTTTTTTCGAATTTTTTTTTTTTCGATTTTGAATAGGAAAATGACCCATTTTCCTTTTCGTTTTTCATTTTCCTTTTCGATTTTGAATAGGAAAATGACTCATTTTCCTTTTCGTTATTCATTTTCCTTTTCGTTTTTCATTTTCCTTTTCGATTTTGAATAGGAAAATGACTCATTTTCCTTTTCGTTATTCATTTTCCTTTTCGTTTTTCATTTTCCTTTTCGATTTTGAATAGGAAAATGACCCATTTTCCTTTTCGTTATTCATTTTCCTTTTCAAATTTTTTTTTCAAAAATTTTTTTTTTCGAAATTTTTTTTTTCGATTTTGAATAGGAAAATGACCCATTTTCCTTTTCGTTTTTCATTTTCCTTTTCGATTTTGAATAGGAAAATGACCCATTTCCTTTTCGTTATTCATTTTCCTTTTCAAATTTTTTTTTCAAAAATTTTTTTTTTCGAAATTTTTTTTTTTTCGATTTTGAATAGGAAAATGACCCATTTTCCTTTTCGTTTTTCATTTTCCTTTTCGATTTTGAATAGGAAAATGACCCATTTTCCTTTTCGTTATTCATTTTCCTTTTCAAAATTTTTTTTCGAATTTTTTTTTTTTCGATTTTGAATAGGAAAATGACCCATTTTCCTTTTCGTTTTTAATTTTCCTTTTCGATTTTGAATAGGAAAATGACTCATTTTCCTTTTCGTTATTCATTTTCCTTTTCGATTTTGAATAGGAAAATGACTCATTTTCCTTTTAGTTCATTTTCCTTTTCGATTTTGAATAGGAAAATGACCCATTTTCCTTTTCGTTTTTCATTTTCCTTTTCGATTTTGAATAGGAAAATGACTCATTTTCCTTTTCGTTCATTTTCCTTTTCGATTTTGAATAGGAAAATGACCCATTTTCCTTTTCGTTTTTCATTTTCCTTTTCGATTTTGAATAGGAAAATGACTCATTTTCCTTTTCATTCTTCATTTTCCTTTTCGTTTTTCATTTTCCTTTTCGATTTTGAATAGGAAAATGACCCATTTTCCTTTTCGTTATTCATTTTCCTTTTCGTTTTTCATTTTCCTTTTCGATTTTGAATAGGAAAATGACTCATTTTCCTTTTCGTTATTCATTTTCCTTTTCGTTTTTCATTTTCCTTTTCGATTTTGAATAGGAAAATGACCCATTTTCCTTTTCGTTATTCATTTTCCTTTTCAAATTTTTTTTTCAAAATTTTTTTTTTTCGAATTTTTTTTTTTTCGATTTTGAATAGGACAATGACCCATTTTCCTTTTCGTTTTTCATTTTCCTTTTCGTTTTTGAAAAGGAAAATGACCCATTTTCCTTTTCGTTATTCATTTTCCTTTTCAATTTTTTTTTTTCAAAATTTTTTTTTTCGAATTTTTTTTTCGATTTTGAATAGGAAAATGACCCATTTTCCTTTTCGTTTTTCATTTTCCTTTTCGATTTTGAATAGGAAAATGACTCATTTTCCTTTTCCTTATTCATTTTCCTTTTCGTTTTTCATTTTCCTTTTCGATTTTGAATAGGAAAATGACCCATTTTCCTTTTCGTTTTTCATTTTCCTTTTCGATTTTGAATAGGAAAATGACTCATTTTCCTTTTCGTTATTCATTTTCATTTTCGTTTTTCATCTTCCTTTTCGATTTTGAATAGGAAAATGACCCATTTTCCTTTTCGTTATTCATTTTCCTTTTCAAATTTTTTTTTCAAAAATTTTTTTTTTCGAAATTTTTTTTTTCGATTTTGAATAGGAAAATGACCCATTTTCCTTTTCGTTTTTCATTTTCCTTTTCGATTTTGAATAGGAAAATGACCCCATTTTCCTTTTCGTTATTCATTTTCCTTTTCAAATTTTTTTTTCAAAAATTTTTTTTTTCGATTTTGAATAGGAAAATGACCCATTTTCCTTTTCGTTTTTCATTTTCCTTTTCGATTTTGAATAGGAAAATGACCCATTTTCCTTTTCGTTATTCATTTTCCTTTTCAAAATTTTTTTTCGAATTTTTTTTTTTCGATTTTGAATAGGAAAATGACCCATTTTCCTTTTCGTTTTTAATTTTCCTTTTCGATTTTGAATAGGAAAATGACTCATTTTCCTTTTCGTTATTCATTTTCCTTTTCGTTTTTCATTTTCCTTTTCGATTTTGAATAGGAAAATGACTCATTTTCCTTTTCGTTCATTTTCCTTTTCGATTTTGAATAGGAAAATGACCCATTTTCCTTTTCGTTTTTCATTTTCCTTTTCGATTTTGAATAGGAAAATGACTCATTTTCCTTTTCGTTCATTTTCCTTTTCGATTTTGAATAGGAAAATGACCCATTTTCCTTTTCGTTTTTCATTTTCCTTTTCGATTTTGAATAGGAAAATGACTCATTTTCCTTTTCGTTATTCATTTTCCTTTTCGTTTTTCATTTTCCTTTTTGATTTTGAAGAGGAAAATGACCCATTTCACTTTTCGTTATTCATTTTCCTTTTCAAATTTTTTTTTTCAAAATTTTTTTTTTCGAATTTTTTTTTTTTCGATTTTGAATAGGAAAATGACCCATTTTCCTTTTCGTTTTTCATTTTCCTTTTCGATTTTGAATAGGAAAATGACTCATTTTCCTTTTCGTTATTCATTTTCCTTTTCGTTTTTCATTTTCCTTTTCGATTTTGAATAGGAAAATGACCCATTTTCCTTTTCGTTATTCATTTTCCTTTTCAATTTTTTTTTTTCAAAATTTTTTTTTTCGAAATTTTTTTTTTTTTTTTTCGATTTTGAATAGGAAAATGACCCATTTTCCTTTTCGTTTTTCATTTTCCTTTTCGATTTTGAATAGGAAAATGACTCATTTTCCTTTTCGTTATTCATTTTCCTTTTCGTTTTTCATTTTCCTTTTCGATTTTGAATAGGAAAATGACTCATTTTCCTTTTCCTTATTCATTTTCCTTTTCGTTTTTCATTTTCCTTTTCGATTTTGAATAGGAAAATGACCCATTTTCCTTTTCGTTTTTCATTTTCCTTTTCGATTTTGAATAGGAAAATGACTCATTTTCCTTTTCGTTATTCATTTTCATTTTCGTTTTTCATCTTCCTTTTCGATTTTGAATAGGAAAATGACCCATTTTCCTTTTCGTTATTCATTTTCCTTTTCAAATTTTTTTTTCAAAAATTTTTTTTTTCGAAATTTTTTTTTTCGATTTTGAATAGGAAAATGACCCATTTTCCTTTTCGTTTTTCATTTTCCTTTTCGATTTTGAATAGGAAAATGACCCCATTTTCCTTTTCGTTATTCATTTTCCTTTTCAAATTTTTTTTTCAAAAATTTTTTTTTTCGATTTTGAATAGGAAAATGACCCATTTTCCTTTTCGTTTTTCATTTTCCTTTTCGATTTTGAATAGGAAAATGACCCATTTTCCTTTTCGTTATTCATTTTCCTTTTCAAAATTTTTTTTCGAATTTTTTTTTTTCGATTTTGAATAGGAAAATGACCCATTTTCCTTTTCGTTTTTAATTTTCCTTTTCGATTTTGAATAGGAAAATGACTCATTTTCCTTTTCGTTATTCATTTTCCTTTTCGTTTTTCATTTTCCTTTTCGATTTTGAATAGGAAAATGACTCATTTTCCTTTTCGTTCATTTTCCTTTTCGATTTTGAATAGGAAAATGACCCATTTTCCTTTTCGTTTTTCATTTTCCTTTTCGATTTTGAATAGGAAAATGACTCATTTTCCTTTTCGTTCATTTTCCTTTTCGATTTTGAATAGGAAAATGACCCATTTTCCTTTTCGTTTTTCATTTTCCTTTTCGATTTTGAATAGGAAAATGACTCATTTTCCTTTTCGTTATTCATTTTCCTTTTCGTTTTTCATTTTCCTTTTTGATTTTGAAGAGGAAAATGACCCATTTCACTTTTCGTTATTCATTTTCCTTTTCAAATTTTTTTTTTCAAAATTTTTTTTTTCGAATTTTTTTTTTTTCGATTTTGAATAGGAAAATGACCCATTTTCCTTTTCGTTTTTCATTTTCCTTTTCGATTTTGAATAGGAAAATGACTCATTTTCCTTTTCGTTATTCATTTTCCTTTTCGTTTTTCATTTTCCTTTTCGATTTTGAATAGGAAAATGACCCATTTTCCTTTTCGTTATTCATTTTCCTTTTCAATTTTTTTTTTTCAAAATTTTTTTTTTCGAAATTTTTTTTTTTTTTTTTCGATTTTGAATAGGAAAATGACCCATTTTCCTTTTCGTTTTTCATTTTCCTTTTCGATTTTGAATAGGAAAATGACTCATTTTCCTTTTCGTTATTCATTTTCCTTTTCGTTTTTCATTTTCCTTTTCGATTTTGAATAGGAAAATGACCCATTTTCCTTTTCGTTATTCATTTTCCTTTTCAAATTTTTTTTTTTCAAAATCTTTTTTTTTCGGTTTTGAATAGGAAAGTTATTCATTTTCCTTTTCGTTTTTCATTTTCCTTTTCGATTTTGAATAGGAAAATGACTCATTTTCCTTTTCGTTATTCATTTTTCTTTTCGTTTTTCATTTTCCTTTTCGATTTTAAATAGGAAAATGACCCATTTTCCTTTTCGTTATTCATTTTCCTTCTCAAATTTTTTTTTTCAAAATTTTTTTTGTCGATTTTTTTTTCGATTTTGAATAGGAAAATGACCCATTTTCCTTTTCGTTTTCCATTTTCCTTTTCAAATTTTTTTTTCAAAAATTTTTTCTTTCTTTTTTTTTTCTTTTTTTTTTGGTTTTAAATAGGAAAATGACCCATTTTCCTTTTCGTTTTTCATTTTCCTTTTCGATTTTGAATAGGGAAATTGCCCATTTTCCTTTTCGTTATTCATTTTCCTTTTCGTTTTTCATTTTCCTTTTCGATTTTGAATAGGAAAATGACCCATTTTCCTTTTCGTTATTCATTTTCCTTTTCAAATTTTTTTTTCAAAAATATTTTTTTTTTCGATTTTTTTTTTTTTTTTTTTTTTGGTTTTGAATAGGAAAATGACCCATTTTCCTTTTCGTTATTCATTTTCGTTTTCAATTTTTTTTTTTCAAAATTATTTTTTTCGAATTATTTTAAATTTTTGTTTTGAATAGGAAAACGACCCATTTTCCTTTTTGTTTTTCATTTTCCTTTGCGATTTTTAATAGGAAAATGGCCCATATAACTCTCAAGGTTATTTTTCAAATTTGTTAACTTTTCAAAATGTTAGAACCCCCCCCATTTTAACCCTACTAGTTGTAATGTTACAGTCCCACAAATGTGTAGATATTTCTTTCAACCAAGCTTCGATTTGAAATTTTTAACCACTGTAATTATTCACAGTCTTCTACTGTAAATTGCAGAATATTTAACCTAAAAATTGTTAATTTTGGAAATACATTGTTTTGTTTGTTATCGTAATTTGTTGAATTAATTTCTACCTAGAGTCATAAGAGTTCAAAATGTTCAAAATGTTTAGGTTCACCAATATGTTATGTACGGAAGCTTATTAGGGACATGCATAAAAAAAATTTCGCCACGGCGAGTTACTATTTTGCCCTGGCCACTTATCATTTCGCCGCGGCGAGTTACTATCTCGCCTCGGCGACTTATTATCTCGCCCGGCGACTTATCATCTGGCTGCGGCGAGTTACTATCTCGCCTCGGCGACTTCTTATCTCGCCCCGGCGACTTACTATCTCGCCCCGGCGACTTATTATCTCACCCCTGCTAAATTTATCTCGCCCCGGCGAGTTACTATTTCTCCTCGGTGACTTACTATCTCGCCCTGGCGAGTTAACTGTCTCGCCCCGGCGACTTATCCTTCAAAAAATAGCGGGTAACGAAAGATTTTTGCGCCATTTTTTCCCCGTAAAAATCGGCTTTCCCATTACGGATTTATTGCTCTTTTTGACATCTTTTGCCGATTTTTACTTTAATAACTTCAAAAATCTTCTCTACAACTGCTTGGACAAATGCAACCAAACTTGAAACTTGATATATTTGTTTCTTAGGGTATCCTGCACGGAACTGATGAGGAGATTTTTTATTCTTAGAAATTCATGGCCGCCGATTCTAAAAATAGAGCAATGGGTAAAAGAGCACTTTTTTTAAAATAACGCAAAAATGGTAAGGTTAAGCCACATTCTTTGAGGGGTAAACAGTTTCAGAATGATGAAAACTACCTGTGGACAAATTTCCGTAAAAATCTGATAACTGATGCTGGAGTAATTTCCCTTTTTGTCGGTTTTTGCTAATTTTTAGTTTGTCGTTGCTTGGCGTCCGCCATCGTTGTTAGCAATCATTTTATACAAAACCAGAAGGCAAAAATAAGTAAAATTTGGCATAAATGTACCTTAGGGTATTATGCAAAAAAATTGATTTGGGAATTTTTATCCATCCACAAATATGGTGGCTGTTGCTAAAACAAAATGGAGCCTTCCCCGGAAGGCATATGTCGCCTGCGTATCTATGTTTTCTTGTAAACAGGAAGTAGATGGGTTACGGGCATAAAAACTCTCTATGCCATATAAAACACTAGAGGCTGAAGCTGCATGCAAAGTATCAAGTGATCTGACTGTTGCATGCAGTTACCCGAAAAGTGTGACGAAAATTTTGCGTATATGTTCATTGTATATAAAACGTTAAGTGGTCTGTTGTATGCAGTTACCCGAAAAGTGTGGCGAAAATTTTGCGAATATGTTCATTGTATATAAAACGTTTTAACGTATTTGTCAAACAGAAAATAGTTATTTTACGGGCATAAAATTTATATTAACCTTAAAGTACTATGGGATGAAGCTACATGCCAAATATCAAGAGGATGTGGCATGTAGTTGCCCGAAAAACTGCGACGAAAATTTTGCATATATGTTCATTGAAAATAAAACGTTTAGTATTGGTCATGTTCGTCAAACATAAATAGTTTTTATTTTACGGGCATAAAATCGCTTTACACCTTGTAGTACTATGGGATGAAGCTACATGCCAAATATCAAAGGCTGTGGCATATATTTGCCCGGAAAACTGCACCGAAAATTTTGCATATATGTTCATTGTATATAAAACGTTAAATTATTCGTCAAACAGGAAGTAGTTATTCTTCGGGCATAAAATCGCTTTACACCTTGTTGTACTTTGGGATGAAGCTACATGCTAAATATCAAGAGGCTGTGGCATAAAATTGCCTGGAAAACTGCGACGGAAATTTTTGTGAAACCGCAGGACGACAGATGGAGCCAAAGTAATCCCTATATCATGTCGCATCTGCAACACGTTGCAGGCGACATAAAAAGAACATCCTACCTACAGGGATAAAACTAACTTAAGGGCATAGCAACCCAAAAACAATAATAGACGGAAGAAATTTGAAGTCACCATCCTCATTCAGAATGAAAAGATCTACAAAAGTCTCCATTTAAGATTTTATTTGCACGAAACGTTCATATAAGCATACTAGACCAGGTGGGCGATTCAGTCTCCTGGGAGCCTAAAGTTAAATTGATCCGATGAAACCTGCTGCTGTTGCTAAAATAGAGCAGGAGGGTTAAATAACAGGTTTCTTGCAAAAAGCTCAAAACGGCCATAGAACTATATCAAAATTCTTGCAAGGGTAAAAAAATTACGAACTTGTGAAGAATCAATCTCAAATATTCATAGCAAAAGACAAATCAAGAGCACTCGCCGGATATATGAATGATCAAAATAGTCCTGACTTGGTAGAGGCGTTCAAATTTGAAACGTTTATGGCGCCAAACCTCACTGTTCAATTACATTCATATGATCCGGTAGTAACAAAAACACAACATGGTTGTAAATATTAAAACGAAAGAATATGAAATGTGTGCCAGAAAGACACGATTCACATATAGACATCATATTATTTAAAAAAAGATCAGAATGAATTTCACTGCGTTTAGCGCTTTTCTGGATAAACCTTCATCAGACAAGCTAGGGGCCGAAAAACTGGAAGACCGGTAACACATACACAGTAGAACATGACATATTGCTGAATGTTAAAAAAGTCATTATGCATTCCAATGGATGGAGTCGTACTAGTATATGAGGCCCCGTAATGGCCGAGTTGATGTTAACTCCAATGTGTCCTCAGTGCGAGCACTTGACTGCAGTGTTCCACAGGGAAGTTGCAAGCCTCGGGCCGTGGCTTTACCTAACCTTTGCAGAAACAATTTTTGACAAAGTCCCTCCCTCCATTCAGTGTATGGTTTTGCAGACGATCACACGGCAAACAGACGAGAATTGAACCATCGGTAACAGAGGAAAACGTGCCGTTACAGAACGTCAGGACTGTGCAGTGACCATCAATAAATGAATGAACCATAACAAAATAAAATTGAACAATGCAAAATCACTGTTCATTCTGTTTGAAAGTAAGAAACAACTTGAAATAAACATCTGTGAAAACCAAATTAAATCTGAAAACTGTAGTAGGTATCTTAGTGTATTATAGGTGAATCTTTGAATTTTAAAGAGCGCATAAAAAGAAAACGTAAAACTCCTGTCAAAAGAAGCCACTGAAAACCTAGTACTTTCTTTGGTTATATCTCACTTAGATTACTGTAATATAATATTGTATGGTATTTCACAAACTGAATTGTCAAAACTTGAAATAATTCAGAAAATGTGTGCTAAACTTGTATTGTGTCTTTCTATGTATGACAGTTCTAAACAAGCTCTGTTTGAATTGCATTGGCTTCCAATTAAGGCACGTATTATTTTAAAATCTTAACTTATATGTAGAATTGTTCTGTTGGTAATGTACTATTGTATTTAATTGAACTTTTGTCCGTCGTCGTCCGTCGTTCATTAACAATTTCAAAAATCTTCTCCTCTGAAACCACTGAACCAATTTGACTCAACATTGCAGGAATGATTTATGAAATGTTGACAAGAAAAGATTTTAATATGAAATGATTCGATTAAAACATGGCCACTGTTACTAAAAATAGAACATAGGGTAAAATCACTTAAAATGGCTTATAACTCAGCAACAATAACAGATAGAAAAAAAATTGAGGATTTTAGGCTCTTCAGAATCAAAAGCTCTACGATAGTCTCCATTGGGTCGAAGTTGTCAGATGACCCCTTATAGGCATTATGGCCCTTTTAAGGTCAAGAATAGCGTTTTTCATGTTTTTGCCCTATAGAATGAAAACTACTGCAGATAGAGAAAAGTTGTTGCTTGCTTAAATGTTCAGCTCATTAAGCTCTACAAAAATCTCCATTGGGTCGAAGTTGTCAGATGACCACTTATAGGGGTCATGGTCCTTTACAGGTCAAAAATAGCGTTTCTCCATTTTTTTTGTCCTATAGATTGAAAACTAATGCAGATAAAAAAAAAGATGTTGCTTGCTTATACATGCATCTCTTTACTAGAGCTTCACAAACGTCTCCATTGAGTATCAGTTGTCAGATGACTCCTTAAAGAAAAGACCCTTATGGCTCAAGGACCAGTTACCAATTCAGGCTCCTGGGGGCCTCTTGTTTCTCGAAGACTAACCCAGACATACACGATAAATCCGAGGCTTGTGCTACTTTTATCACATTTGGATTTCAAGTGATTTTTCATAGCGATAGGCTGGTACCCCGTTGTTATCCTTATCTGAACAGAATGGAACCGTAAAAGATTGAGAAAAGGTTTTGTTTGCCTTCATGTTCATGTAATAGAGCTTTACAAAATTGTCCAAGAATTAAAATTGTCAGATGACCACGTTATAAGTGTTATTGTCCCCTTGAAGCCTTATACATTGAAAGGATAAAAGATAATGAAAATTATGGTTTTGATTTCTTAAATTTCCAGTTAATTAAGCTTTACAGTGGTTCCAGGCTGTTGGCAATGGGAAATATTGATACATTGAGTACGTTGTTATAGCCAGTTGGGAGCCTCATGTTTATAATGTGGATTTCATATCTCTGGGGTCAAAGTACTTTTAAAGCGAAATATATTACCGCAATGACCGAACAGCTCATTAAAATTAATTGCAGTTGCAGTTTTTATTTGTGATATGGTCTCGTGCTCATTTTGCTCCATATCCTTTCATAATTTTAGCCTTCTATAATATGAACCAACGAATATAATGAAAAGGTTTTGCATACTTAAATGTTTTGGTAATTGAGCACTACAAAAGTGTCCATTTGGGTGAAATTGTCAGATGGCCCCTTAATTTCCAAAACAAAAAGTGGATTGTACTTGATAGGCGGTGTGCTACGATAGAAAATAGTGACAAGCAGTTGCTTGCTTAAAAGCCCATTTAATGAGCACTACAAAGGTTCAAGATGGATGCTGGCAATGAAAAATATTGATACATTGAGTCCTTGAAGCCAGGTGAGCGATCCAGGCTCCTGGAAATCTGTTTTATGTCGCTTACAACGTGTTTCAAAGCGAAATATATGAGACACTATGTCATAATCCGTAGCTTTGCGTCCTTCATCATGCCTCAACACAAAAACTTCCGTCACAGTTTTCTCAGCAACTACATTAAAAAACCTCTTGATATTTGTCATGCATTTTTGTCCTATTGTACTATTAGGTATACAGCGATTTTATGCCCCCAAAAAGGCCTACTTCCTGTTTGCCGAGAACTTGATTTTTTTTCACATGTAGTGAAATTATAAAGAATTTTCATCGAAGTCTTTATTAAGAAGAAAAAATATGGAATATATGCCAGAGAGACACGATCCCATATACACTTCATACAAGATATTGTAAAAAAAGAACAAAAGGAACTACAGTTATTTAGCATGTATCGCTGTTTTATTGTACCATTAGGTGTAAAGCGATTTTATGCCCCCAAAAAGTCCTACTTCCTGTTTAACTCGCCACCGGGAGATCATAAGTCGCCAGGGCGAGAGAATTAACTCGCCGGGGTGAAATAGTAACCCGCCGTGGCGAGATAATAAGTCGCAGAGGCGAGGTAACAAGTCGCCGCGGCGAGATATTTACTCGCCTAGGCGAGATGATAAGTCGCAGATGCGAGATAGTAAGTCGCCGGGGCGAGAAAGTATCTTGCTGGGGCGAGATAGTAACTTGCCGGGGCGAGAAAATAAGTCGCCGAGGCGAGATAATAAGTCGCCGAGGGGAGATAGTAAGTTGCCGATGCGAGTTTTTTGTATGCGTGTCCCTAATAAGTTTCCGGAGTTATGCATGAAGGGACTCATTTCTTTTTATTTCTAACGTAAAAAGGAACTGCTTACTCTTCCGGAGCACCTGAGTTCACTCTTGTTTCGACTGGAGTTCGGATTGTTGATTGATATTCAGTATTTTGTGTTTCCATGTTTTACATGTTGTCTGTTTTTGTCCCGTTCTTGTTGGTGTTTACTGGTTTTGTCTCTGCCCTTTCGGACTTTTGACATTTGGATACCCAATTGATACCTCTGCTTCATTTTGTCCTAATAGGTTGAAAACTTCCAGTCAATCGTGAAACTATCAATCAGTGTTCTGTGACTTATCAGGCCATACTACAATCCTGGGTATTTTTTCATAAGTGTGCTTTGCTTTAAAAGTATTACGTTTTCCTACGATGAACTTTCCAGCTTTTGGAAATAAAAAATCGTTTGCTTATCAACGAACTCGTGTTTTGACACTGCATTTTATTCTGCAAACTGAAAATTATTGATCTATAAGCGCAAAGAGTAAAATTTTTGAAATGCATGTTATATACATTATGTAATTCAGTTTTTTAGCTTTGCTTTCATTTGTTATTGACCGTTATGAACGCGGTGAGTGTGTTGCAACAAGAACGAACTACGTACTTATCCTTCCGGAACATCTGAGTTCATTCTCGTTAAGATTTGAGTTCGCGAAAAGCCGTTGCTTATTGCTTCTCTGTTTTTTTTTGGTTTAGTTTTAACTGATTGTGTATTCGCCTTTTGGGACTATTAACATGTCCCATTGATACTTCGCTGCCGCTATTATTCTGCTATCATGTTCGGTTTGTCGTTGTATTTAACTGGACTACTCTTTATTTCTTTCTAGCCTGCAATTTGTTGTACATTGTATACAGTTTGACCATTCTACAGTTTCTTCCAATTGATGATCAAGTTATTGATGATTTTATTGAAACAAAAAGGTTTTGACGTGAGGAAAAGTGTATGATACCGGTGTGTCACCTTTTTTACAACGAAAAATAGCATAACATGTTCTTTTTTTAAATCTTGATTTTCCTATTCTTGAATGATTTGAGTTAAGAAATATGATCATCAGCATCTCATAAAATGTTTCTATCAAGTTTGGTTTAAGGTTTAGATCAGATGTGATCTGAAATTATTGTTCATTTTTGCCGGACAATTGAAGCCGTTGGAAGAGGAATTATCATCCGCATAGGTTAAACATAGTCATAATTTGACCTCTTAATCGTTTTTTTTGTTTTGTTTAACTGTTACGTGTATGTCTATGCTCTTCATATGAAAATGGTATTTGGCAACATCAACCTTTTGGCTAAAGGTCCTAGCCTCTGATCGGTCCAATAATAAAGGTTATAACATAACTATCGAGCTGTGGTGTTCAATCTCAAATGCCCAAGAAGAAAAGACGAAAACAAACAGAGACACATCAGAGAACTTAAAGATCACGATGGTCCTGACTTAGTACACAGGCATTTCCAGAAAAATGGTTGGTTTAACCAGGTTTTATGATATCAAGCCTTTCTCTTCCGTTGCGACCCGAGCGTACAGTAGTAACAGAAAACACAACACGGTTAAACGTTGTGAGACACACAAGAAATAGAGATCGTAAGGTGATCATCTCAGAAAAACAAACAACCAAAACTAATAAACAATCACGATCCATTTCATCTGACAATTTTTTGTCCGTAATGGCTGATATCGAGGAAAAACTTTGTAAAGACTGTATCAGACGTATATCTAGTTAAAGGCGGTCAAGGAGACAACGATGTTGGAAAAAAAGACATAAAATGACATATGTTCACCATATGCAGATGATGTAATGGTTACTTAAGTAATAGACGTATAAAGAGACGCAACTAGCAAACTTGGGTGACAATTTTGTGACATTTTGATTTTAAACATGTTTGTCTGTTTCAAATGCATATGCATGTAAATCAGTTTACTTTATGTTTGCCACTGTGACAATAACCGTGTCGGGGGCATACCGTTTTACTTATGCACGTTTGTCCGTACGAAAATTTCTGTCAAGCATTTTTCGGAAACCATACATGAGAACTACTCATATTTGAAATTTGGGTGGTTAAGTATGACAAACAGTATTTTCTTAGAAATTTTAAGATCTGTCGGATTTCTACGCCCTATTTATCGACCGACCGATATGTGAATTGAATAAAACAAATTGCCTCAGGGTTTGTTTTCACAAACTGTGCAAGAAAATGTTAAAAAAATTTGACAGGCTCTTCAGTATACTGAATTGTATGTACTAAGCGATTTCTGGAACTGTGCGACTTCAATTTCCCGTTTGGTACTCGCGTGCTGAGCCGATATGAAAATTGGTATACAAATTCCCGTTAAAATTTTCCCAGACACTGCACATGAGAATGATTTAAAATTTGGTTTTGAAGTTCAGTATAACAAACTATAGGTATTTAAAGGTATTTTTAGAGACCTTTTGGTTGTTTCTAACTTCTAACTCATGTTTGACGCTGAACTTAGTATACCCCGCTTCCCTATGAAACGTAGATCTAAAAAAATCAACAGTAAATCTTAAATAAATTACTTTACAACAAACATAGAAAAGAATTATTAATAATGTTTGTAAACAAGTTAAAATTCATAGGAGGATTAATTATGCGAATATTATAAAAAAAAACATCAGCATTAACGCGTAAACAAGTTTTAGCTTTTCAAAAAGCTGGGGAAGCTTCGCTGTAGCGGCATTTAAAGGAAAGGAAAGTGTATATCGGTTCTTATTAGAAAATTACAAGTCACTGGTCTACCAGAACTTTATAGAATGTATCAGGAATATGCCTATAATTACAAGAAGCAGAAGGATAACGAACGATGCTAGATATAGAAGAAATCCATACTTAGCAAATGACATATAGTTGCCGAAAACTGCGATGAATAATTTTTGTGACGCCACAGCACCACTATGCAAGACGAGGGATATTGAAAAAGTCACTCTAATTTGTCGCTATATTTGCAAATATTGCAAGTGAATTTTAAAATAAACTGAACGTGCACAAGTATTGGTAACTCGCCCATAGTTGCAATTTAAAGCCCATTTGTCCTTTATTGGTATGCTGGAATTAGCCCCTGCCAGAAAAAGACCTATAAGAAAATATCCAAGAACATGGCTAAAAAGTTTAGACTCGTGAGTCAAATGAAGATAAATTGGTGTAAAATGTATGTGTGCTTAAAGAACAAATTAAGTTAATAACCATTAAACTACTATGGTTCTCAATATTATTAAAACAGACATGATATGAAAGCTCGAGTATGAAAGTTCAAATGTACTAGTATGTAAGTGATTTCATATATAGCCTAACTTTACAGCATACATAAGGATGTTTTTAGTCCTGACTATAGGCTATAAGCCTCTGCAGTGATAAAGACTCACCGTGTGCCATGGGTCGTCCAGGCAACCAGTGTTGGTTGTTCCAGGTACATACGCCCTGGAGACAGTCCCGTCTTCCATCGCGAGGAGGTACTGGTCGGAATTCTGGAAGACAACTTTTCAGCACGGTGCATTATGATTTTATTATCCCAAAGTGTTGCCAAACAAAAAAGCTTGTAGTTGGATAAAAATACACAGCAAGAGAAACATAAAAATAATCTGGATAAATCTTATAAATCTTATAAAATCATATGATAAATCTGATTTTAACAACAAAATTTATGTAATCTATTTTTGCTCAACGATCAATAAATATCACGTGATCAAACTATTTTAGTGGATTTGTCGAGGTCACCCGGTCAAAGCAATTTTAATCAACGGTAAACATTAAATTGTACCGTGTCCAGTTCTGCAGTACACAAAATAGCCTAATCATGATCAAATCGTCTCTTCTCCGTAACTGATTCACGATTATAGTTGTTGGTTAAGCCAATGAAACATTCTGTTACTTTTGCAAACTTGTTAAACAGCCAATCATAAGTGATTGATTATTTCAAGATGGCGTGAATATCCTATGAAATTAATAGCTTCGCACCTTGATGCGAAGCAACAAATTTAAATTTGTGTATCAGTCCACATAAATATGTCGGCCAAAGTTTGTCATAAGTCAAAAATTATCTTTATAAGGTAGCATCTATTTGATTTTAATGGGGGAGGGTGGGCTTTGGATATTTTCTTCCTGCCTTTTTATTTTCGAAAAAAAACTAGCCTATTTTTTATGTGCGGTAGCACCCGCATGTTTTGTTTTATTTTCAATCTTTTATATTTTTTTAGCAAAAAATACCATCCTGTCTTTTTTAATTCAGAGCACTGTCCTGCCATTTTATTTCTGGATGTTTGCCATCCTGCCTTTTTATTTCAAAGTTCACCATAGCGCCTCCCTTTTAACAATCAAATGATCGCCCCCTAACCAGCCAAAGATTATTCTTTCTGGGAAGTTATATTTTCATATACTGTGTTCATATGTTAGAATAAAATCAAATATGAAATCTTGTTGACATTTGGTTTTGTAACCAAATAAATTAATCTAAGCTAAAGAGACTGAATAACAAAAATGATGTTCTACTCTCTACCTGACTTCTAATTAGAATACTACTTAAACTTTAAAAGTTCAAAGATTATAAATCAAATTAAAAAGCATATTTTTAACATATATCTCCATCGATGACACATGACATACATATAATACTTTCATGTCCTAAGTGCGTCCTAACCAAAGTCGTCGTATTTTATGCTATTTGTTTTTATGTCAAGAAGGGGGTCTTTTATCGACACATTAGGATTTGGCTTGAATCATATGTAGTTTATTTTCAATCTAAGGCCACTTGCAAAACAGTGAGCAGCGACCGCTGGTCACATTGAAGGCTACTGGTTGTTGTTCGTTGTTGATGTTTTAAATCGTTGTCAATGTTGAAGCTGTGTCGCGTACACTTATTCCACATCTCATTATCTTTTATGGATGTGCGGTGAACAATGGATAGATAATTTCGCCTCTTTAATCTATTTATAAATGTATATGCATGTATTTTGTCGATAGCCTAATTCATTGGTGGTGACAAAGTTTAATTCGGTTTTATATTCCTTTTGATATATTATATTCTATTGTTGTCTCTCACCCAAAGTTTTGTTGTCTTTTACTATTCATAGTTATGGGTGAAATGTAAAAGTATTAGAATAAGTCTATGATTTTTTTATACTGCGCTTTTCCATATTGACCAGTTTGTTCGCAATGACCTGTGTGCCTTTCGTAAAGTATTCTTTAATAGCAACTTCGTTCTGTTATTCCGGTATCTCGCTTATAATCTGAAAATAAGTTTTCAGTATTAAAAAAAATATTAGTCTTGCTTGTGCTTTAATATAATCGGCTACCCTACAAACTCTTCACAAAGTTTTGTGAACATTTCAACAGGTGTTTCTTTGTCGTGTTAACGTTATATACCCTCTTAAAAAAGAAACACAACATACAAAAAAAAATGAAATTACATCACATAAAGAAGTCGTGCTTTCTATCATCAGTTGTTGCAATATCAATAAGAATTTTGACTAAGTTTTTCTTTAGTTGCTAAAATTTTGTTAAACTATTAGCAATTCGAGGGCGCATGCCATTAAGAATTGTGTCAATCAGTTTGTTTGCAAGACAGCACTCAAACTGCTATCCTCTGTTTCAAAAGAACGTTGCATGCAAGATTTCTTATTATCAGATTTCAATCACAAACATCACTCATTTTCCCTTTTAAAATGTACAATTATAACGTAAAAATGCCGTTTTTGTGTTCTGAGACCTACCAGTTTGGCACCGTTTCCATAGAATAAAATTTTATTGTATTTTTTTGAAAAATATAATATTTTAGAGAAGAATTATTTCTTAAGCCGAATATTTAGATGAAAACCATTTATCATATTAGGCATTAAATGAGATTTTCATATGTCCAATGAACGTCGGTATAAATATGTACCTCTTATTTTAGACATTCCGTATAATATTTAAAATACAATAAACGATTAATGTTCTGTAATAGATCCTCTGGTAGCAATATTGACTGACCGATTTACCCTGTCTAGACGGAAAAAAACGCGAAAATCAGATAGCTATATGACTCTATAAGGCTCTGCCTAAAAATGATCGGAAAGGGATTTTATTAAGTAGGTGTGTGCTTTATTTTATGGATCTTCGATTGCGCAGTTAGGCTTGGCGCATGCACAGATCCAATTTATTCAGATGATAACCGATTTTCTTTCAGATTAGAATTTTCAGAAGTTCTTTAAAAAGCATCGATGTCTCGTGTTATACGTTTGTTATGCTATTGGTAAGGCGTCTGAAGTACCCATTTGACTCTTTATGCACTTTTTAAAAATCCCTGAACTTTTTTTTCACACTGTTTGTAATTAATTGGAATGTTTTCAAGATTTTCTTGTACAAAAATGGTATTTCAGACCAAGACAATGTTTTGGGACTGATTTCTTCCCTCGAAATAAATTAAAGGGGAATTCCCTTGTTCAAAACTCTTCCAACTGGAATGCCGTGTACGGGCGAATTTCACACCTAGTATTGAGCCTGCTGTTAACCACTAAAAGAGGCATTATCGTTTTGATAATTGTTGTAACAGAAAACGATTAACACATGGTTTTTGAACCAAAAAGCTACTGTTTCAAGCATTGGTCACCAGAATTACTGGATGTTAACTTAGGCCTTCACTTTCAATATTTTTTTTTTAAATTAGATAAGGGCAATCGCTATAGTGCATCCGACATTATTAAACACTTAAGGTATTGGAGCAGAGTCTTCAATGTGTGTGAATATGAAAGCCAGAAGATCGTGCTCAGCGTTCTTTTTAAAAACCAGAAAGAGCACGAGTTAAGTCGTGACGCAAGCATTTAGTCTATATTACTACTATTGGCGCTACGTATCCGTCAGTTAGAACATGCAAGTTTTGCTTATGCCACACGTTATATTATTCTTCAATGCCCATACCAAATGTCACACTCGTACGACAATAACGATAAAGTACCCTCCTCGTTCTTGTAACATTGTATGAGATTACTGACGAGTACTAGTGTAAATAGAACCAAGAAATTATTAGTATGAAAGAAAGGAATATTACAAATGAACCTATGGCTACAACTAATTGTTATATAAGATTATATGAGTAAACATTTGTTTTAACAGGAGACGACGACCGCCTCATAATTTATCTGGCGACCGCCACTTAGGCTATGGCGGCGGCCACTTTATTTATCTGGTGGTCTCCTTATATTATACATGTAACACAATCGCCACTTAAGTAAATGGCCGTCACCACTTGTTATGTCCCAACATCCACTTTATTTATTTTGCGGCTGCTATATAATAGGTACCGGCCGCCAGATGCATTTAGAGGCAGCTACCATAAATATTAAGTGGCGGCCGATAAAATAATTAGTGACGACCGTAATATTAGTTTTGGTGGCCGCAACATAATAAGTAACGACCGCAATATATTAAAGTGGCGGCTGCAATTTAATAAGCGATTGAATCTTGTTAAAACACATATTTTAGTCTTGCTTGGCACTACATGTAAAAGGCTTCCATCAGATTAACTATTTAGGACAAAATACAACATGCCTGATTATTTGGACTTTTACACACAAAAAACCAGTTATGGTCGCTTACAATATAAAAATCATACAAAAGTCAAGGTATAGTGAGGTATGTCGTCTTGTTTTTTCCTCTTTTCTTCTTGGATATTAGGATTGCCCATCCCAGTTCGGTAATTTTTGTTATTTGGGTCATTTTCCTATTCAAAATCTAAAAAAAAATCGAAAAAAAATTAAATTTGAAAAGGAAAATGAATAACGAAAAAGAAAATGGGCCATTTTCCTATTCAAAATCAAAAAGGAAAATGAAAAACGAAAAGGAAAATGAATAACGAAAAGGAAAATGAGTCATTTTCGTATTCAAAATCGAAAAGGAAAATGAAAAACGAAAAGGAAAATGAGTTATTTTTCCATCAAAATCTAAAAAAAAAAAAAATTGAAAAAAAAAATTTGAAAAAAAAAAAATTGAAAAGGAAAATGAATAACGAAAAGGAAAATGGGCCATTTTCCTATTCCAAATCGAAAAGGAAAATGAATAATGAAAAGAAAAATGAGTCATTTTCCTTTTCAAAATCGAAAAGGAAAATGAAAAACGAAAAGGAAAATGACAAAATCTAAAAAAAAAATCGAAAAAAAAAAAAATTTGAAAAAAAAATTTGAAAAGGAAAATGAATAACGAAATACAAATGACAACAAAGTTCCAGACAATAAATTTTGCTTCGCCTGACGCGCGTTTCGTCTATTCTATCACGTGATTGAAAAGAAAATAGTTAGTTAGTGCTCTGGACTTAAAAATTCCCAGAACTGTAACGTTAATATTTAGATGATAGTTTCTGATACATTTCATGTTAATCGGGCTTCTGGTTCTACATATCCATTTTTTTTGCAAATTAGTGACAGTTTACAATTTATAAACAGTTCATTGAGACCCGGCCTATATACCCTGGGGCAATACACCTCGTACTTAGAGATCCACTCACGTTCCGGTCAAGAGAATGAACTTTGGACTTTAGTTGTAATTGTAAACAGCTGATCGTAGTAAATTTGAACTCTTAACCTTAACCACAAGCCTATGAAATTGTCTCAATATGTCGCTGAGTGATACGTCAAAAATAATCAATGAAAGTAGGCAGGTCATGGATGCTACAAATGAGAACCCACTGCTTAATCTCATATTAGAAATGGTTACACGGATCGAGGGTCGGATGCAAAGCATGGAAGAAACCATGGGAAAGAAACTTGAACAAATGAGGCAAGACTTCCTTTTAGTATCAGGAAGAGTTAGATCGCTGGAAGAAAAGACCTCCGATATGATGAGAAAAATCACGGAATGTGAAGTTGGGTGTCAAGGTGTGAGTGATCTTTTTGACAAAGCTGATGAACAGATCAGAAAAAACACCGGAATCATGATTCAACAAGACATCAGGATCAAAAACTCAGAAATTCGACTCCAGAAAATAGAAGAAAAACCGCAACTACCACCAGTGATACAGCCAGTAGCAGGGTCCGATTCCTTTACATCCCTAACAAACACGATAAGCGAGCTTCAGGATAAAGTTCTAGATCTGCAATGCCGCAGCATGAAGAATAACTTAGTATTTACAGGACTTTGCCATTCTCCGAATGAAAACATTGAACTCGAGCTAAGATGTTTTCTTCGCCAAGAATTAGGAATCCAACACTTTGTTGAATTCAGATTTGGTAAACGTGGAAGAAACAATGCTCGTCCGGTAGTGGCTAGATATCTATACTACAAGGACCTCGATCTAGTACTGCAGAATGCGTATAAACTTAAAAACACGCCCTTCGTGATTAGTCAACAGTTCCCGGCTGAAATTCAGAATGAGCGAAAAAAACTATACCGAAAGATGAAGGAAGCCAAGAGAGAACAACGAGAAGTTGTACTAGTGCGAGATAAGCTATTTATTGATGGAGAGCGTTATATCCCACCGGTAGAAAACTCAACCCCCGAAAGGACTTACACTGCTAAATGGTCACCACAACTTATACGTGATCGACGCCAAAATAAAAGTATCGAACAATTTCGTACACCATTAAACCCTAAGAAAAGGCAACGACAAGGGTCGTCACCACCTACGGAATCACCTGACATTACCAAATAGGACAGGCAGGGAGATCTTACTCTTAATAGAGAACTGAACTGTGATTTATGTGTAAATAAAACTGATAATTATTTAGATAATGTTGATTATATTCAGAATGTTTGTTTTAATAATATTATTTACAGTGCTGTTGAAAAATCACAAGTTGAAAGCTCTGGTGATGATATAGTTAACAAAACGGTTGAAACTTTATATCAATGTAATTTAGTCCCCCAAAATGAGAAACTTAATCAAGAACCCCACAGTAACGATAGATTAGCAAGTTCAGAGTCAGAGAGTTTTTCTGAAATTGTCGAAGACACAGGTTCATTGTCAACGAGTAGCAATCAATCGTTAAATCTATCCGAAAATTCTTTTCTAAATATTTTGTCCGTTAACTGTTGTGGTGTTAAAAAAAGATTGAATTATCCAGAATTTGGAAAATTGATAAATAGACACGATATTATTTGTATGGTAGAAACAAAAACTGATGATACAGACAACATAGAATTGCCTAGTTATATAGTTCACTTTAAAAATAGAAACAAATGCGCCAAGGTTAAATCCGGTGGTATAATGTTAGGGTACAGGGAAAAATATAGTAAATTTATCAGTACTATAGATACCGAATGCAAATTTGTTTTATGGTTTAAAGTAGATTCTTGTTTACTAGGTCTTGACAGTGATGCCCTTTTTGGTATTGTTTATATTCCCCCCGATTACACGTCATATTCATCACCAGATGCTTTTAGTCAAATTGAAAATGAATTTCTTTCCTTGTCACACCAATACCAGAATATAGCATTATTGGGAGATTTTAATAGTCGCACATCCACTGATAAAGATTTTTTCCAATTCGATGAATCTGATATTGATCACTCGAACATACCGTTTGAAATTTTTGACAACAGCCCAAATGTTCTTGAAATAGCAGGTATCCCAAGGGAGCGACAAAATAAGGATAAAGTTAAAAACAGATATGGGTCTTTACTATTAGATTTCTGTAAAGGGAACAATTTCTTTATTTTGAATGGTAGACTCATGGGTGACAAGGAAGGAAACTTTACTTGTAAAAATGCTAGTGTTGTGGATTACTGTATATGTAATGCTAATTTTGTAAGTAGTTTCCATAGTTGTCATATTTTAGATTTTTCAAAGCTATTTTCTGATGTGCATTGTCCATTGTCCATTTGTATTGGAACTATTGTGAATGAAAATGACAAAATTGACCGTAATGATACCCCTATTCAAATGAACTCAAATACCACTACTGCCAAAAAATGGGATAGTAGTAAAACTGACGAATTTCAGAGAAACATTAACATAACAAGAAGGGATGATTTGTTAAATCATCTGGTTGAAACATGTGATGTAAATACAACAGTTAATGATGTTAACACTTTGATAAATGAATTAGGAGAAATTTTCATTGACAGTGCTAAGACAACCTTTGGAACATATATTAAAAGTAATGCGAAAAAGAATAGTAAGGTTAAAGTAAACTCTAAGCCCTGGTTTAATTTTGAATGCAAATTCGCCAGGAAAAACTATAGAAAGTTTAAGCGTAAGTTTAAAAACCATAAAACTGAAATAAACAAGCTTCGGTTAGTTGAGGCGGAAAAACTTTATAAGACCACAATAGATAGGTGCCAAACAGAATACAAAAATATAAGCTTTCAATGGCTTGACTTTGTTAAATGTATCTTTAATGAGTGTGGACTTGCTAATTTCTGGAACTCTCAGACTATTCCAAACATTGAGTGGTTAAAATTCAAAATAAAACAATGTCTTTCCGATCAATTCAGACAAAATTGGCATGATGAAATTCAAAATTGCAGCAAAGCGACAAACTATCGATTATTCAAAGATTCGTTAGAACAAGAGAAATATTTTGATATTCTAAGCTCAAGGGATGCTTTGTTTTTGTGCCAATTTAGAACAGGGAACCATAAGTTGCCTATTGAAACTGGAAGATGGCAAAATATAGAAAGAAACAATAGAAAATGCAATTTATGCAATGACCAAATCGGCGATGAATACCATTATACTTTAGAATGTCCAGTTTTGGCCGGTGAAAGAAATAGACTTCTAAAAAGAAATCTTACAAGAAGTCCAAATATTTTAAAATTTAAAAATCTAATGACATCACAAGATCAAATTACACTATCAAATTTAATCAAAATTCTACGAGTTATAAAGAAAAGAGCAAGTCCTCTCATTTAATACTCTGTCATTGCTGTTCTGTATGTCTGATTTTGTTTTATGTATGTTTGTATTTGTTGTATATTATGTAAATAGTTTGTCTCTGTACCAATGGTTATGAGAATAAAGTTATTATATATTCAAGACAAATGGGCCATTTTCCTATTCAAAATCGAAAAGGAAAATGAAAAACGAAAAGGAAAATGAATAACGAAAAGGAAAATGAGTCATTTTCCTATTCAAAATCGAAAAAGGAAAATGAAAAACGAAAAGGAAAATGGGTCATTTTCCTATTCAAAATCGAAAAAAAAAAAATTTCGAAAAAAACATTTTTTGGAAAAAAAAATTTGAAAAGGAAAATGAATAACGAAAAGGAAAATGGGTCATTTTCCTATTCAAAATCGAAAAGGAAAATGAAAAACGAAAAGGAAAATGAATAACGAAAAGGAAAATGAGTCATTTTCCTATTCAAAATCGAAAAGGAAAATGAAAAACGAAAAGGAAAATGGGTCATTTTCCTATTCAAAATCGAAAAAAAAAAAATTTCGAAAAAAAAAAATTTTCAAAAAAAAATTTGAAAAGGAAAATGAATAACGAAAAGGAAAATGGGTCATTTTCCTATTCAAAATCGAAAAGGAAAATGAAAAACGAAAAGGAAAATGAATAACGAAAAGGAAAATGAGTCATTTTCCTATTCAAAATCGAAAAGGAAAATGAAAAACGAAAAGGAAAATGGGTCATTTTCCTATTCAAAATCGAAAAAAAAAAAAATTTCGAAAAAAAAAATTTTCAAAAAAAAATTTGAAAAGGAAAATGGGTCATTTTCCTATTCAAAATCGAAAAGGAAAATGAAAAACGAAAAGGAAAATGAATAACGAAAAGGAAAATGAGTCATTTTCCTATTCAAAATCGAAAAGGAAAATGAAAAACGAAAAGGAAAATGGGTCATTTTCCTATTCAAAATCGAAAAAAAAAAAAAAAATTCGAAAAAAAAAAATTTTGAAAAAAAAAATTTGAAAAGGAAAATGAATAACGAAAAGGAAAATGGGTCATTTTCCTATTCAAAATCGAAAAGGAAAATGAAAAACGAAAAGGAAAATGAATAACGAAAAGGAAAATGAGTCATTTTCCTATTCAATATCGAAAAGGAAAATGAAAAACGAAAAGGAAAATGGGTCATTTTCCTATTCAAAATCGAAAAGGAAAATGAAAAACGAAAAGGAAAATGAATAACGAAAAGGAAAATGGGTCATTTTCCTATTCAAAATCGAAAATGAAAAACGAAAAGGAAAATGAATAACGAAAAGGAAAATGAGTCATTTTCCTATTCAAAATCGAAAAGGAAAATGAAAAACGAAAAGGAAAATGGGTCATTTTCCTATTCAAAATCGAAAAAAAAAAAATCGAAAAAAAAAATTTTGAAAAAAATGAAAAACGAAAAACGAAAAACGAAAAGGAAAATCACTTGTGTTAGGTGATGAAAGGAGCTATGTAGATTCTGAGTAGGTTCGGATGATATAGCAATAAAATCACCTTAAGAGCAAAACCTTATTAACCTTCCGTTTACCACCCACAACCATTTAGATAGTTCTTTTGAAACCACCAATTAAAATATTCTAATCTTCTTTTATTCAATTTCTTCAATTATATTTGATATTGCTATTTCCAGACAACATTGGTCGATAAGACTAAACAATTTTGGTTATACACAGAGGACAATAATAGTCGACAGATAAAGTGAACAATTAGATTATGCTTGCATGAGAGTATGACATAAATTTGAAAAATGTCATTGCAGCTTTTTGAACAGAACAATTGCATAATTTTGCTCCTAAAAATAGACAATCGGCTTTTTGTTCGTCTCTTTATAAAATTGCTTCAAAGTTCCAGTGCAATTCAAATTTACAGCAAAACAATTACTTTAATGTTTCAGGAAAATAGTTCTTAAGTGCACCTGACACGCATTTCGTCTATTAAAGAATCACAGGAGACTTGTCTTGCAAGGAATTTACTAAACACTTGTCATTGAAGTTTTCCGACATGTATTTTTAGATTTGAAAAGTGGTAAGATAGTAGAAAAAAAATAATTTCATGCTTTGGAATCCAAATATTTTTTTCCCACTAAATATGAAAATATTGAAGCTCTTATTTACGGAGCCCGGATAAAGACATACAAAGAAACAATATGTTGTGCGGACTTATGTTTCTAAGCGCACAATATGATATCATGTGAGCAAAAAATAGTATATTGAACGCAAAAAATAATTATAATGTGCTAAGAACATATTTTTTCCTTTGAATGTCCCTATCCGGTATTTTTTGTCATGTGAGAATATGTCGTAATATTTGTTTATTCAAAAAACATCCTTACTTTTTATTTTTTTAACAAAAACAAGATAATGACAAAACAGAGGCGCGTTTACATTGTTATGACTGTTTACATTATTATTTTTTATTACTTTGAAATGTCTTTTCATGCAATGCAAATAATGTTTTTGTTATTCCTAAACATTGTTCCTTCGTATCTTCGCCTATTTTATCAGCATATGCGACAAATTGAAGGCAAAAAATGTTATATCTCATGGCAATTTTCCCGTCCCACTCCAAGAATATGGTGATCTGGAAAACAAAAGTACATTTTGAACCCTTTTGCCAATCTCAGCAATTTATCAAAATACCAGTTAAGTTAAACATGTTTTTCGTTCTCTTGAAAAATTCTAACACCTAGTCCCTGGTGACAAAAAAGCCAAACTTTGGCCTCCACAACGTTAACATTCGTCATTTCACTGCAACGACAGACTGTTTTATGTATTATGGGGTAGCTTTTGTATTTCTAAGCTTATTCAATCACAGGAAGGATAAACATTGTATTCAATTTGGAACATCCAAATAGTTTCAATTGTTTTGCAATTGTTCTTATAAAAACCGCATCCACATAAATTCTTCAAGAAATTTTAATAAAGAATAAGCCAGATATCGGATATCCAAATCTCATTTTACAATAATTAAGCTTTACTTGTACATGTAATAGTGAAGTCAAAAATATCACAAAAAAGTTGATACACATGAATTATGTTTTCGGAAAATTTGATGAATACTTTCTAGGGTTCTATGTAAATAGAGATACTTATCGTAGATATTACTTATCTTAAACGCGGCTTATTTCTTATTTGTGACTTTTATATATAAATGTGTCATTTTTCAGACTATTTCCTGAATAAATGAGATATCATGAAGATCTGAACATTTTTGGATTAATAAAATCACGCAAAATTAAAATGAACTATGATAATTTTATCGATCAAAATACACATACCAAAACGGTTATAAAACGGTGTAATATCAAGAAATATAACAGCAAATAGTGGCTGGGTTCCTTTATATGCACCACAGATACTAAAACCTAACGTTTTGCTTACTTGTCATATGGGATTCACTTACAATAGAAGGGTGTCAGCGAATTATAGGTCCTGTTAATTGCAATATGACTAGGAAATAAAGGATTTACTCTTGTCTAAAGACAAAGGAATTTTAATTGTGGTTGCACTTTTCTGTTAAACCAAAATATACAAGCGCAAGTTACATGTTCATGTACCAATGTTTTTAAACAGTTAAATCTTAATCATTTTTTATAATTTAGAGATAAGGATTCGTTAGCAGGTAATGCGTTCATCTTTGAAAATAAAACCATATAAACACTCTTCAGTGCTATACACCTGTCAACTAAGCTTCCTTCCACAATAAAACCAAAACCGTTTCGGAAGCTGAAACAACAGATACTCACGTTAATAATGTTAGGAAACACTGTTAAACAAATTAAAGACTGGATTGGAAGCCTTTTGAGCTACCAGGGGGGTTGTACCTGCTGCAACACACCTATCTTAATATATTTTGGTTCCTCAAAACCTTTACTACAGATGGGTGCACACATTACCTGTACGGTAAATTAACTTGAGAAGCAGACATCAAGTTAACTTCAAGCTCACTTGCAACTGGCCATGGTAATGCGACTGCTTTGAGCAGACGGGCGACTGGTTCAAAGTTAACTTGAAAAGCAGTCATAGTTCCACGTCTGCTGTTAAAAGCAGTCACAAAATTATGACAGGTCTGGTCAAGTTTACTTCGTGAAATGTCTGCTTTAAAAACTGAATGTTAAAGGACAACTTTTATGTTCTTTTTCCTAAACTGTATTTGAAACTATTTTTTTATGTTAAAGACAGTTTTTCTTTATATAAAATCAAACCCTTACATTATTAAACATGTCTGGTAAGAGCACACTTGTTCCAATGACTGGTCTGGTAAAAACAGTCATGTCTTTGTGACTGGTTATGACCAGTCATAAAAAGCTATCACACGTCTGCTATGACCAGTCATGAGTTAAGGCAAGTTATCTTGAATGACTGCTATAGCAGAAATGAGCAGACGCAGAAAGCAGTCACAAAGTTAACTAAATGTTAACTTCCATACAGGTTATGTGTGCACCTAACTGTACTTTTCTTTAGTCTGGTCCTTGATTTATCTATAACTATCGGAACAAATAGAATTATCTGAGATTGATTGACTCGACACAATTGACAATAAGAAGACAAACCTACTTTATATAATCATTGTTTCTGCAAGCGTCAATCATAGATTGTAATTTAATATAGAGCCAGAAACCATATTGACACTGTGTCAATTAAACGTATTTACTTTTGTCTGGTTCTAGAGCTAATTCAGGGTTTCTTGATCAACTGTTTGGCGATAAGAGAGTGGAAATGGATAAAATGTACAACGAGGATAGCTTATAACAGTCGTAACAAAAGACCGACCATTGGAAAAATTGTTCTATCAAAGAACCCAAGATACAAAACACCCAAACGAGTAAGCAAGAATGAAAAAGAAATTTAATGTCAATTAATCTGTTTGCGAAGCTTGATAAAAATTATCAATGTTTAAAATGTGACTGTTATTGGGCAAATATTTCAGAATTAATAAATGCGTTTAGTGCAACTAAATGATGTCACCTAGTCGGTTTTTAAGCGTTCGTAAAAGTGTGCATTTTGAGTGGCATTCTGATTCTTTTTGTAATTAATTTGCACTTTATAGAAAAGATTTATCATTAATGTATAATGGTGGTCAAGATGTAAAAATCTAAAGACTGTGTTTTCTTGTCCACAATTCGTCGTTATTTAATTAAAAGGAAAATAATCGACTGAAAAATGAAACTGTTTATAAAACTTTTTAAATCGCTTATTGTGATAGAGAAAAACATCATGATAACATTCCCAGAGCATCTGAGTTTACTCTCGTTACCGCTTGATTCTTGTTGTTAATTTTGCATTCAGTTTTTTTTTTTACGTGGTTTTTTTGTCTGCTTCATCGTGCTGGTTTCGCTCAGTACACGACGCCCTTCACGAAGTATTTTTTTTTTCATTTCTTTACTGATATTTGAAAGAAAGACAATGATATCTTCTCAATTTATAATTACTACAGTGTATGGCCAAAACTAGCACAAGACAAAGCGAAACATTTAAAAGCATTGCAATTAAGGTCAGTGCAGATTCTCCTTTTATAGCATAACAAACGAGTTTCTATTTAAAACTGGAGACATGTTATGATTCATATTACATGTATATGTCTATTGACCGCCAGTTGTAACATTTATTTAACAATTATTTCTTGTGTCACTTTCAGGAATATTTAACATTTTTCAAGCTTCTTCCAGATCTTAAAAATCGTAGACGTAATCTAATTTAATTTTTTTTCAATGCCCAGCTTGTCCATAGAATGCATTATTTACTTAACAACTTTAATTCTTTAAATTGGAAACTGCGCGTTTGAAAAATTATTCTTAGGAGAGGACGTTAAAAAAAACCTAAGGCATGCCAATTCATGTACTAAAAGATCGGGTATGTGAGGCTTACTTTCCTTGTTTTTAACTTACGCATTGGAATGACACTATCCTAAAAAAATTATCAACATTTCTTTTTCAATTACATGCCATGGGCGTTTTGTGCTAAAGCGGTAACTGCACAAAAGAAATAAAAACCAATATCAGTTTGCATCATTTGAATGTCAGCGTTTAAATGATTATTATCAGACCTAGCGGTTTGATAACTGTGGATAGAGAAGACTTTGCCAAAACTATTTCAAGAAAAAAAACATCTAGTCTTGGTTCGTACATTTCAGTGAAAGGTGGGGGATAAGGAGTTCCAGTAGATAAACTTTTAAATATCACTTAATATACATCATCTCGGCCTATGGTAATAACATCGAAATTTCCTACCAGACCTTTACAACATACTCACACAATACAGAGCTTTAAGTAAGATATTCATTATTATTAGCCGTAGTGTTATTGTAAACCACGTTTTGAAATTTCATTTAAGACAATAATATTTTAAAGGAGGATCAAAAAAGAAACTCACCTTAAACGTCAAAGTAAATCCAAATCAATTGTCCAAGTAATTAACACAAGTCTTCAACATCATCAATAGTTAACTGCATTGATCCAACACTCCTATATGGCTTTGCAATTTCAGAGCTGAAACGAAATTCATTGCATTTCATTACATAAATATCCTTATAAAGTAGTTAAATAGTGAGATTGGTCTAATTTTCAAGATAAAAAGTAATTGAATAATGCCAAAGCCGTCACCATAATATTGCTCACTTATATCAAATAATGTATTTTTTATTCATGAAAACATTACTACGGAGTTACGTTGTAGTTGTCTAGTGGGAACATTAAAACTGTTTGGGTTTAATTTGTGCCTTTTCCGGCATGTTACCACAAATTTTGCGCCAGAATTACATGCACTGTTGAACTCTTTTTATGGAATGTATTTTGGTGCTTAGTTCGTGATTTGAAGATTTGGTGAGCTCCGTCTCTAATCACACTATACCTTCCTCATTGAATAGAAAAGACGTCACTGTTAAACCGTGCAATTTATTTCAAACTCGACAAAGCAAAGATTCCAAAATTGAAATCTGTTCTCATTGTGACTGCTATTGCAGAGACACAACATGAAAAGATTTGTTCTAATTGAATTGGAATGATTAGTTTGAACTTTTTACAGAACAAACACTTTGCAGTCGCAAAACGTTTTCTGTTAAAAAAAAAAGTAAGAAGGGCCATCTTATAGAAATTTTTTTAATAGAAATTGTTTTGATATTTCAGGTATAATAATAGTAGTCTTCAATTTAAACAGACAACACATGGATCGAATACTTATCGCGAGAGTTTGATAGCTGATACGTGTACAAAAATCCCTATAGTTTCGTTTTCGATCAATGAGAATCTCGTTGTGGTAAAACATTTGGCTGTAAAGATAAAATGATTGTGCAGAAAAAAACTTTCTCATTCGAACAATTTGATTTTTTTTCCCTAAAAATTCCGTCAAAGATTTTTCTTTTATTATTTCAATATTGTCGGTAAAATAATGTGTCAAATTAAGACATTTTTTTGTGAACGTTTTAATAATATCTGATACTTTTAATAGTTAACCAAGACAATTATATAACATTTGTATATGATTATGATGAATTTTACGCAGACATGTACATGAAACAAATTCATTTTTTTTATAAACAAATATTACCTAAAAAGTTACAAAATGAATAACACAATAAAAGTAAATAAGAGTAAAGTAAAAAATGATAATTTAATTTGATATGATAAATGTACGTTCTTTTTCTATTTGATCTATGATTTTTATTATGCTGCCAGTTACCGCCGAAATGCGTTTTAATATATCATGCATGGAATATAGCTTTCTTATACATGTACACATGAGTCATTTTCGCCCATTATAAATAAAAATATTAAACGTCGATTTGTGACCGTGGAAAATAGTTAAAGGTAAATAAAAATTACAACAAAGTTCCAGAACGCCTGACGCGCGTTTCGTCTATTCAAGACTCATCAGAGGTGCTCTACCCAAAATATTAAAAATGCCAAATACTAAATGATTATGAAGAGCATATAACAATAAAACCAAAAATAACAAACTGGGGAACCACATTATTACTAAGATGATCAACCAAAAATAAAAGCCAGAAAATTTGTTATCAAAACCAATTACCTAAGTGTTATTGAATTAATGCATCAACCACAACACAAACGGTTCTCTCATACGCCTTTAATACTTAGCTTGGAGGTAAATGCACTGTGTTGCTGCCCATTTACTTTGAAATGCAAACAAAAACTATTTTGACATTTTCTTCTTTTAAATTACAAAATGTGAAAACATATTACATACCGTATAACGGGTATGTTGGCGAAGAACAACATAAGGCCTACTTAACCAGGCAGCGTAAATAAAATGACAAAATAAACCCGCAAACATATGTTTTGTGACCAATTCAATTACTTGCACTTCCTTTTAAAATTACTATGTTTGGCAAATATAGCCAGCTTGATGATTAGTTTCTGTTTGACCGGATCATTACAATAATTTATCAAATATATACAAAAACTTGTAAAACAATGAAAGTGCCAGAACTGATCAACCATGCCAATTACAAAAGTCAACATTCTCGGTTTAAGACGAACAGCCTTTGTGAAACCATTTAATCACTGTATCTTTCTCAAATAACTGAATCATATTTTGAGTAAAAAGCCGGGCATATTAACATTCTTTTTTCTAACTTAATATTCATGAACAGTAAAAAAGAAAAAAAGAAGCAAAGGTCCCAATGGGGTATCCGAATGTCAAAACCAGTAAACACGAAGAAGAACGGGACAAAAACAGACAACATGTAATACATGGAAACACAAAATAACTGAATATCAATCAAAAACGCAAACTCCTGTCGAAACAAGAGTAAACTCAGGTGCTCCGGAAGAGTAAGTAGTTCCTGCTTGCTATAGCACACCCGCCGTGTTGCCAATAGTCCATACTAAGTTATATTTTATGGGTGCCCCTGAGAAAGCATTGTCTAGAACATGATTTTTTTCAATTTGTTTAAATCATTATTATAGGACTATATGAAAAATAATGCCCCAAACACTGTCTGGATAATTATGCAATCAGAATGATTCAAATTGTCTGAAAATTTCACAAAATATTTTGTTTTTCAATATTCATGACCTTGAACGATAATGAGCATTTTCAATCAATATTTAAACATAAAAAACTTGCATGTGTTAAAAATAATTCGTGTATTCTGAAGGATAAAAGTCAATGCAAACTGATTTACGTGTAGCGCCTCTTCTGTGAAATGATACTAGCTTGTCTGAAATTCAAGATTCAAAACAGGCTATATGATAGCTAGATTGGTACAAATAGCATTACTTATAGTTGTGGAATAGAAATTACAAATAAAAGAACACAGCTATGTACATCTTTCACTTGCTTCTGATTTTGCAACACCTCTTTTTATCATTGGTAAAAAGTGATAATGTCACAAAGATTTACACAAAGCCTTATAATATTAATGGGTTGAATTCGATGTAATTTGAAACCAAGCGTACATGAATAAAGACAATTAAAAAACCCGCAAAAGTTATTATTTAAGGTTGATACATGTACATGTATATCCTTTGTTTACTTTCTTTTCACCTTAGTCATAGTCATTCAGCGTTCATTATTGTTGGCATACTTGATAATTTAACCTTAAATCACAATAATCTAGATTGTGTACATCTATCCTGATTAAGTAATCAATATTTTTTGTTTTGCATGCCTTTCTATGCTCTTTGGTTTATTTTTGTACTGAGATGGTCATTTTAATATCTCAATCATGTCTTCAGAGCCGTGTTGCGCTGTGTGCTAATATCGGTCCTTAAGATCGTAATGGAAGAGAGAGGTTTGGCGCGCCATAAAACCTTGTTAAACCCACCATTTCATTTGAAATGGCTGTACCAAGTCAGAACCATTGCGATCTATAACTATTCCGGTGTGTCTTCAATGTTTTGTCTTTTCTCTTGGACATTTAAATTGATCCTCCAAGTTCGGTAATTTTGTAATTAACCTTATTACATGTCTTTGATATTTTGCAATGGGAACAAGTTCTTAAGCACGCCACAACATCATTTGTGTTTTTGAAGTCCATATCAGAACTATTGATTGAAAAATTGGCTCTTGCAATAATTTAACAGCAACTAGTTATCGTCTCAGCTATTATACCTCTTCATAAAACACTTGTTATAAATAAAAAAAATCCAGCAGTTTTTATTTGAATTTATAAAACAAATGCAAATAGATTAAATCCATGTTGACAATTATCCAGAGCATTAATCCTTGATATTAAATCGCAATAAGTACAAAAACAACCCTGATGATACCTCCTTTTGATAATAAATTGTGGAAAGTTTCTTTTTACATTTCTAGTACGTTTGTTCTACTAACATTAACTGCTTTCTATGTCATCGTAACTCATTTAACTATCTAATTGGCAAAAGATTTACGAGCTTTATTCTTAGCCTCCACGATTTCATTGATGTTTTGAGACAGAATGTATTTGCTGCAGTGCAATAGACTGATTTAAAGCAAACGACAACGTCGGATATTAGTAGGAAACATTTTGTTTCTGCTATTTTTATCGTTATACATTTTTTCTCTTAGAAAAAAATTCGGTTTTCTTCAATATTTCGATCATTAGGTTGTGCATGGTTAATGTTTCTATGTGCTGAATGACAACTGTCAAACAGTTCATCTTAGTGTCAGGGCGCAGAACGGTTTTAAAACAATTAACACATACAACAGATCTTGTCATAAACTGTTTTAGAATTTCGAGTAGTTCAAAATCAGTCATCTGAAAGGTTCTGACAATCTTGTAGTGATGTAACACAATTTAATGCTCTCTCGGAAACATTCTTTTTTACATCTAAAGGGTTATTCTTTGCAAAGAAAATAATTCAACAATATCTTGAATAACAGACACCCCTAAATGGTCCTAAATGAATTCAAATTTCAATATCGGAAATGGGAAAGGCGATATTAGTTAATATGAATTTGGTTTCAGATGGGATAGTGCAAGTTCTTTTTTACTTATAAAAGGTATTTTTAGGTCATGTTTAAGGTAATGAATTATTCCCCATACTTAGTACAACACAATTATTTTCTTAAAATTATAACAAATTTTCAGGCAATATATTGCCCAACACCTGACATGACCAAACCTCAGGAAATTATTAGAACCATCGATAGCACTAACAATCACTGAAGTTAGAAATACAACGAAAACTCAATGAGAGTAATAGATCATGCTTAATTTTTTTATTGCAAGTAATGTGTCGCAAAATTTTATATATAGAAACTTTTAAATTCATTATTTTCTATTAATGTGTAAGATTTTTTATTAATATGTAAGATTTTTTATTAATATGTAAGATTTTTAGCTCACCTGGACCGAAGGTCCATGTGAGCTTATGCCATCACTATGCGTCCGTCGTCGTCTGTCGTCGTCTGTCGTCCGTTAACAATTTCAAAAATCTTCTCCTCTGAAACCACTGAACCAATTTAACAGAAACTTGGCAGGAATGATATATGACATGTTGGCAACAAACGATCCTCATTTTGAAATGCTTTGATAAAAAACATGGCCGCCGTTACTAAAAATAGACTAGGGGGGTCAGACTACTGTTTTTGGCTTATAAATCAAAAAGTATAAGAGATAGAGGAAATCTGAGGCCACGCTACTGATTCAGCATCAAAAGCTCTACAAAAGTCTCCATTTGGTCAAAGTTGTCAGATGACCCCTTATAGAGGTTACGGCCCTTTAAAGGTGAAAAATAGCATTTTTTCATGTTTTTGGCCTACAGAATGAAAACTATTGCAGATAGAGATTAGCTGTTGCTTGCTTAAATGTTCAGCCCATTTAGCTCTACAAAATTCTTCATAGGGTCGAAGTTGTCAGATGACCCCTTATAGGGGTTACGGCCCCTGAAAAAAGTGATTTTTCATGTTTTTGGCCTACAGAATGAAAACTATTGCAGATAGAGATTAGCTGTTGCTTGCTTAAATGTTCAGCTCATTTAGCTCTACAAAAGTATAGGGTCAACATCAAGACCAGGTGAGCGATTCAGGCTCCTGGGAGCCTCTTGTTTATTAATATGAAGAATTTTTTATTAATATGGAAGATTTTCTTATTAATATGTAATATTTTTTATTAATATGTAAGGTTTTTTTTATCAATATGGAAGATTTTTTTTATTGATATGTAAGATTTTCTTCTTAATATGTAAGATTGTTTTATAAATATGGAAGATTTTTTAATAATATGTAAGATCTTTTTATTATTTTTGAAGATTTTTTTTTATATGGAAATTATTTTATTAATATGAAAGACTTTTTCATTGATATGAAAGACCCTTTCATTAATATGGAAGTTTTTTTGTTATTGATATGGAAGCCTTTTTTATTTATATGGAAGGCTTCTATATTGATATGGAAGACCTTTTCATCAATATGAAAGACTTCATTCAATCGGAACGCCCCCTAGAGGAAAGCGATGATCGATATAACGGCCTGTTTTCATTCGTTGTTATACCCCCTTCACTCTGGGACGAAGACCTTCAAGTTCTTAGTACGTTCTTAGAACGCAGAGAAAACGGGATGAAAATATTGTTTCCACGTTTTTACTACGATTGCTCTACGTCCTTAGAAGGACCACACAGAGTCTTCAAAGTCTACAACCAAGTTCCTTCTAGGTGTATCACGTTTTTACTACAGCTTTTCTACGTTCATCACGTCTTCACTACGTTTCAACTACGTTCTTGGTACGATTGTACTGCGACCATCCATTTTGCAGTACGTCTTTGGTAAGTTTGCTTTTTAGCTCCCAAACCAAAGACAGTACGATGACCGGATTAATTCGTCTATACTAGCCGTCTTAAACCTCTCAAATACTGACTGGATAGGGAATTACCAACTTTTAGCCGTTTTTATTTGTCATACTAACTCATACTAACTTGATGTACAGTAAAAATTGCATAAATTTATTTTTGTTTTTGTTATTCTTAGTTACTCCCAATCCCTTGAACCGCAATGAAAAAAAGGAAATTTAGTATAACAAAACCTGGTTCAACTCAGGTTTAGTACTTTTAGCAACCAGTACCACGAGTCGGGACCATTTTGATTGTCTTTGCATTGATTGCTCGTTTTTTTCTTTGACGTTTAGTTTAAACTGGATTGAAAAACAGGCTTAATGCTCATGTGCATCCCTCTCCAGCTAGCAGTTTGCGAGTGTGGCCTTTGTAGCCATCCCTATTGAGACTACTCTACAAATGGATCTTAAATGTGCATGGGGTATTGCTCTCCACATACACAGGACAACCTTTTTTCGTCCCTTCCAAAGGACTAGCATTGTTCCTCGCAAATGATGTCAAGAGTCGAAAAATTGGTTCTTGAAATTTTCACTCCGGACGAGGATCAAACCACGAACCTTGGTGTTAGTAGCCCGACGCGTTGACCACTACACCACCGACTCTCTTGGACGTTTGAGATTGGTCATTCCTGTTTGGTAATAACCTTTATTTGTTGAATTCTTATATTTGTCCCCGTCCACAAGGCGAAGTGGAGAAATAGAAATTTATGTCGGTCGTCCGTCCGTATATGCGTGCGTGAGCGGATGGGAACGTGTGTGTATATTTGTGGGTACGTCACACTTTGTTACCTAAAATATTTATCAGCTAAAATTATTCGTAGGCTTTCTATATTTGGTTTGCAAACTCTCTTGGTTTTTTTGTAGCAAAATTATGTCGCTCGGGCTTGTGGAGTTAAAATTTCATATTTGATCATAATAATTTTAATAATTAATATGTATGCATTGAATATAATGAGATGTTGAATAGGTGTATGCGAAACAGCCCACACAAACAAGCGGCATTGCAAAACAGATCACAAGGAAAATCAGCTAGAGCGTTCAACGAGGCCAATAGGCGCTACTCGCTATTTTGCGATCAGCCCGAGGTCAGATAAAAATAATAAAATTTAAATCCAGTCTTTAGATAGTCAAACACACTCTTCGTAAACAGGGAACAAACCACGTCCAAACGATCAGTACAAACCAAAGCTTTGTCAAAGATACCTTGCTTAGGACAGGCACATATGAAATGTGGTGGGGTTAAACTAGTTTTTGGGACCCATCTTTCCCTATCAATAATATCCAACAAAGCACATATTAACTAGCACCAAAGAAAAATTAAATCGGTAAACGTTCAATTCAACAAGAGAGAACCTGATACATACCTGGAAGGTATAGGAACTCTCTTGAGAACATTAAAAATACTGACAGCTAGAGAACCATTCATCGACTCGTGTAAAAAATAGTCAAACCAATCGTTTTTAAATCTGACACAACATTTCAAACAATTATTGATTTGGAGAGGTATCATCACACGAAACGGGCATACTTGATCGCTAAAAAACCTTAAAATGAAACGATAACCTTATTAACGTTTTTAAGTAAGTATCAATATTTCTATCAAAAAAGAATAGACTCAAAGATAAAACTAAAATACATTTCATATCCTTTGATTTATAGATTTTGAAGCCAATGTTGAAATTCCAATAGATGGTTGTATGCGTTAGGACTTAACGCCCTTTTCGAAGCACCTGGGTCATAAAGCGCGATCAGTTTGAACGGTGGAAGAAACTGGAGTACCCGAAGGAAACAACTGACCTTGCACAGATAACTGACAAAACAAATCACAGGTAATTTGTTAATTAATAAAAGCTGAACAGGCATCACAATTTCAGGAATGTGTTTAAATTAGAATTACATTTTATCAATTCAGTTTGTTGTAAACGTTTTCGCGTACAAAATATGTCTTATTTGCACTGTTGAAAAAAAGGAACGATGCAACTAATGTCTTATATTATATTGAATTCAATTTTATAAATTGCAAGCTACGGACAAAAACATAAAGGACAGGTTTTGTAAGATTGATATTTTGTAGCATAATCTAATCAAAGTAGAGCTTACATTATGATATCGCATATTTATCTGTACGTAGTTTTGAATATTTGATCAACCTCCGTCTATTTAAATAAGGTGCCATTGAAACACTCGTACATCTCTTTTTCAATCAAAAATATTATTTCACATTTGTTTTATGGTACATTAAAGAAATCAACAATGTCTATGAAGTAAATAGAAAACATGATTACTCAATTTAAAGGCTTTTGAATACAATCGAGCTTTTTGTCAGTTTTGATGGTGTCTTGATTGTATTTCGCGCCTTTCTTCCAGTTAGCACTATGATAATGTTCGAAAAAAATATTGTGTTTACGAAGGCAATCTTATAATATCAGGATCAATTATGCATATTTTCCGTTTTATTTGCGTCCTAAACAATACTTTAAGGCTTCATATTGTATGTTTATGTTATTTTTTGTTTAAAAGCAATTTGCATGAGGTTCTATCAAGACTTTTTTATTGTAACACTAGAGTAATTTAATTTCACAAATATAAGATATTCACTGCAGTATCTTGGAATCACTGTCCCAAGGTGGGTTAAAAAAACAAGATTAGTTTAATGGTGTCCCACCATATTATCATATAATATATATTCTAATTACTGCTTGATAACAATATGTTTACTTCTGGGTTTTATCCCCGTCTATATTCCAAGAAAAATCAAAATGTCTTTTCATTACATTATCTTTCGTGCACAAATATCGCTTAATAGTTTTATACATGTAATATAATTGGATTTTAATTTTATCACACTACCTTTATGGATTCTTTAAAAAAGTTGAAAAACCCAGACTTCATTCAAGCTGTACTTCTTCTCTGATTGATGTTCTCCAAACTGTATTTCGTCTGATTAGAAACAATTAATACTTAACAAACGGATTTATTAGTTTTTGGCGTTCACATAAAATCTTATTAGGATATACAAGCTTTTCGGATAACTTCTTATCAGTCTTCAAAATTTTCCGAAAATGCGATTTGTTTCTGGTAGAGAAACTTAAATAAATCACTTTAATAGCATGGAAATTTGTTATTGTGAACGCCATTGCTATCATAAAAATACTGCTCAAAAACTGAATTACAAAATGTAGCTATTTGGAAGACTTTGAGACGGTTATTCATGTTATTCTAGACCAAATTTCATTATTTTTGTAATAATAAATTGTAAAAGGTTATTGTGTTTTCATAATAATCATAAATTCGTGGCTTTAATTATTGGATTAAATACCAAAAGACATACACCAACAACAAAAAACGAATTCGAATTGGGCTATCAATGCCAAACTATATTTTAAGAAAACAAGCCACAACAAAAAAATATTTTGCTGAATAGGCATTTGTCAGTATGTTAGAGAAACAAGTTCTTTTCAATATGCTGTTGAATGCCGACAGCATATAGAATCATAAAACACAGGTATATTCAAATTGACGCATAAATGTAAATGAACCAATAGTAATTCTTATTTATCCCAAAAGTGTACATTATATTATTCAGTGAATGGACAAATCTGGTGTAATAACCCGATGTCATAAATTCTTTATATACTCACCTTTTGAAATGCAAGTACCATCATAGACCATCGTTTTAATCAAATAGAATTTCCATATGTTTGCCTTTTTGTTGTTTTTTTTTTCTTCTTCGAAATTTTCAGATTGGTAATTTTATATTTAGAATCTTAAAAGCGATAAAAAGAGTTTGCGTCAATCGGCCAAAAAATCTAAATTCTAAGATGAAAATAAGTTATACTTGTATGACAATTTTGTGAAGTCAAGTTAACATAATAAGATACATACATCAACACTAACTAAACGTCTGTGGGTACTGCACTGCTTTCTTTCTACATATGTGGTTTGTGAGTGTAATATGATTTTTAGGTCTCATCGGTTTGATAAGCTGAGATAATTAGTGTAAATGAAAAGAAAAGTCAATCGCAAAATGGATACTTGGCTGGTGCAGTTTAAAAATCTTGTAAAAAAGAAAAAAAACCAATAGGTGTCCTATTTATCCATACGTTTATGTAAAAAAAATTACTAACCTGCGATAACCAATCCTAAATCTTAGATAAACATTCAGAGCCGAACTTTAACAAATAAATAAGTAAATATCTGTTGATCTTTCTCAAAATCTTGTTGAATTCAATGAATAAACTTTTTTTGTAAATTGATTAACAAAGTTAAGAAATAAAGGCAATTATATTGTACCAGACTCAAGTAATAGCTAAGTTAAAAACTATTTTTCACATCTTATATTATTGTTGAATTTCATCAATCACTTTTGTATATTATTGATTCATTATTGTTCATGGAGCATCTATTTTGTGTTTTTGTGGGTAGCATTGACCCACAATTTAGCTACTCCACGAAAAGGCAATGTAACATTGATTTGTATTTTGCCGTCTTCAGAACTACGGATTGAAGAATCCATGAACAAATCGTTTTCATCAAAACATGACAGTTTCAAAATAAATTACTCCATAGTAAGCAGGTTTTTTTAAACAGGGAAGAAGTTAACACCAATAAACACAAAATCAATAATTATAATAAGGTCCCAAGAAAAAAGTTACAGTGTCAAAATTAATATTATATCAGAGACTTGATCCATGACAAACTTGGTCAATGATGTTTAAATCGTGTAATTTCCAGATCTGCCCAGGGATTATATTCATTAGTTAAAGGTTTTAGTTACTACAAAAATGCTTATATATAAATTGTTTTGTTCAAAGTGACGTTATGGACATTATTTTATTCCATTCATTCTATAAGTAACAGTGGACAAATCGTTTTCACAGCAGTCAAATAAAAGACTATTAAACAAATATACATTAAAGTGACCGAAATCAGACTTCCAGTATAATTAGAAGTTTTGTTTTTTATAAGGTGCTGTAATGTCAAAAATGACTTAGGATTAATTTATTTCTTTTAAACTATCTTCATTAATGGCGTTTTTGCCTTAATTGATGAATACACTCGCAAGAGGGTCGCTTTAAAAAATGATTTAAAAGTAATGTTGCCATTTGTATAAATCGCTTATGTCAAGTCTTTGCACATTGCCTTAAAATCACTTCACATGGAGATGATATATGATCTTTTTAATGAGCAGCTCTCATCGCATTTAGAAATATCTCAGAAAAGTGGTACCCATTACAGCTAAAATCATGTTCCTTAAAATGACTTTTTAAACTAAAAATTGCATTGATGCATATGATTTTGGTCGTAATGTTTCCAGTCGGAGTAAAGGAACATTACACAGTTTGTATCCAGTCCAGAAACACAAATTGACTTTTTGTTCGTTTTCATTACAACTTGAGAACTCGGGAAGAGTATGCGTGTACCATAAGCTTGTTAACCATTTAAATCATTCACAATTTAAAATAAATGGTTACAAGACTTCTCTCGTGACTGAACAACATTATACATATATAAAACAGACAAATCATAAAATATCAACTATTTTGTATATAGAACTTGAATATAATTTACAAAATGTCACATTGAAAAAAAATGTCATGTTTGAAGTCAAAATTACAACAAAATAAACTTTAATCTTCAGATTCAAAAATACGCTTTTGATAGCATACGTAACCTACATTTGCCGGGTTTTAGTTATTTAAATGTTTTGCGTTGGTGTACACAACGGAGTCTTTATAATTCAAATGTCTATTTTCTATTTATCATTTATAAATATTACAAAATTACAAGAGCAGTATGCATTTATACTGCTCTAAGATTTGTAAGAATCAAAGAAGCACCAATGGAGCATTCGAGTGTCAAAAGTCCGAAAGGTCAACGACGAAACCGGAAAACACGAACAAGAACAGCACGAAGAAACTCAAAACACAAAATCAACCGAACGGAAATCACGAACGCGAACTCATGTCACAACTAGAGTGAACTCAGATGCTCCGGAAGAGTAAGTGGTTCCTGCTTGCTATAGCACACCCGTTATGTTGCTAACTTTCAATTCAATGTGTCAAATCCGGTAAAGAAGGACACAAAAAACAACATCTGCACTCATTTGAGAGATAGAAATATCATATTTGTCTACCGTAAAATTTCTAGAGTCAAGACAGCAAACGTGGAGCAACTTAGCCTTGTGTCAGCCATTTCTGTGTCAAACGTGACGCTCTGCCAAGGAAATCGATGTAATTCCCGCAAGCTCTGGAGTAATGAATCAATTGTGATACGTAAACTCCATAAGATGGAGCGGACGGAATGTTGCAACACAAAAAGGGAAAGTTGACGATTGGAAAGTTGGAGTCATCATGTTCGTCATAGAGCTTTGTTGAAAGTCTTCCTTGAGGGTCAATTTCGAGATGTAGGCCTAAATATGAAGCAGACTTTCTAGAATCCGATATAACGGAACGTGAGTTTAACAAATTTCAACATCATCAATGCAACTCATCAAAGGTCAAGGTCAAAAGCTGGTGATGCAACTGTGCTAAGATACTACTGGAGCATATGCATACCATGTGTCATTAACACAAAACCTATAGTTCTTGAGATATGGTGGTGTTCGTAAAAAAATACCATTGTTATTATATGTATTGAAAATGATCATTAACACAAAACCTTTAGTTCTTGAGATATGGTGGTGTTCGCAAAAAATACCATTGTAATTATATGTATTGAAAATGATCAAAGTCACTAAACCGGAAAATAAAAGTCAAGGTCATGAGATAGGGATGCAACTGTGCTAACCTACTACTGGGGCATATGCATACCAAGTTTCATCAACGTAGGACTTATAGTTCTAAGATATGGAGGGGCTCGCAAAACCTTACCATTGCTATTATATGTATTAAAAATTGTCACTCAACTAAAAATCAAGGTCAAAGTCAAAAGATTGGGTTGCAGTTGTGCTAAGCTACTTCTGGGGCAGATGCATAACAAGTTTTATCAACCTGGGACCTTACAGATCTTGAGATATGGATGTACTAATATAATAAAACCTTACCCAAAAAGATAACGCCGCCATCGTCACCACCGGTAAAGTTACACCTATGTCCCGCTCTGCTTTGCGGGCGAGACAAACACCATCAAAATTATAAATTAACGATTTAAAGTAACCGTTAATTACAGATCTTGATGCCATGGACCCGAAGCCACCGTATTGATACCCAAGTTAATTCATGGATAGATTTTTCTAGTCAGTTTTGTAGTTTTAGAAAACTAATATAAATGGTGTGTTTTTCATATTATAAAAAAAACAAAGAAACAATATACCTATATATAGATTTGACATCTCATCAATCTACATGTATACAATAAACAAATTTATCTTGTTCTCGATGTCAATTGTGTGTAAATATCATCAAAAAGAGAATATTAACAGAGAACGCACTATATTTATTTAATCTCTTAGAGTCCACAGAATAAATTATTGCTGATGAAACATTCATTGTTTTCCTTTAAAGCATATTATGCAGTTAAACAATAAAATTGTATGGCAGATCTTTATTAGTGTTGTTAAACCGATGTTAACGATAAGTGGCACCATTCCCAACATATACCTTCCTATAGACTCTACTGCATCATGTGCATCTACAAGTCTTTATTTAAAAATGCAATGCAATTATTGCCATATGTTGTACTTACAACTTCTGACATTAGAGTGTATGTTGTTTAATAATATTATTCCTATGGATATATATACATGCAACAAAATTGAAACTTAAAAAATCTTTTGTTACCATTTTTTAAGCGCAAGTTGACCATTGTGCATGTGATCTAATGTAGCCATCTTATACTTGCTCAGTCAACACTGAATCTTTGGTTTTGTTTTATAGTTGCATCATCTTGTGAAACAATGAAATGTCAATTGACAAAAGTGCAGCTCTATAAGCTCTGTTTCAAAGACAGATAACATCCCTTAATGAACATACGGAATGTAACACAACAACTCTGGTCACATCATCAGTAGAACAAAAGCTTAAAATTTTAAACTGGTTTGAGGTATCTGTAAATGATAAAAAATTAATTGCAAGCAGTGACAAGATTGCTGATGGTTATTGTTGACAGTCCTATTAATTTACTGGTTTTGCAATGCAATAAACCGTGCAGCAAGTCATTCATTTCAGAATTGAAAATCAGTTTGAAATTCAAACATAAATTGATGGAGTTTGCAGTTCGAAATGAGTGGTGGAGCTCTCACCAACAGCTCTACTTTATAACCTAGATATAGAATACAACTTAAAAAGAACTAACATGGACATTTTCGTTAATGGCTAGTTTTCACGTCATCGATATATTCACAAAAATAAAAACACGCAAACATCTATTTCCTTTTCTAAAGTTGATTTCAAACTAAATACTTCACAAAAATTAAACCTTGCAATTTTTTTACAATGTTTAAAAAGACACATTAAACCATGCGATTATTTTTAGCAGCTAATTTTTGTATATAGCTAGTCACTGAACATAGGTTATATTTGTTGTAAGACAACAAGTTAACGAACTGCATAAATGGTCCTACCTAACAATTTTAGAGCAACAACTGTTATCTAGCTGTGTGCTTAAATTCACTGTAAATGATTATGTAAAAACAAATTTCCAACCCTAGAGATTCAGAGTATGTGAAAAAGTTTTCATAATAATAAGAGAAACAGCTGACGCAACTATCTTAGGTACAACACATGAAAATCCTTTTAGCATGGAAGGCGTGAAAATGTATGCAATACGTTGATTGGCATACATACGCAAGTTGTTTGCTTTCTGGTATGCCCATGTCCCCGCTCTGTGTTGTACATGTAACAATTTACAAAATACGACTACTGTAGTATGATAATAAAAACCAGAATGAGAATTTGTCATTAGGTGCTGTTATATACTTATAGAGACTGATTGTTCTTTAGAATAAATTAATCGCTTGTAAATAAAAATAGCTGAATATGTTATAAATTCTATTCTAAATTGGCTTTATTTTCTACTTAGTGTAAAAGCCATCAATTGTTACCGAGCTGGAAATATTGTATCAACAAGTAAAGTCAAGATTTAGACACCCAGAGCTTGTAGAGACATTGTGTTGATTACGTTCCAATGAAGCAGGAGAAACATACATCAGACAAATTGACAGAGTAATTACTATGTATTATTTCATTACCATGACGTCCAGTCTTATTTAACGCATCATGTTTCAATATTTATTGGAACAAAGTTTGTGTACGGCTGTAAATGAGGGATCGTAATTCAAATTGCAATAACAACATTGAATAGCAGTAAAAGTGTTAGGATCATTAAGTATTAACAGAAGGAATTTTTCATGTTTTTAGTTTATACTATCTGGATCTATAATTATTGTAATAATGATATTAAGTAATACATACAAAGCATAGTTATATTGAAAAGGAAAAGTTAAATAGTTGCTTTGGGACCTTACGATGCCATTACAAAAATAACAAATCATGATGAAGCTAAAACGTTTGCCTACAGAATATATTATTTTCTTATAGACAAGGAAATCCGAAAAAATACCAAAATATTTAAATAGCTCGTGGCTATTTTCTTTGTGGAAGAGATTTTCCTAATAGTGAAATAATTTAACAATAATGTGATTTACGAAATGGTTCATCACAAACCAAAATATATAAAATAGTTCATTGTAACACAAATGTTAAGGGCAAAAAATGAATGATAATAACCACGATAAATATTATATGAATCGACATATGCCAAAAACAATTAGAATCCTTTTCACAAATTCTCTTCTGCAAAAAGATAATATAAAAAAAATTGATCTATGCACTTTCTGCAATGAAGCATCAGAAACAATATTGCAACTATTTTGGGAATGTCCTGTCACAAGAAGTTGCATCATTCAGGTTAAGGACCTTATGAAGAATACCTGTAATTTTGAAATTCCAATGGAGAGAGAAAGCTTTTTATTTGGTTCACTCCAAAGAAACAGTTTTGTTAATTTCATTGTTGTTGTCATAAAGATTTTCATATATTCATGCAAATGTAGGAAAACCAGACCTACACAAATGGATTGATAATTATACTTAAAGATAATTATGAAATTGAAAAAAAAACTCTCTATGACTCTCTACAAAGCCGCTGCAAACCAAGAAAAGATTGACTTAAAATGAGAACTTATACAGCATCTCCTAATATAATCTTACCTTATTGTATCAAGAATTTTAATTTTTTCACTCAATACTGTCGTGAATGTTGTTACCAAGAATGCGCCAATAAAGATGAACTGTATATTGGGTATCAGTCACAATATTATTGTTATAATTCAACAGTAGTACCTTTTTGACATTTTTGTTATAAAATCTTGTATTTATGTGTAAATCTAAGGGTATCAACATGGAATTGAAAGCAGCTTTATTCGAAATATCTACTCCTTCTTATTATTCAAACTTTGCATAATAAATACATGTAAGTGATCCATGAAAAACATAAAATAATGTTTTTTCCTCATAACAAGGTTCCCATACAACACTTTCATATAGATAAGGGCAATGTGACAGAATGGATATTTTGCATTAGAAGTTTGATTTATTACATTATTTTTAACTTGTGATAGTAACAAAAAACAGACACATTTACACTGTGTAATGGTTGAATTGATATAAGCTTGAAATGCAATGGAAAAATAACGAATTACAAAAAAAACTCATTGAAATATACACTAACAGCATTACTAAATTAACCACTTTTTAATACCGCTTTGTTACTTTAATTGTAATCAATAAACCTTTGCGTTAAATAGTTGTTGTAAGATTGCATTTCGGTGGAATGAAATGGACAACAGACTAAGAGTCATATCGCATGCTGTAGTGTTCGTGAAAATGTTCTATTTTGTCCTTCTGAACAAAGTGCCATTAAAGATACTTTTAAATTCCATTTTGCAATCAAAAAATCTTGCAACGATTGCTTTATGTTTCATTTGGGAATTAAACAATGTCTGAAATTTGAAAGAAACATAAATATTCAATTTAAGAGCTCTTAAAGACAATTGCTTAGTCTTGGTCATGATGGTGTCTCGATTGTGTTTTGGTATTTTCACTATTCCTTTTCGCTGAAAGTACGATGCTGTAGAACAAATATATAAATTCTTGGTGCAAACAAGCCAATTTATGGTATTTTGTGGCACCATGGCCAACAATCAGATAACTTTTGAAATAAACATTTCATGTTTGTCTATTAAGTAAATTTCAATAATTGAAAGCAAGCAAAAGATGCTTTCAGTAAGACGTTTTTAGCACCCAATAGACTCCCATGAGAATTGAATTGTGTTTGTTTTGCAGTTTAAAAGAGATTTATATATGGAAATGGTCTCATCTGGTTCATCAACACAGATAGATAATAGAAAGGAAAAGAAAAGGCGATTGGCAAATAGAAACTTTCCTGGTGGTGTTAAAGCCTCTTGTATAACGTTCGAAGACACAGTTCGGTGTTGTTTACAAGTTAGTTTCGGAGAGTGACCTAGAAGTTTAAAAGTAAAAAACAAAGGTCGAATTTAAGTAGCTGTAAATGAAGAATGCCTTATGATATAGTAATGAAAGTGTGCCTAACTGTTACGGAATTTTTTTTTTAAATGGTCGATGTAACGGTTTTTCTAATTTTAATAAACAGCTCGGTTCATGTACTTTCAGAGCATGAATAGCGCTATAGTGGATTAAGTGAAGGTTTGAGTCTCAGGGGCGGATCCAGATATTTTCGAAAAGGGGAGGGTTCCACATACTGGGCTCTGTGAGCCAAAAGGAGGGGGGTTCCAGACCAATTTTGCTAAAAATCTACACAAAAAATTTAGAATTTCACAGGAAAGGGTTCCGACCCCCGAACCCCCTCCCTTGGATCCGCCACTGTGGATGGCTTTAGAAATTCAGCGATTTAGTCAGATGAGGAGTCAACTTTTACAGATATAGCCAGAGTGGCATATTTAGATTAACAAGTGATGTTTGGATGACCATCACCCCGGCCACAACTTTTTACTGCATGAAATTTTGTTATTTCCAATTATTCCAGTGGACTTAATTGACTATAATATTGAAATTTAGCCAGTCCATACACGCGTAATCACGAAGCTGGTTTTACAAATGATCTGGTCAGCCGTAGAATTTAAGATACCCAGACGGGAGCAAAATGTCTCTGAAAATACTTCGAAGTACAAGAACATTGATAAGGAGAGCACAAGCAATACGGACTCGCCCATAGAAAAGTATAGAAAATTAATGTCGGACTCGCCAGTCTTGTCAAGTTGGCTCCAGTACGGTAAGACAGCTGCACGGGACAGAACAAACATTCAGTCTAACCTACAGATACGACCAGACATAACCTGAATGCCAAGTTAACTAGAAAAGTAAACTTTTTTTCTGCCTATAGTTAACTGAGGTCTGCTTTTTAGGCAGACTTTTGACCGGTCTTAAATTAACTGTAATAGCAAACTTGGACCACAGTCTGCTCTTCTTGACCCCTCTGCTAATTAACTTTAGCCTAGAACCAACCTAAAGTTAACTTTAGCCTAAGAGCGACATAAAGTTTACCGCGCTGAAGCCAAGAGCGACCTAAATTAACAGGGCTTCGATTCTATTTATCATTTGACTTGATTTATATAAAACAATATTTTTGTTTATTTATTTTAAAATTTTTACATTATTTGTTCAATGATTTTATAAAAAGAATATTTATTTATTAAATACAATTTTGTAAAGCTAATTAAATTATCAATTTACTCAAATTGATATATTTATCTATTTATATGAAATATTTATTCTAAGAATACGTTTTTATTTTCAGGATTTGTTAATTTTAGAAAGATTTATTTTATTAGCATATCCCGTCCTGGTCTTTAGCAAACTACATTAGATTATTCGATTTGAATAAAATCATTATATAAATTATAGAGAGAGATTAAAAAAGCCAAAAAATCAGTTTTAAATAATATTTCTTTTTGTTTAAAATAATTATTTATTTTAAAATGTTTATTGATTTATTAAATTTATTTCGAAATATTATTTTTTGTTTTACAAATATGCATGTATTTAAAAAGAAAATATTTGTTTAAATCTTTTTTTTCTATTGGCAATATTTATTTTTTTAAGAAATATTACTTTAATTGCAAAATGTACCGCATGATTTTAATTTAAAAATAACAAAATACATTCTCAATTACCTAGAATTATTTTGAGTCCGCTAGCGACCTAAAGTTCCCTAAAGTTAACTTTGGACTGCTCCGACCTGAAGATAACTTTGGTACGCTAGCAAAGTTAACTTTGGTCTGCTCTGACCTGAAGCTAACTTTGAACTGCCTTTTGCTGTCCATGTCACGGACAAGAGCAGTCCAGAGCTGTCAAGATATTGGACTGCTAAAGTTAACTTTAGTTAACTAGACAGCGGACTGTGGTTAACTCAAGTTAACTAGACAAGCAACCTAAATGACTGCCTAAAGTTAACTTTTATGCAGGATATGTCTGGACGCATCTGTAGGCTTTAACTAAGTAAAAGTAATAACAAAACTACCGAACCTGAATGATCAATCTCATAGTCAAGAGAAAATGACAAAAACGAATCAGTCATACCGGAGAATTGGTGGATCGCAATGGTCCTGACTTGGTACAGGCATTTCAAACGAAATGGTGGGTTAAACCAGGTTTTATGGCGCTAAACCTCCCTCTTCCATTGCGATCTTAGGATCCGGTAATGACCATAGAACACAACATAGTTGTGAGACACAATAGGGATATTGAGGTGATCATCTCAGTACAGCAGACCAGTCAAACACTAATTAAAACAATTAACTATCATATCTTTTAACTCAATTTTGAACTTTTCTACTAGTGGCTGATAACGAAGAAAGATTTCTTTTAGTGATCGTATGAGACGTATTTTCTTATAGCCCTGCTCCAAAAGTCGGTCACGAAGAAATCGATGTCTGATCAAAAAATCTGTGAAATGTGTGCAAGCTCTGGCATATCGAATAAGTTGTGAAATATAAACACCGTATGCAGGAGAAGTAGGTATATTGCTCTGTAGATTAGGAAAATTAATAATTTGAAAATTAAAATCGTCTCGTTTTTCGTAAATTTTTGTACTGAGATTACCACCTGGGTCAAATTCGAGGTGCAAATCCAAGAAAGACGTGTAGCAATTTGATTCGGTGGTCTCTTTAATCTCCAATTCCGGAGGATATATTGAAGGAAGCCAACTGCCAAATGAAGTGTTATTGACAGAAAGGACATCATCAATATATCTGAATGTAAGATTAAATGACCTTGCCTCTTTCATCTTCTTGTTTTTTACGCGTCCCTGCAGAAATTCAGTCTCGAAAGAGTATATATCAAATCGGCGAGGAGAGGAGCACAGTTTGTGCCCATTGGAATGCCGATTTGTTGTTGAAAAATCTCTCTAAAATCTCTGAAAAATCTAAGGTAAGAATGTGTAAATTTTTAGTGTTTTTGATAAATAATATATTTTCGTAGTTATTTGTTTTTATGAAAAATTATTTTTGCAAGTAACAACTAACTGGAAGATACTCTATGGAATGTAAGGAATTCAATGATGTAAAAATAAATGTTAATAAGGTTAAATATAGCTTAAGAATAGTTGTTGGTAGAAGCTTATGTGCTGCAAAGCTATGAACGTTTCTGACGTTAAACCTAGAAGTGTGTTTTACTACCTAAGACAAAAAAAAACATTGTTCTATTGAGCTAAGTAAACCCCTTAATAATAATGGCTTTAAATGAAAACAAAACATCAATTGTAACATCAATATTTACCTATACTTTTTGTAGTTTTGAAGCAACCCAAAAGTAAGTACAGTTATAATGTTTAGCAGAAAGATATATAAGTTGGAACTATCTATTTATTCTCTCTAGCGTTATAACGTCCAAGTTATGCACATATTACACAATGAAAAACACTACAGAAAATTTATCTATGATTTGAGTTCGCCAATACAATTGTTTATGTCTTTATTTTAGATGCACCTTTAATTTATGACTAGATGTATCTTTATACCTTCGATTTTATAACCATTATCGTCAAGGAATTCAAAGTTTAAAAGATACATGTATCTTAAACACTTTTTTCATTGTACCAGTATATAGAACTTGCAACTCAAGGGATTTGCAGAAACATTAATACATGTACACAAAAGGAAAAACAATATTTATGTATAGTGATCTTCTGATTAAGTGTTTATAATGTTGAAAAATATTGTGTCATTCATTGAAAAATTGAAAAGTGCAAGAATCAAAGAGGCACCAATGTTTTCGAGTGTTAAAAGTCCGAAAGGGCAACGACAAAACCGGTAAACACGAACAAGAACAGCACGAAGAAACACAAAACACAAAATCAACTGAACAGAAATCAACAGCACGAACTTAGTCTTTTGTAATTTAGTTGATTATACACAATACATGTAAATAAAGGTTATAACAAAATAACCAATTTGGAGGATCACACTCAATGTCCAAGAGAAAAGACAAAACATGGAAGCCACACCGGAATTGTAATAGATCGCAATGGCACTGACTTGGTACAGGCATTTCAAATGAAATGGCGGGTTAAACCAGCGTTTATGCTGCGCGTTTTAAATATTTGTTAATATATTACACTCATGAAGCATACCATTGGTGTGTGTCTTACTTTTTAACCCCATGAAAGAATTGACATTGAATTAATCTTGAGCATAAAAACATTTTTGTGTCGAATAAAACACCAAAGCTATAAATTATCCGTTTAAATTTCACAATTGTCAAAACCTGAAGGTTCTTCATATCCCAGACATAGGTTGGTCTTAGTAATATTTTGACTTCAAGTTCGGCTTTTTATAGTGTTTGGTGTTTTCAACGTTTGGTAGGGTGCCTCTGATGAGTCTTGAATAAATGGAACGCCCGTCAGGCGTAATAGAGTTTATTGTCTGGAATCTTGTTGTAATTCTTATTTGTTGTCATTTGTATTCCTTGAAAAATAAATTATATTTTGTTATCGTTGATACTTGCGTGTAAATATTATTAACAAAAGCATATTTACAGAGTCTAACTGGCTTCAATAGAAATAATTGGTTCTGATATAACAAGCATTTTAGTATGTTATGAATGTTATGTAATTCAACAATACAATAAAATAGACGAGGCAGATCTTTATTGGTATTGTAATGTATTGTGAAACCTTTTTTTGCTAAAGCTTGCACTGCAGTCATTTCTTAGCACGTACATATACAAGACATGAAAATATAATACAAATTAGGCATTATTTTGGTACTTGTTTTAATTCGTCTTTGAGAACAGATTTCAATGATATATTCAATAAAAAATATACTTGTTTACCTTTTAGCGATAACATCTTTTTTTGTGTTGTTTGACAAACCAAAACTATCTTTACTGTTGAATATAGATTTATAAAAATTATTAAAAAAATCAAATAAAAAGTGCCTGAATTTTTCCTTCTTTGAAATGTTTGCTTATTTTCTGTTCAATAATGCTAACAATAGTACCAATGACAGAAAATAACCTCCGATGATAAAACGTTACGTAACATTGTAAGTCAGATGACAGCATCAGAAGAACAAAAGTTTTACGCGTTTATCGGGAAAATGTGCGCTAGTTTGCAGTATTAATATCTGGATGAAATTAAACGCAAGCTGCGATATCGTTAGTGATGATTTTCAATTGACAGTCCCATTAATTTACTGGTTGTGAAGTGCATTAAACTGTACAACATGACATTGCTCCTAGAATTGAAAATCCAATATATAATTTTGGAATGTGAAATGTGAAAAGCCTAAAATATGTAGAAGCTTCAAATTTGAGGTTTGAAGGAAGCTTATAAAAATGTATACAATTATGTCTTTAAAATATTAAATCAGCTTTGAGTTTTATACGCATTTACCTTAGTGTATACCGTTTCCTAAAAAATGCTTATTTCAAAAAATTAACTTTCCAAAACCATATGTCTGATAACCGAAGAGTGTTGAACTGCCTGTAGTTGTTTTATCAACATGACCTGAGCCAGGTATGTAAGGTACACACATTACTATTACTAAGTATTTTGATATAGGCCTGGGTATGCATACGAAACTATTATGGGCGAAAGAACAGACGGTAAAATACCCTGATTTTTTTTTATTTCTAGGCTCCGTTTTATGACGGTTGGCAAAATGATAATTTAATAAAGTAGACAGTTCGGACAAGATTTCATGTTTGATTACAGCGGTGATATGCTGAAACTTCGGTTCACGTAACTGGCTTTGTTTTCTACACCATGTTAATGGTAAAGGTTATCAATGGTCACCGAGTTGGAAATATTATATCAGCAAAGAGTTAGGCATTCAGACCTTGTAGAAATAGTGTTGGTAAAAATCCAATCAAGCAAGAGAAACATACATCAGACAAATTGACAGAGTAATTTCTATGTATTACTTCATTACGATGACGTCCAATTATGTTTAACGCATGGGGTTTAAATATCTATTTAAACAAATATATATTGACTGTATGACTGTCAATGTAATATTGTGTTTTTATTGCAATCCGTACAAATAGAAAGCCATGCTAGTGTAGTAAAAACATGATGATCATAAGTTCTTGCCAATTACTAAAATAAACTGTTAACACAGAGACATGTCTCGCCTCTCGCAACTGGACACAGTATAAAATGAAGTAATGGTCCTCCTTAAACTGATCTTAACTGATGCTTAAGCAGCTACATACCAAATATAAATGGTGAACCATAACTGCTTTATATAAAACACTCATGACTTAAGTAAAGAGTTAAAAAATGTAAAATCTCAAAGTCAGTAAACCGTGACTGCAGGAGCATAAAGATAAAATACTTTTGACATTGATCTGTACTGATGCTAATGCAAGTGCATACTCAGTATCAATGATGTACCATAACTGCTTCGTGTTAAACAGACGTAAGAAAAAGGGTTAATCTCGGCCAAATCAGTGAAAAATTTCAAAGTCAGTAGACCGTGACTGCAGGAGCATACAGATGAAATGCTTTTAAAATTGATCTGTACCAATGCTAATGCAAGTGCATACCCAATATCAATGATGAACCATAACTGCTTCATGTTAAACAGACGTAAGAAAAAAGGTTAACCTCGGCAAAATCAGTGTAAAATTTCAAATTCAGTAGACCGTGACTACAGTTAGTTAGTTAGTTAGTTAGTTATTGCTTTACTCCCAAGCAGCACGATTTCGGCTATATCCGGGAGATGAACATGAAAGTGGTGAAACAATGAACATGAAATGATGATGAAGTGGAGGAAATGGGGACACAAGGCCAATCGGGTAGGAGAGTTTTGACTGCCACTGGAAAAGGGAGTGATGGGTAGGGACGGGAAAGTTTGCCTCCTGCATGGGGATCCTACCGGTCCTACTCTTACCGAGACCTGCAGCAGGGTTCTTTAACGTGCGAGGAACGTGACATTTTTCCAAACCGTGACTACAGGACCATACAGGTGAATTCCTTTTAAAACTGATCTGTACTGATGCTGATGCAACTGCATACCAAATATCAATGGTGTAACATATCTAGTTCACACAAAACAGACTTAAGCAAAATTTTAACCAATTGTGGACGCCGCCACCACCGTCGCCGGAATCACCATATTAAAGTCTCACCTTTTTCGACATTCGTCGCAGGCGAGACAAAAATTGTTGAATTTGTTAATAATTTGTAATAATAAAGATAATAATCAATTCTTAACTGAATTGAAATTTATGTACAACGTTATTTAAAAATCTGTTTTGGAAATAAATGATTTTTTTCAACCAATATTAAACTGTTAAGAACTATTTTTCAATAACTATAAAAGTCTAGAAGACTGCAAATTATTATTAAATAATAGTTCATTGCTCTTTTGTAGATATAAAAAAAAATCTTATTATTATAATTTTGAATTTTCGATTTTTTTCATTCAAAATTATCAAAAGATTCAAAATTGATCCCCCAATTACCTTTAACAACAACTACAAAACCAAAGTATATGATAAACGTGACAAATTTACTTCCCCTATTATAAATTTTCCTTTTCTTGAAGGCGATGTTCCACTAGCGCCGTCATACGGGGTTTACATTTCACAGTTAGTAAGATATGTTCGGATCTGCAGTGGTGTTTCTGATTTTAATAACAGAAACCGTTACATTACTAAAAATTATTAAAACAAGGTTATCGATATCACAAGTTAGTAAAATCGATTTTTAAATTCATCCACAAGTATCGATCTCTTATTGAAAAAAAATAATTGTACACGTCGATTTCTGATAGTGAAAGGAAGACCATATACTGATTTTAATGGTAATGGTTTTTTTATAAAGCTCACAAGTTTAAAAACAGTCCATTGGAAATGTAAACTTGGCTTCAAAATTTTTCAAGGAAAGGATACGAATAGGATCTCTTGGTTAAATCTTTAAACTTGGTGGCTTTTTTTTGACAGAGATATTGATAACTTGATACTTACTTTAAAACTTTTAACTATTGTCATTTTTAAGCATGATAGTGATCAAGCATGTCGGTTTTGTGTGATGACACTACACCAAATCATTATTGTTTGAAGTGTTGTGTTGGATGTAAAATCGATTTTTTTTACATTAGTCGATTGATGATTTCCAGCTAGCTGTCAGTAACAGCGAGTGTTCTATAGAGAGTTCCTTTTCCGTCCTTTCGTTTGTTCTTGTTGTCTTTTGTCTAACGTTCTTTCTAGTGGAATTGAACTTTGATCGATTAGACATTTATTGTGTGTTAAGTTTTTGTGCCTTGTCTAGGAATATTGATAGGGGGAAGGTTAGGCCCAAAAAATTAGTTTTTTTCTGAATTGCCGCTTAGTTGTGGGCCGTGTCGCGTACACTTATTCAATGTTAAGTTTATTAATCTAAAAGACTGAAACATTGCCAAAGTAGCTTCCAAAGAGCTGTAGACATGAGAGAAGCAGAGGTACCAATGGGGTATCCGAATGTCAAAAGTCCGAAAGGGCAGAGACAAAACCAGTAAACACCAACAAGAACGGGACAAAAACAGACAACACGTAAAACATGGAAACACAAAACAACTGAATATCAATCAACAACGCGAACTCCAGTCGAAACAAGAGTGAACTCAGGTGCTCCGGAAGAGTAAGCAGTTCCTGCTTGCTATAGCACACCCGTCGCGTTGCCAATAGTCCATTCAGCGTGTCAAATCACCTGAGATGCAGCCTTTACATAATGCAGTTATTTGCTGGTCCTTTTATATCAAAAGAGTATGAAAAGATCTATTGGAGGTTAAAGTGTAGAAATCAAACTATTCGAAGTATGAAGTCTGCCTATGTAACAACTTTTGTTTGATGAGTTAAAGATCCCCAATGTCCAAGAGATTTATATAAATCAAATTGATTTATCTCCAGAAGAGGACTGGTTAAAGTAATAAAGGTCAAAAGTTTTCTGATTCAGAACATGATATAACATGAGAGTTGCATTAGAGGTCAAACTAATTCAAATTATCCACAATTATAGAAGCTATAAATATGTCTTGATTCTTTCGATTAAATAAGAGCAATCAATCAAGAGTTTAGTACTGTTTTTGCAAAAGTGATTAACACGCAAAATTCTGCATCTGTTATAAGGAAACTAACAAAATGGCAGATCCAGAGGGAAGAGCTTGATCATGGAAAAAGGTTTGACTGAATATATTAGGACCATAAAATTGTGACGATAAGCATATTGTTTGGTCAGTAAAAACTCCCTCGCCCACTAAGCTTAATGTTTGGACTTGCTTCTGGAATATCTCTTAATGTATTTTCCGAAGAATGCCTTACAATAAACAGCAAAAGACAATGCTTATTATTTTATTTTTTTTGTTTCCGATGAGATGATAACTCTTTGCGATTCACATCGGCCAGTTCTGCATGAAATTGAAAACAAACACTGCATTTTTTTTTAGGTTCGATGAAAATTAACAAATGATCACCAATCATTATTTTGCCATGCCACAGCAACTAAACTAAAGAGCAGGCGTTTTAGATGGCTTCGTCATGTGCTAAAGGTGCCACAAGAACGCATACCTAAAGTAGCCACCACCTCGGAAAAGAAAATTGATAGAGCCACGACCCCTTGGGGAGAACAGGGAAAAAAGAGGATATGTGACAATGAAGATTATGATTATTCCGTATGCATAGTATGAATTATCATTTATTGTTACGTGATATTTCTGAGCAACCAAGTGTGATACTAAAATTATTAACAAGAACAATCTTCATTGATTTTCCAAAAATGCATGTTTTCCCTGTGAACTACAAGAACATACAAAACCTAGCAACAGTTTTAAAACACCGAAAACCTTTGTACTTTTCTTATTTCATCCTATCATTACTTTTCGGTCGTATTCATACGCATTTCCCGAAAAATGTCACAAACTGAATGGGTATACGACAAGTCATTAACTCAAATGGAAAAACGGTTATTTGGATATGATTTTCATATTTTATAGAATAATTTCCATACCCACCATTTGAATTAAAACATTCTAATTAAGATGGTCCCTTTTTAGCTTACCTGGCCAAAGGCCATGTGAGTTTATTCCATCACTATGCGTCCGTCGTCGTCCGTCGTCTGTCGTCCGTCGTCCGCTAACAGTTTTTAAAATCTTCTTCTCTGAAACCACTGAACCAATCGAACTGAAACTTTGCAGGAATGATATATGACATGTTGACAACAAACGATCCTCATTTTAAAATGATTCAATAAAAAACATGGTCGCTGTTAAGAACATAGGGTAAAATTACTTAAAATGGCACATAACTTAGCAAACAAAACAGATAGAAAAAATCCGAAGGATCTTAGGCTCTTCAAAATCAAACGCTCTACTAAAGTCTCCATTCGGTCAAAGGTGTCAGATGACCTTTGATAGGGGTTATGGCCCTTTTAAGGTAAAAAAGAGCGCTATTTCATGTTTTTGGCCTATAGAATGAAAACTATTGCAGAAAGAGAATATCTGCTTGCTTAAATGTTCAGCTCATTTAGTTCTACAAAAGTCTCCATAGGTTCGAAGTTGTCAATTGACCCCTTATAGGGGTCACAGCCCCTTAAAGACAAAAAATAATGTTTTTGACCTTAAGAATGAATACTATTGCAAATAGAGAAAAGCAGTTGCTTGCTTAAATGTTCGGCTCATTAAGCTCTACAAAAGTATCCAAAGGGTCCAAGTTGTCAGATGACCCCTTAAAGGAAAAAATAATGTTTTTGGCCAATAAGAATGAAAACTATTGCACATAGAGAAAAGCTGTTGCTTGCTTAAATGTTCAGCTTATTTAGCTTTACAAAAGTCTCCATAGGGTCAAAGTTGCCAGACAACCCTTTATAGGAGTTACAGCCCCTTAAAGGTGAAAAATAGTGTTTTTGCCTATAGATTGGAAAGTATTGCAGATAGAGAAAAGCTGTTGCTTGCTGTAAAGTTCAGTTCATTTAGCTCTACAGGAGTCTCCATAGGGTCGAATTTGTCACATCACCCCTTATAGGGGTTACAGGACCTTAAAATGTGAATTATAGTGTGTTTTGCTTATTTAGAATGAAAACTATTACATGTAAAGATACCGAAAAGCTATTGCTTACTTAAATGTTCAGCTCTTTTAGCTATACAAAAGTCTTCATAGGGTTGACCAGGTGAGCGATTCAATCTCCTGGGAGCCTCTTGTTTGTATAAAGCATAACATATTTTGATTTTGATTTTGAATTTGATTTGCAAAAACGAGTACAATGTACATTGTTAAAACTTTTGTATTTACTGGTTTGTTAATAAACTGATTAAAACCTATAGAGAATCTTGAGCAAGTTTTTATCCTCGCTTGCATACTTTATTTTCATCAAAGACCTTTTTTCAGTTCTGAGTGTCTAAATAAATATTTGTTTCATAATTTCATCGAGAAAAATAATCTGAAAGATTTACAATTTTCACAAAAGCTATAACACATTCTTCAGATATTATTTTGCAAGCTTCACGTCGCTTGCACTATTCGATTTTTTTTCACCATATATATATTTATATATGACAGCATTTTCATTTTGCCGTGAATGTCTAGCTCAATAGTGCTTTCGGTATAATATCGGGAATTCAATACTTACAGCTCTAAGAAACCCCAAAAGACAAAGAATACAAAATTTATGAGTAAATTAGTGTTTATAAATCGAAAATACAAATTTTCTAAATCCATAGCTAATACTTTCAATCTTGTATGCTCGAAAAGTCTACAACCGAGTCTAGTGTTATACATCATATTTACATCTGCTATAACTTGACAGAAATTATTTTTCACCAAACACGCAAAGATAACATTCTACTCCAATCAATGAAGCAGTATCGGCTCATTTCTAAACAATAGAATTTGAAAAAAACCTGGTCTGGCCTGCATTATATCTATTTCCGTTCGCGCTGTTTTAATGTTTTTTTTATATAGAAAGTATTACTACCACTCGAATTTCACATGTCGCGATAAGGTATGGGCTCATTATTTAAATGCACATCTTAACCATACTTTATAGATTGTCAATATTTTTCAACTCATGGCAATATACTAACGGCGATTTGAATTGGTTAATAGTACTTCTCTAGCGCGCTTCATAAAAATGTGCTTGGGCCCACGCTTTTAAGCACAAAAAAAACCCCGACAATTCTATTTGTAAATGTCCTTAGAATCTTTAGAACACCAACAGTATTAAAAACTTTGAAATCAAGCAAAAGATGCCATTCTGATCGCAAAAGTTATCGGGCCTAATCATCCCAGTAACAGCCACTATTGGTGTCTTTCATCCAATCTTCGAATTCTTTTTTGTTTTTGTTTTTTGTAAATAATTGGCATACAAAGGAATCCTCTAAAATACTTTTCCTTATTTTGTTTTATTTCCAACAACTGTTTAAGGCGTCCTTTTTGATAATACTTAAAATATTTTGATCCTAGGTAATCTAATTTGTTTAATTGTAAGTTTGATATTACTATGTTGAAACAACAAGATCGATTAGACAAACCAATTTCAGTTATAGCCAGTGGACCACAAGCGTTGGCAATTAGAGATACAAATTGAATTGTTCTTCCATAAGAGTTTGACAGAAATTTGAAAGATGTCAGTGCATCTTTTTGAACAGATCGAAGAGGCATCCGTTTCTAGCTCATTGGAAATACAAATGACAACAAAGTTCCAGACAATAAATTTTGCTACGCCTGACGCGCGTTTCGTCTATTCAAGACTCATCAGAGGCGCTCTACCAAAAATATTGAAAATGCCAAACACTGTATGAATGTGAAGAGCATAGAACAGTATAACCAAAAATACCAAACTGGGGAACCAAATTATTACTATGATATTCAACATATGTCTGGGGTAGGAAGAACCTTAGGGTTTAGACAATTTTGAAATTTAGTCGGATAATTTAAAGCTTTGATGTATTCTCCAACTCAAAAGTGTTGGTGCTGGAGCGGGCTAACCTCGGGGAATTTAAACTCCACCAGCAGTGCTAACCTTCACGTGTGTTCGAAATACAAATGACAACAAAGTTCCAGACAATAAATTTTGCTACGCCTGACGCGCGTTTCGTCTATTCAAGACTCATCAGAGGCACTCTACCAAAAATATTGAAAATGCCAAACACTGTATGAATATGAAGAGCATAGAACAGTATAACCAAAAATACCAAACTGGGGAACCAAATTATTACTATGATATTCAACCTATGTCTGGGGTAGGAAGAACCTTAGGGTTTAGACAATTTTGAAATTTAGTCGGATAATTTAAAGCTTTGATGCATTCTCCAACTCAAAAGTGTTGGTGCCGGAGCGGGCTAACCTCGGGGAATTTAAACTCCACCAGCAGTGCTAACCTTCACGTGTGTTCGAATTACAAATGACAACAAAGTTCCAGACAATAAATTTTGCTACGCCTGACGCGCGTTTCGTCTATTCAAGACTCATCAGAGGCGCTCTACCAAAAATATTGAAAATGCCAAACACTGTATGAATATGAAGAGCATAGAACAGTATAACCAAAAATACCAAACTGGGGAATCAAATTATTACTATGATATTCAACCTATGTCTGGGGTAGGAAGAACCTTAGGGTTTAGACAATTTTAAAATTTAGTTGGATAATTTAAAGATTGATATACCTTAAAAGTGAGACTGAGTAACCAAAAGAGAAAACGATTGATGCAGGAGCGAGTTTACTTCTAAATAAACGACGGAAGCACACCAGAAGAACAAAAGAACAAATCAAATCACCCAATAATTTGAACAAGTTTTAACAAAGTAACAGTAATTGGTAATTTTCTGTTAATTTGTTGCAAATTCAAATGACAACAAAGTTCCAGACATTAAATTTTGCTACGCCTGACGCGCGTTTCGTCTATTCAAGACTCATCAGAGGCACTCTACCAAATATATTTAAAAAGCCAAAAACATATGATTATGAAGCAAGTGATTGTTTTTCCAAAGGTTAAAGAGAAGACAGTTTACCTATTTTGCCTTTTCAAAAGTTGTAGTGTGAAGAACAGTGCCACTTTAATGGTATGAGGACAAAAAGACTGCAAAGTGTCAATGTAGCGCACCACAAGGCTCAAAATACTACTTGGGGATACAGTTTAAAACTAAAATTATGATCCGATTAAAACCTGATTTAGGACAGAAAGTTGTAATTCAACTTGAAATATTCGAATGTCTTTCTTGGGTTCTGCTTTTCCTATTGCCTATTTCAAATTTTAAAATCTTTATTCTAACAATTCTAATAGTCAAAACATCATAAAACAACTTTTTTATGATTCCAACTACATTTGTAACTCTCAAATATATATACATGTACCAATAAAAGTTGATCCGCCAATGAGATACGTATTCAGACGATTTTATTAATACTCTTCCAAGAACTTTCGGAAATAAAGATACTTATCGTATAGGCTTTATAATTTATTTCTTAATTGTGACTATTGTATATTAATGTGTCATATTTTGAACCATTTCCTGAGTATGTAATATCTTTGTCGGGCTGAACATCTTAAAATTATGAAACATCACGCAATATGGTCAAAAGTAAAAAACTATGCTTATTGCTGCTGATATTGGAAATTAAATTGTAAGTAATTTATAGTGGTTAACGTGTCGGGCTATTCACATTAATGTTCGTGATTTAACCGTAGTCAGAGATGAAAATTTCATAAACAATTTTGACGACATTTTCGAAAATTGTCAAGGAACAAGAAGGGACGAAAAATGGTTGTCCAAACGCAACGTACAAACTGAAGATGGATTTACAAAAGCATCAAGATTGTTTTCCAATCTAAAATAATCAAATACGATTGAACTTACTCATCCTATTGATCAACTATAAATTGCAAATTATCAAAGTTAAACACCTCATTGTTAGAAGCGAAACTAGGCAATAACTACCAGCAACTAAGATAAAAAAAAAGTTTTCGCCTTTTGTAGGTCTGATAAAAGCCCTATCGCTTTTTCGGGAGACAAAATATAAAAAAAACGATATAAGTCAGGTCCATTATTGTGTAAGAGTATGAAGTCTGCACCTATTGCAACGCATTCCTATCGTAGTCGAATTGAAGACTTTTTGGAATTTAGTAATAAATTTCGTATTGCAATTTCACAACATTAGAGTAAAATGTATCGAATGGAAACAAAAATTTAAACGTTCTTAATAAGACACTTTCCAAAGACGAAACTATGCCATTGAAGCACAATATATTTATTTACTTTTCAATATCTGTTAATAGTCCATCAGCCAGGTCCGGAAAAAAATAGTTTGAGTGGATACCCCTGTAGACCGATTTTTTATTACAGAAATCAAAAGACAAACATGTGAACTTTATTTTACAACTTGTTATACTTTGCAAAAAGATGCGGAAACTGGTATAACAGAGGCCCCTTTAGGGGTACCATAAACTGTCAAAAAATGTCAACCCTTATAAAACATTCTATTATACTAAGTCTACTATAACATTATTGAAAAGAAAAGTTTTAACATATTAAATGTTGTCTAGACAAACAACGACAGACAAAAGTTTGTTGAAATTTTCACTCAAAAAAGTCTTAAAGGGAGATAATACAAGTAATGACTAAAATGAGTTTTTTTTCTTCTTCTTTTTTTCATTTCCTAAAAAATAAGATAGCTAGGTGGAATATTTTGTGGAAAGAATCTACCTACAACGTAACAAATTAAATAAATCAATTCCATGAAAATATTCGTGGTACCGGTTGAAAGTTTTCGGTATTTATGAATGTAGTCCCAGTCACCTGAAATCTATATTTTTTTCATGTTTAAATACAAATGATCAAAATAATGTGGTTTATTATATTTTTTTTCACTTTTAGTTTATATATTTGACGTTCTTGAAACTATAGTATCAGAAAATAAGAACTTTAGTCTTAATTGTCGTTTTAAAAGTTGCCATAATTACATGAACATGTGCGTTTTTGATCATTTTGCAAGGCAGCATATGACATATACAATTATGGCGCTGCATGTTTGACCGTTTGTTGTACTTAGTTACAAAAGGGATACAAAGTAACTGTTATCGACGAAATATGCCAGCTAAATAATAAAGTTTCTATATGGATCTTTTTTTTAATTTATTTGACGCTTTATGATTGTTTTGCCTTTTGAAATTACTACTAGTATATTTGTAAAAACTTTGAAGATCCATGTTTAGCTTCTTCATTGTTGGCAGTTGTTTCCTGAACCAAGCGTACTTCTAAAACAACCAAAAAAGGAAACTCTCATTACAATCGTAACTATTTTTCTTGCTTAAAATATATATTAAGCCTTATTATTGTGAACTTTTTTATGCTTCTGAGCAATGTCGTAGAGTTTGATCAATTTTTCCAAGAAAGAAGTTAACAAAACGAATAGAAAATGATGAGATAAGTTGAAATCACCAAACTATTGAAGTTAGAGACTGTGCTCACCGACGAATGAATTGAAAGAAGCAAAGGGGCACAGATAGGGCATTCGAGTGTCAAAGATCCGAAAGGGCAACCACAAAACCGGTAAACATGACCAAGAACAGCACGAAAAAACACAAAACACAAAATCAACCGAACGAAAATCAACAACGCGAACTCAAGTCGTAACAAGAGTGAACTCAGGTGCTCCGGAAGAGTAAGCAGTTTTTGCCTGCTATAGTACACCCATCGTGTTGCTAATTTTCAATTCAGTGTGTCAAAACCGGTAAAGGAAGACAAAACAATTTTTTTAAGACAAACCAACATCTGCACTCATTTGAGAGATTGTCTACGAGTGCACGGTGTCTATCGTATAATTTCTTGAGTGAAGTCAGCAACCGTGGAGCAACATAATCCTGTACTAGCCATTTCTGTTTTCAAACGTGACGCTCTGCCAAGGAAATCGATGTAATTGCCGCAAGCTCTGGAATAACGAATCAACTGTGATATACGAAGACTTCATACGCCGGAGCGGACGGAATGTTGCTACACAAAAAGGGAACGTTGACGATTGGAAAGTTGAAGTCATCACGTTTGTCGTAGAGCTTTGTTGAGGTCTTCCTTGAGAATCAATTACGAGATATAGATCTCAGGTTCCTGAGGATATATGAGATGGAGAAAGCCACCAAATCGAGAATTGTTCAGTTAAAGGACATTATCAATACTAGTATAACGGAACGTGAGATTAAAAGAGATAGCTAGTCTAGTTCTCCACGAGTACAATATGTCATTCAAAATTTCTAAAAAATTCAAAGAAAACTACTTGTCCTGATTTTGTGTTAAAATGCGAATACTGTAAGCTTACGAATTGTGTGGTTTTTAACTTTACTGATTTCAGTGTTTCCCATTTTTCGTGAAATTACATAAAAAAAAATAATGGTACACTAATGATATAAGTTTTTGTAGACCTAAAATGCTTGTGTCGAACTACTAGTATTCTTTTTGTATCGCCAGTAACATTAGACAGAAGCGACATACATAGGCTCACCTTTTGATTGATCGTCTTCTTAAATCGAGCGTCGCTCTGCAAAGTAATTAAGTTTCTTTATGTAACTTAACTCTTAACTCTATATTTCTTAATAGAGTTGAGGAATTACTCAACTTCTTCCTGTTAACTGAATACTTTATAGACAAAAATACAAAATTCTGACATCGTTCGGGACAAAGTAACTGAGCAAACGGATACGAACTTTCTATGGGAAAAGACACTTCAAGGTTAAGAGCATATGCAGGTACATGAAGATCCACGTGCCCTTTGGAATGGAAAAAACTTCAGCGCCTATTTCTATTTATTTAAATACAGCTGACCAGTACCAGTATTGCCTGGGGAACTTTGGTGTACTTTTGATTCTTAACAACAGCAATCGTACGAAAAATCCAAATTGTTCGTCTCTGTGTATGTGGCGGAGTCTTTGGGGATGTTTATAGATGACATTGGGGTTAAATCTTTAAAATGGAATGCAGTATTGTAAAAATCCATCATCAATGAGGACTTTTAGTCTTCTAGTACTCTTTTTTTATGAGACCAGCCATTACCACGAAAAGAGGGGGGGGGCAGTTGTTCCGATCAGACAATTATTTTTTTCATAAAGGTGTCTCGAGAAATTTTTGTTTTCATTATTAGCATTATTTTATATGGCAGAAATCCTTCTTCAAAATATTTTCTAACCTCTGTTACTAAAATATTTTTCAGCAAAATTCAGATTCTTATATTATTTTAGGTAAACACTAACCCCCTCATCCATTCTTTGATTTAATAACTATAAGAATTGGAAAAAACTAAATTTACAAAATGACACCGTTAAATTGTTTTAATGCGACAGCTCGATATAAATTGTCGCCTGAAATAAAAAATAGATAAGTTATACGTAAAAAGTAATGTAAATATTTCATATAAGTTTAATTAAAGTCTAACAGGCCAAAAACAAGAAAACGTGATTAATTGGTCATAACTTTGTTTTCAATAATGTAAAAATCACCTTTTCTGTATTATAACTTCTTTTATGTTGGTTTTTAAGAAATACCATTGAAATGACTTAAAATCATAAAAAATATTGATTCTAAAAAGGGAAAAAATGACCTTCACATTAAATAATTTTAAAAATAAAACCATATCGGTCAAACCATTACAATCCGCACATTGGACATTAAAAATGATTTTTTTGTAAAACGCTGTTTTTATTAAATCCTGGTGGTTTTAATATTTTAATCGTTGACCATTGTAATTAGGTGATTCTTGTTGAGTAAATTTTACCTGTGATACGTGCGAAGTCATAGGAAGACATTCGAAAATTGTAAAAATAGGAAAATTTTGAACGTAATAATTAGCAATTTTAATTCTAAAAAATATCTTTTTTAGACATTGTTATGATGCAAATTCTTTTTCTAAGTCAATAATCCCCATGCATACTATAGATTTATAAAACAGTAATTGAAGTTTTCAACCCCATATTCAATTTATTGAAAATAAATGAATGACTACTTTTCAATTACTCACCAGAGGGTCCAGAAAAATGATTTTTACGCTATTTTCCGCATATTTTATACAAGTATAACAATTGGAATTATGAAGCTTAGATGTAATACTTAATTTTTGTACCATAAAAAATCGGTCTACGGGGGTATCCACTCAACTTTTAAATATGACGTCTTTTCAGAGTTGGCTGATGGACTATAAAAAATACGTTTGCTGTCCTCACTCGAGAAATTTTACATCATGAAGGTTGGGAAATAAAGACATTACTTTTTATCGCTTGCTGCATCGTTGGGTTACTGCGATTGTCGAACATAAGTCGTCTGATATTTTTCTAGCATGCGCCAAATACACCAACATGCCATAAATCCCTCACAACTACTAAAATCAATTTTATCCTAAAAAGTATATAGTGTACATGTACACAGCACATACATGCACTTGAAAGAGTTCTTCGTTGTCTTAGTTGTTATAGTGTTGTGAAAATGACCTGAGTGACTATATCCGATCACATGTAACTCTAAAAAACCAACCCCTTATGATCTTACATCTGCAAAGCTGAAACAAAATTAATGGTTTTAAAATTAAAATCAATTATTTCCAATAACATCAATATTCTCATATAGGAAAGAGGTGGGCAAATCTACTTCCAAAATTTTTCTTTTACAAAAAAAATATTGTCGCTGATTTAAGGGGCTGCATAGGCTTAAATTGTTCATTTTACACGGGGTTCGTTCTTTTAAGTGTGCTCAACTACTTTGGGTTTATTAGATGTAAATATGGTATTTTATTGTTAAACTGTCTAGGAAATCAGCTAATCATAATAGATTAAATAGTATTAAACTGCACCAAATTCATATATCATCATGTATACTTCTTTACATTTCAGTTCCACGTTGTCGTCGTTAAATCTTTTTTTTTTTAACATCTGGCATAAAACGCAAAAGCCAACTTTAAAAAATAAAAAATGACTGCTGCACAGTTATATAACTAACGCGATTGACCAAAGCACTATTTTTCACATCGAACCTTAACTCCCCAAAGACTGAATAATTTCTACATCAACAAGCTTTACAATATGACAATCATTACAAATAGATTATAAAGCACGTTTGATAAATTCAAATCTCACTATAGGGAATACCTCCTGGTCTTAAATATTTAACATAAATGAATATGATGTCTCTACGAATTACTCTTTTTGACATCTCAGTATTTTGTGCCGTGCAAAGCAACGAAAGAAAAGCTACCGATACCAAATTGAAAAAATCAGATCAATCAATAAGCATTTGATTTTCATAAATTTAAATGAAAAGATGAATTAAAAAAACAGCGCCATACATAAAAATACTAAACAAAACAGATAGAGGAAAATAAAAACGTTGTTCATTTTTGATGCTTTAATTTAATATTAGTTATCTGAATAACTTTAAATGTGTCTTACATAAATAATCGATAGTGCCCGTTTTATCAACGACAAGGCAAACTCTCACCCAAAAAAACGAAATAATCAACTAAATAACTATTGTTACATATAGGACCTTTTTATCAACTGCTGGAAAAATACTTATAGGTAAAAATACTATTTCGTTCAAACTTCTTTAAACCAGAATGGTTCATAGATGGCTATTAAATAGCACAATCGGATACTCTTTAAATAGGATATGTTGTTTAAATTCAATGAAATATGGTCGACAAATATGTAGTTATCGGAAGAACTTGTAAACCCTAGTATGTTCTGATGTGAAAATTGAAAACAAATAAATTCATTTGTTAAGTATTATTTGTCTCTAATAAAAAGAAATAGATTTAGACGCCAATCAACAAAGGAGAACAGCTTTAAGTTTGGGCTTTTCAAATGATTTTATGGACCTAGAAAGTAAATATCTAAATGATAATGCGATATGTTTCTGGTAGATTTTTTTCTATAACTTCAATTGCTTGAGAACTAGTTTTATATCCAAATTAACCGTTCATACCCGCGTTTTGGTATTTGTAATTTTGAAACCACTGGGCGATAACCGCTGCTGGTGGACCAGAGGTCCCCGAGGGTAATCACAAGCCTGGTAGTCAGACTTGTCTGACACGATTTACCATAATATTTCTAATATTTTTGTCGCTGAAATTTCCGTTTTTTAAATTCAAAATTGTTTAAAACACCAGGTTTCTTTCCTTGTAATGCACATGGTCGATATCCTCGGTGCTGGATTTGGCTTGCTTCTTCGAACGTTTTGGTTTTGAGTACATTTCGTTTTCAACAGTTTTGGAATATGACCTTCCAATGTTTTGATTTAAATGCTACTGATGAGAGGTTACTCTCGATATATAGCATATCCAAATTAACCGTTCATACCCTTATTTTGGTATTTGTAATTTTATGGTATAATAAAAATATTATTCATCAATTGAATTTGCTATTTACCAAAAATTAAGACGGTTACCCAATACAAAAGTTTCATTATTTGCTTAACAATAGATTGTGAAAGCTTTTTTCTTTTATGAAGAACACAAATTCATGGTTTTTATCGTTGGATAATATAGCAAAATACATTTCACGAATAATCAAATTAAAAGGAATGGATATAATCAAAACTATTCTTTTCAGAAGTCAAACAGCTACAACAAATACCTGTTGAATGGTTTTTTTTTATAAAAAAATGTTATTGAAACCGACAGAACATATACATGTATTCCAAAACACAGACATATTCTAAATGAATTATCCATGCACGTATAATGAAATATTATTGACCCAAAATATACATTTTATTGTTTAGTACAGGGGCAAATCCTTTGCGCTTTCTGGTTGCATAGAGAACTCATAAAAATCCTCTAACAAACTTTCAATAATATGACCTGACATCTTCTACAAATGTCTGTGTTCGCCATTTCTTTTGCGCTGAAAATCAAATAACCAATGCAAAAACCCTGTTATTGCAATTGAAGAAGTAGGTTTGATATAATTCAAAAATGGTCATACTCACTATTTGTTTTGAACACGCCGATGCCAACTGGAACCATTGAAAATCTAAATTTTAAATTCGGTATTTTGTCGTTTCTTTTTAGACCTTTCAAGTTAGGTACTTTTTACCTTTATGTTTGGTCCCGTGCGGGGCCCGGGTGGCGAATATGCCCGCAGCAGAGCCTAGCTTGTCGTAAGAGGCGACTAAAGGTCTTGGAATTCTGACGTCGGGTCAGTGCTCAGCCCACAGAGCGACCAAGGGTGGCCCTCGTCCGCGGGGGTTGTCAGGTCTATAATACGGAAACCCTGACTGCCGACCATAGTGGGTCAACGTGTGTGGAGAGTGCCACGCTTCATGCACGTAAAAGACCCCTTTGTGGACCGCCAAGTAGTGCACCACATAGGCTAAATTTTCCGCCCCTACCCACCTCTCCCCTTTTCCTGTGGTTCTTCAAAATTTACAGTTCCTTTGTTTCCCACCCCATTCCCATATTTCATTTATCATCATCATTTCATGTTCATTTTATCATCCTCTTCATGTTCATCGCCTGTAAATAACCTATATAGCGTTGCACGGGCGTAAAACACCAACTCACTCACTCACCTTTATGTTTGTTAAGACATAAAAAGGCGATAATAGGACATTAAAAGGTACCGAAGTCATAATTCTGACACGAAAAACAATCTGATACGTCAATTGGGAATCCATAATTTCATTTCAAGATAACATTTAGGGAGAAGGTTAGCTCGAAAAAACACTAGCTTTACTCCGCCACAATTTAATGTGCCTGTCCCTAGCAACGGATCTTTATCAAAGTTATGTTTTGTATTCGTCGAATTTATGTTAATCGTTCTTTGTCAAAAAGGGGGGCTTTCTCTGACACTTTAGGATTGGGCTTGAATCATAGTTATATTTTTTTTCAATCTAGAGCAAGTACGATTTTCAATTTTGTAAGAATCTTATTTAAAACATGTACAGCACGCAATTGTAAAGGAAAATGACATAAATTGTCCCTTTTTTATGAATAACAGTAAAGTCTGTTGTGGCTACGAACGTGTAAAATGGTATATTTTGGCACCATGGAAGACAATAAGATAAATTACAAACCAGCTAATGATTTCGATTGTAAGTAAATTTTGATAATTGAAACAACAAAATACGATATCTGTTTAAACATTTAAAACACTTCCATGGTATTGGACTGCTTTCTTTCTATGTTCTGCGTTTTGTCAGTGCAATATGAATTGTCTTATGGTCTCATCTGTTTGATAGACTGGGATAATTATTGTAAATTAAAAAATGGTGAATTGGCAAATAGAAACCTGGTTTGTGGTGTATTACACATCTGGCAAAAAGGGGGAAATACGTCATGTAAGTCTGATTTATTTTAAATCAAATCCCATACGTAAAAGTAACTACAAATACCGGACTGGGATGACCAATCTAAAAGAATAACAGTAAACCGGACAACAATAAAGGTTAAATTATTATCTAAAATTAGTTTTCTCAAAATGTAAAAAAAAACAGCAACAGGAATAATTGCACTATTTAGCTTTTATCAATGTTTTATGATTTTGAAATAAACTTTTGAGGGTTAGAGCAAGATAATTTATAAATTAGCCTGTTGCGCAAATTCAATGTCCATTTTAAAGCATGAATAAAGAAACGGGAAAACAATCTAAAATCTTAATACATAGACGATATTGAGATGTGGAATAAGTGTACGCGACACAACAAGCATAAACAAACAGCAATTCAAAAAATCACAACGGAAAACAGCAAGTAGTCTTCAACATGACCATAGGTCACTGCTTACCGTCTTGCATTGGCCCAAGACTTATAATACAATACAAAAGTATCAAAATCAATCCCTAAATCATCAACGAAAGACCCTATTCTTGACATAAAATAGTTAACACAGAATGACAAGAACAAACAAAGGCTTTGACAAAGTTTCCTGGCTTAGGACAGGCACATATAAAATGTGGCGGGGTTAAACTAGTTTTTTGGATCCAACCTTCCCCCTATAGATAAGCTTGCACAAAGCATACATATAAAACACACTGTAAAACTCAATCGACAAAAGTTCAATTCAACAAGAGAGAACCTAAGACAAAATACTGTACGAAAACAACAAGACAAGGAGGAACCCTCTTGAGAACACTCAAAGTTACTGACAACTAGCTAAGAAACATTTATCGATTGATGTAAAAGAATCAAATACATCAGTTCTAAATCCGACACCCCACGTCAAAACAATGAATGATTTAGAGTTGTATCACCACACAGAACCGACATACTTGATCGCTGTGGTGCTTATAAATAATACAGTGGATACAAAGTGAAAATTTAACGTTTTAAAGTTACTATCAAGCTATCAATATTTCTGCAAAAAAAATACCAAATGCAAAGATTTTACTAAAACATTGAATTCGTATCCTTTTTTTCAAAAGGTTTTTAAGCCAGTTTTTAATTTCCATAAGGTTGTTTTTGAATTTTTGTGCTTAATAAACTACATTGCTATAAAAATCAGGATGAGATATTCCTTCAACAATCAGAAATCTACGTGTACAATCAAATTTTTCGATGAGATGTCCATATTTATGTGCAAATTTTGTAAAAGATTTGACTAATTTGTGGTAACGGTAACCTTGTTTTAGCAATTTTTCTGTAATAAAACGGTTTTTATCATTAAAATCAGACACATCACTGCAAATGCGAGCATACCTGACTAATTGTGAAATGTATACCCCGTAAGCTGGAGCTAATGGTACGTCTCCTTCAAGAAACGGAAAATTAACTATTGGGAATGAAAAGTCATCACGTTTATCATATACTTTAGTGTGTAATCTGTATGCATGTGTTAATTAACTATATACCTGTATGTATTTATGAAAAGTTTCATTTGTGAAATGTTAACTAGTCAGTCAGATGTTGGTATGAATCAGTTTACTTCGTACTCCACCACTTTACTAGTCAGGCTGATTTTATTAGTTTACTTCGCACTCCATCAATATTTTAGTTAGTGGTGGAGTTTGAAGTAAACGGAGCCAGACTAACAACTGGATCAGATCAACTACGATGTACACTTAACGTGAAATTTATTATATTAAAGCTAAATAAAAGTGTTCCGTTAGTTCCAGTAGAGACTTTAACCATGAAGGCAGTCTCAAGAGGTTTTATTTTCTAAATGATTTTATTACTTCCATGCTGAAAACTTAGCATTTAAAAAAACTACAAATTCTTATGTTATTGCAGTTTTTTGACCCCATATTTACCGTATATCAGTTCATTCATTTAAGATATATCTTCCATTCACTTTAGTAGCCAAAGGAACATATCTCTTACGATAAAACCCAAGCAACAAAAACCTTAGTTGTAGCTTTAACATCAAAGCAATCAATCCAAGAGCACAATTTCCATCAATAAAACAAATTGTATCTGTTAACCGCTGTTAATTGCGTGTAAATCCTGGTAACAAAATATATTTACAGAAACATGTTTGGTTCCATAAAATTAATTGATCCATATAAAATATTCATTTTTTCCCTTTGCAACAAATTATGTAATTAATCAATGCAATAAAAGGTAGCAGATCTTTATCGGTAACCATTTTTTTACGATATGTGTCACCGTAGATACGTCTCAACACTGTATAAGATAGACTTGGAAAATAAAGTACACAATCATGTAAATATTATTGCGTCTCAAGTCTTTGGTCGATGTTTTCAAAAATAATCTCTTAGAATAAGCTTTTAAAAATATATGACATTAGCACAAAAACCTATTATTAACATTTTAGGAACTACTTTGAGGTTTTTTGGCTTTCCTAAATTATCTTCACTGTAAAATATATTTTTATTGTTGTAAAACAATTTTAAAAAAAGCGCTCTGAAATATGTTTGTATTTCCTAGTTTAATTATGTCAACAAAAGTACCAGTGACAGATAACAGCCTTCAATGAACAATGCGTTACGTAACATTGCTACTCAAATGACAGCATCAAAAGAACAAAAGTTTTACATGATGGGAGTGGAAATTTTGATTTGGTTTGTAGTATCAAATATGCGGTTGAAATTAAACGCGAGCTGCAATAATGTTGGTGATGATTTTCAATTGACAGTTCCATTAATTTACTAGATGTGAAATGCATTAAACTGTGCAACATGTCATTCCTCTTGGAATTGAACGTGAGTTTTCATTTTCGAATATGAAGGAAAAAAGAATTAACCATGTTAGGTAAAAGCTTTATATTGAAGGTTTATGGATAATATTTTTTAAACATTATATCATTAAACATAAAATCAGTTTGAATTTAAACACGACAATTAGATTAAACATCCGTGAGCCTACTGTTGCCAGCCCTGCTATCAGCTAGATTAAAAAAAATAACTGTCCTAAATATAATGTCAAAAAAACAATCCAAAAAACACATAACTAAACCGCCATCAGCAACGTCAACTAAAGTCAAAACGAAACTTGAACTCATGTGCTCCGGAAGAGTTATCATTTCTTGCTTGTTATAGCACACCCGTTCTGTTGCCAACGATAAATGGTGTGGGTCAAATTTTGTAAGGATGGCATTACTAGAACCCCATACCAAACCAAAGTTACCTCTTATCCGAGAGATATAAATTGGTGTTTCTGTCTACACACACGACACCAACTAAAGGGCAAACGTAACCCTTGTTAATAATTTGCATTTCAGTCATGACGCTCTATCAAGGAAGTTACAATACTTTCCAAAAGCTCTCGAGTCAGTTGTGATACATAAACTGCAAATGCTTGAACGGACGCAAAGTTGCTACACTTCAGGTTTATAAAAGCACAAAGGACAGGGAATACAAAAAACAGAAAGTATGTGTTAGCTTAAATATATACGTCCTTAATTTATAATTCACACTCTTATTCTTGTGAGCTCCTGAGATTTCCGGGGTCTAATAACTTTCTACGGATTTCATTATATTCATGACAGCAATATGTTTTACTGAACACACATTTCACTTCTTTATCTGCAAGCATTAGTGTAAACTTAAAATTTGAATCATCATTTGGAATTAGATTCGTCAAAGGAAAATGTCTTTTTCCTGCTTTGACATGAAGAATTTTAACGTTTAGATATCGATATGATTGATGCGATTCTGATGAATAAACGGATTAATGTAAATGCACATGACTTCTGTGAACTACTGCAGATTTCGCGATGTTATTCGTTGTTATTTTGACCATGATATCGTCCTTTTAGCTCGACTTTGCCATACCTTGGGATATTGGTATAGGTGGGTACATGTAGATATCTTCCCTTGTTTTTATCAACTACAGCCATTTTAGATGTTCTTTTTTAAACCATTAGACTGATTTGATCTTGTTCAATTATCGATTATACAGCCATACCAGGCACTAGTGGTCGAAAAGACAAAACAAATTCAGTTACACCAAGTGGACCACAAATGTCAGCAATTAGAAAGAGAGATTACACTTTGCTTGTTCGAGAGTTTGACATAAATTTGACAGATGTCAGTACAGCTCTTTAAACAGATAAATTGCATAATTTTGTCCCTAAGAATAAACAAGCGGCTTTTTTTTTTGTTCATCTCTTCATAAAACTCCAGTGAGATTTGAATATTCAAATTTACAGAAAAAAATGCTTTTAAGTTTCAGGACAATAATTTTAAAGTGTGCCTACAAAACGGAGAGATGTCTGTCAATAATTGTTTTTGCCACTGATATATTTTTTTTTCATTTTTTAAAAGACAAAAACGGAGAGAGGTCTGTCAAGAATTTTACTTGCCGTTGAAGTTTTTTTACATGTAATTTAAGATACGTAAACCACAAATTAAAGGGCTTGTATTGTTTCCTTGAACTAGCATATGGTTAATATATCTGGTGTCGAAAGTTCCCTTCTTCGGGATTATTTTCTTTTTGCGAGAGCAATTCTTAACTGATACTTTAGCAAAGTTTCTTTTGAATTTATTTAACTGATGTTGACAAGAGGGTTCTTCCCGAAAAAGATTAAAAGACCTGGAAAGATTTGGAACACAAGAATTGAAATTCTCAATTTCAATGGCGGAGACGACATAACCCTTTAGTTTCTTGCTTACTTAAAGCTAAGTAAAGGGATAAAAATATCAATTCCTGGTAAAAAAAAAGTAGCAATATCTGGCACCACAACCCTCGGTACATCAATGAGACAATAGGTCTTTTATTAGTACAAATGTATGTTTTGGGTGTTTTTATTTCTAATCTAATTATAGCTTTAGAAAGACATATCGAACTTTGCGTATTCAATTGTTCGAGCAGTATGTTGTGCAATTTCTGGTTTAGCTTTCAATGAAATTGCAACTAATACTACAGAAGCGTTTATCTAGAAAGAGGCCAGATATCGGATGTCCAAATATCATTAACAAATCTTATTGATTGGCAATAATTTTCCAATATCTCTAACACCAAAAGTTGATACGCGGGTGAGATATGTATTCAGACGATGTGATTGATACTTTTCCAAGACTTTCTGGAAATAAAGATACTTATCGGAGCGGTTTTATTACTTTTAACGACGATTTATTTCTTATTTGTGACCATTATATATAAATGTGTCATGTTTTGAACCATTTCCTGCGTAAATGATATCTTTTGTCGGACTTAATATCTCTATATGATGAAAATCACGCATAATGGTAAAAAAGTAAAAGACATGCTGCATACTGCATCAAAAAGACTATACTTTGTGAAAACAAGGAGAGTAGTGGTTTACGGTTCGGGCTACTCACACCTAGCATCGTGGTTCAATGCTCGTCAGGGATGAAAACAATATGAACCAATTTCCACTATCTTGACAACCCTTGCAAGAATGGTCTCAAGGAACAAGGCTAGTACTTCAGAAGTGACATAAAATGGTTATCCAATTTTAAATACATATCTCAGAGGGGTTTTCAAAAGCACTTGCTTTCTTTTCGAGGTATTAAAATTATTTTAAACTAACTTGCGCTCATTCTATTGGTCAAACTTTAAATTGCAGAATTTCAAATTTTAACAACTCTCTACTAGAAGCAAAACTAGGCAATAACTGCTTGCAGTTAATGTAAAAATTGTATTTGCCTATTTTAGGCTCAATAATTGAGCCTATCCAATTTCAAGAGGCCAGCATTTTGTTATAGTACGAAGTTTCTGCCTATGGCAATACTGGTCTGCTGTACTAAGATGATAGCCTTAATATCCCTATTGTGTCTCACAACTATGTTGTGTTCTATGGGCATTACCGGATCCTATGATCGCAATGGAAGAGGGAGGTTTGGCGCCATAAAACCTGGTTTAACTCACAATTTCGTTTGAAATGCCTGTACCAAGTCGGGACCATTGCGATCCACAAATTCACCGGTATGACTGTTCGTTTTTGTCATTTTCTCTGGACTATGAGATTGATCATTCAAGTTCGGTAGATTTGTGAACTGGATTTCCATTGTTATACGTATGCTTAGTGTCGTTTTTGACAACTTTTCGAAAACCCTATTTCTTATTTTTTTTTTAAATGAAAATAACACATGATATTTTAACTTACCCAGAGAGCAAAAGTTTTTAAAAATCCAAACAAATGTATGCCCAAAGTTTCAAGAAATGAACACAAATATCCAATTCCATAAAAAAAAACTTTACTGCATAAACTTCACTCCTATATTGTATCCATGTGCAGACCTGAAACAGAATTGTTTGATACTTAGTATATAATAATAAAGAAAAATGCGGGCTGGATTTACTTCTCAAGATTGCTTTATAAATGCATCACATCCTATGATGCAATAGGGTTGCTATCAATGAATTCTATTGAATAGCATTGTCAAAGCCATATGCGTTGATAATTCAATTATAAGCATCAATGTTTAAAAACAACAAACTACAAATATTTTCTTTATCAGGAAGCTGTGTTTTTTTAATCCCTTAATCGATTTGTTGAAATTTATTGTCAAAGGATATTTCAGTTTTTATACGACCGCAAAAAATTTGTGGTCGTATAATGTTATGGCGATGTGGTCGTCTGCGTCTGTGTCGTCTGGGGACATTTGGTTTCCCTGCGATAACTTGAGTAGATGTTGACCGATTGTTATGAAATTTTGATATGATGTTTCTATTCAATAAAAAAGGTTGGTACTGCATTTGGGATTTCTGGCCCCTACTGTTTTTGGAAAAAGGGCTAAAAGGGCTAAAATTGTTGTTGTGACAAAACTTTTGTAAAATGTTTATTTTTTATCTGCTTTTGATCATATTATTCTATTGTATTCCTCAATTACTACTGTCAGCAAAATGTGACAAATGTTTGTATGTTACTTGCACCGTGACATTGCTAATTGGTGTGAAAGTTCGGCCACACCCAAGAATCAACTTTTTTAATAATTTGTGGTCCGATTTTCAAAATCTTTTTTTCATTGGAATCCATGAAAAAATCCCTGACTGTGTTTTTGAATCAGATTTGCAATATATCTTACCGTTTTTGAGAAATTAGGGGTAAAAGGGGCCAAAAACGCCAATTATAAGTGTAGTAACTACAACTTGTTCAATGAATATGAAATTTGATATGATGTTTGTTACCACATAAGGAAGAAGCAAAGGTGTACCAAAGGGGTAATCAGTATCATAAAACCGTAAAGACAAAGACAAAACCAGCAGACAAAAAATCATCACAACAAAACAAACCACATAACAACATAAAACACACACACACACACATAACAACAAAACCGCATTCAGCAACGCGAATTCAAGTCGAAACGAGAGTGAACTCAGGTGCTCCGGAAGAGTAAGCAGTTCCGGCTTGCTATAGCACACCCGTCACGTTGCAAAAGATCGATTAAGTGTTGGTCAAATCTGGAAAGGATGACATTACAAAACTCTATGTCAAACCAACATCTGTGCTCATCTGAGAGATAAAAATCCCGTATTTGTATACAAGCACATGGTGTCGTCCGTAAAATTTCTTGAGTGATGACAACAACCTGGGAGCAACGTACCCCTGAGTTAACAATTTGCTTGTCAGCCGTGTAGCTCTATCAAGGAAGTCGTTGTACTTCCCACATGCTCTGGAATAACGAATCAATTGTGATACGTAAACTCCATATGCTGGAGCGGACGATTGGTAGGAAGGTTGGTATTGAATTTGGGGTCTAATTATTGACATAACTACTGTAGAATATTTATTTTTCATCCGATTTTGATCATTCATTATTTTAATATATTCATCTATAAATTGCAACTAAATGTGACAACTGTTTTGATATATCGTGCAACGTAACCTTGCTAGGTGGGGGGGGGGGTCAAATTGAGCAACAACCCAAAAATCAACTTTTTGTTTGTGGTCCGATTTTCAAAATCCTTGTGAAAATCCCTACCTTGGTTTTCAATCAGATTTTCAATATCTCTTATTGTTTTTGAGAAATTAGGGGTCAACGGGACCAAAATCGCTAGTTAGAGTTCCTTAAAAGTTGGTATAAATAAAAAAAAATCAAATATGCATTGAAAGTCCACACTAGGATAAAAGCTGATCTTTTTTATCACTGGTAAAGTTAGTTAATCTTCTTGAACGGTCAAAATTAACTTAAAACTCTTAAAAATTCTTGTTAACACTGAATTTGTAATTTGTGTAGTATTGTTTAAGAGGTCATATTCAGTTTTAGTAGTTTATCATCGAGAAAGATTCCGTAGTGTCCAGCGTATTAACTCTAGATTTTACTGGACACAGTACAACTTTCGTTTTACTAAATTTACCACAAGAAAAATAACTTGAATTTAAACTGAATTTCTTATTATATTGAACAAATGGAGGGCCCAGTATATCTATTGGACGCCAGGTAATCTTTGTTCGTTCCAGTAGTGAAAGGTTTTTTAGTAATCTAAAAACTCGAAACAATTATTTTATTATACTGAACACCATTCAAAAGACACGAATGGGAACTTTTATAAAGACAAAATTTTAAAAAGGAAAAAGAATAGCAATTAAATTATGTTTACTACATGCCCTTAAGTTTTCCATATGACATTACCCTTCCATTTTACTGCCGGTAAATGCAGTAACCCGATTTTATAATACATGTAACAAGCAATGTTGTTAAAGAATTTAATGGTGATGGCTTAGAAATAAAAAAGTAAAGGTTTTAGCTATCCTATTTAAACTTATTCAAACATTACATACGTATATTAGTTCGTTTGCTTGTAGATCAAGGCTTAAAGAAATTAAGTTTTATTTAGTCTCTAAAAAGGTGATAAAAATGAACAAATGTATCTTTTCTGTCTTATCATTAACTCCTAGCAGAATAATAATGTACGAGATAACTTGACGTTTTTTCTGAAATTAAATATTATGTAATAGTTTGAAGAATGGCAGGGTTAAGTTTTTGAACACCTGACTAGTCTATGGTAAGAGTCCATAAACACATATATCCATTTAGATGGAGGGGTAATTGTTTTCTGGGAGCAAAACAGTCGTCTCAGTGTGGCTTGTTATAACTTGTTTCGAAATTGTCCTGATCATTCTAAATAAATCCTGGCCTTAACTGTTCTTGTCTGTACTCGATATTCATTAATACTTTGTAACATGTCCACTTAATCATTTTATTAGTAGCCAACTATTTTTTCTTAAAGTTTGCTTCTATTTGTTTTAATTAAACAATAATATTCTATTAAACATGGATAGTTGTTGGTCAATTGTTAGAGGCATCTTCATTAAAGGTTATCAAAAACTATGAAATGCTGTTATGCACTCGTATTAATTAATTAAATAGATAAAATATATTCGGGTAGATCTTCCTAACAAAATTTCGGAGTTAGAGTCTAATGCTTTACGAGTTTAAAGAGGGCAGCATTACAAGTATTTGGTAGTCGGTTATAAAACGACTTACTTTGTCATCCAAGAGTCTAGCAAGAAAAACAAATCTACAGAAGATCAAATAATAGAAATGCTCAACTTTCTAATCGACAACATATTTGTACAGTTTGGTGGACGTGTTTTTCAGCAAACAATAGGTATCCCAATGGGCACAAATTGTGCACCATTTCTTGCGATTTGGTTCTTCATTCATATGAAGCAGACTTCTTACAATCACTTCTAGACAAAAAGGACCGCAAACTTGCTGTATCCTTTAATCTCACATTTCGTTATATTGATGATGTCCTTTCACTAAACAATCCTCGATTTGGTGACTATTTACATCTAATATATCCGAAGGAACTTGAGATAAAGGACACTACAGATTCTAGGAGGTCTGCTTCATATTTGGATCTATTCCTCGAAATTGACACACAAGGAAGGCTTTGTACAAGGCTTTATGACAAACGTGATGACTTCAACTTTCCAATAGTTAACTTTCCCTTTCTGTGTAGCAACATTCCGTCCGCTCCAGCATATGGATTTTACGTTTCACAATTGATTCGTTATTCCAGAGCATGTGGGGAGTACAACGACTTCCTTGATAGAGCTACACGGCTGACAAGCAAATTGTTAACACAGGGGTACGTTGTTCCCAGGTTGTTGTCATCACTCAAGAAATTTTACGGACGACATCATGTGCTTGTTTATAAATACGGGATTTCTATCTCTCAGATGAGCACAGATGTTGGTTTGACATAGAGATTTGTAATGTCATCCTTTCCGGATTTGACCAACACTTAATCGATCTTTGGCAACGTGACGGGTGTGCTATAGCAAGCAGGAACTGCTTACCCTTCCGGAGCACCTGAGTTCACTCTCGTTTCGACTTGAGATCACGTTGCTAAATGCGGTTTTGTTGTTATGTGTGTGTGTTTTTTTATGTTGTTATGTGGTTTGTTTTGTTGTGATGAGTTTTTGTCTGTCGGTTTTGTCTTTGTCTTTACGGTTTTATGATACTGATTACCCCTTTTGGTACACCTTTGCTTCTTAAAGAACAGTAAGCATGATTTCGCACATGTAACATGGAAAATCATATCATTTGACGGAAGTATATGTACGCAGAGTGATGAAATGTCATAGCACCAATCCAATAATACATCTTTGTCTACATGGCTCCTGCACAATTCTATTACGAATGGGATTAACCTTAATCGAAAAAGACTCAATATAGAATGTGTTGTTGTGTCGAGCCTTAACTTCGAACTTCTCCATAAAGACTGAATAATTTTTACATCAACAAGTCTTGCAATATGACAATCATTACAAAGAAATTATAAAGTACGTTAAGAATAAATCTCTCTGATTAATTCAAATGTCACTAAAGGGGATACTTCCTGATCTTAATGATGTACCACAGCTCAATCGGACGTTAAAGAAATATTCCTTTTGACATTTTTAGGCTCAAGAAAACAAAACAACATTAAAAAGCAAAAAAAAACCTATGGGATTAAATAGTATTCTAGCTAAGGGTCAGGCTGTGAATGGCTCATCAAAATGTTTGATTTAGCTTTTTTGGCTTAGATGCATTCATTTTGATATAATGACAAATTCTAACAATACTGTACGGTTGAACAAGTTTCAATTGTCTAGATAATTTTGACTGGTTAGAAGGAGAAAAAATTGGCGGAAAAATTTCCCGGAAAATGTTCTTAAATTGGACATTTTCATCAAATTTCATTATCAAAAGTTTGCTTTATTCTCATGTGGTACCACATCTATGCATTTTGCCTGATTCTTACGTATAGTTATACTAAAATTTTCAAAAGGCATAATTTTGATAAATTTTTAATTTTTTCTGACAATATAAAAAAAACACCGAAGACATTTACATGGTAAGGCTCCATTTTTAGCTTTCTTTAAAAAAAGACTTAATTCTTTACCTGCTTTGTGTATAAATGAACATTCATAACTGCACTAAAATAGAATTATTAAGCGTAGCTTGACCTAGATATTATAAATTCTTACTTTATTTTTATAAATTCCTTTTGTTAAATTCCTTTGTTTTAGCGACCTCTTTTTTTTCTCCGCTTTTGAGATAACCGATTAAATGCTACTATCACTTTAACCCTTTCCTATGGCATCAAATTCATGTAACTTTTAATAGGGTGCACATCTTGTTTCATGTGAGAGGTAAAATAGGGATAGTTTGTCCTTTTTCGATTTTTAATCTGAACGGGAAAAATATCTTTATTTTTATGGATATTAAAATGAAGAATTTATAAAAAATGAAATAAAAAATTACGACTTCGACGTCTAGCTATGCTTTATTGTATTTATTTTATTTGCAGTTTCAGTTTTGCACATACTGGGAAAAAAAACTACACCACCATTGGAAACCAAAGATAATGATTGACCTTTAGTCACAAAACAGAACAATTTTAACCAGCAACGCAAATTCTTGAAAATACGGTATAATCAAGCAATCAGTCATTCTCGTGAAAAAAAAACAGTTTCTTTCCGCTTTTTATTCAGGATTTTGTCATTTTTGTAACAAATGAGCTTTAGCATCAGTTTTGTAATATTTGCCTTGTGCTTTTTAGGTTCGTTGTTTGATCCTCGGCAGAGAAAACAATGTCTAAATCTCTCTCTCGACACAAATTGCGTGAATGTTTTCACAAAACGATAATAGTCCTTCCATCTTTAAAAAAATCCCCACCCCCAAAAAAGCTTACCTTCACACATACTATAGGCACTTGTTTTTAACAAAATTCTGTAAGTATATAACTATATAATAGAGCTTAAAAAAGAAGTTACTAGTAGTTGCTTTATTGACTGCGTGAAGTCAGATGTTGTATATATGATTTATACTGATGGACACTTACTAATGACAGCTAAAATCTGTTCATTTGTGATTGATTCAGAGGTTTAACTAATTCATTTTGTTTTGATAAAAAATTAGAAAACAATGAAATTTCTTGGGATATAACATTATTTCTCATTTAGCAGGTCGAAGATTCTACCTTATAAGGATATTGTTTACATCAAACTTTTGACCAATGGTTTTTGCGAGAATACAAATAACTACGATCACCAACACGTGCTTTTTGAGAAATAATTCAACAAAAACTGACTCGCTGAACTAATTTTAAAAATAAGCGGTGAAAAACTGAGTTGGTCTATTTACATCAATATCAGATAAAAAGTTAAGGTATAAAGGAAACCAATTTTTCCCCGTGGAGCATTGATCAGTAAGGAGATTTTAGTGTTATTTTTACCTTTGTTATTGTCCGTTGACCAATTACCTAACGAAATAGAAGTCAAAATGTAGAACATAACATTACTTTATAAGGAGAATTTACCCATGCAAAATAAAATAACGTTTCAAAACAAAACTTTTTGGTATTAACAAAATCTGAGCGAGGAATTTTAGGAAATATGTTCATGTTGAGAACTATCCTTTAAAAACGTCGAAAAAGTTTGGGTTTTTTTCCCCCTTTGAAAGGTCAATTTTTAAAAATTTTGATTGATTGATAGGTCAAATCAAATACACCGAGATTAACACTTTATGTCTACTAATATTAAATAACATATACTATATGGGTTTCAATTTTCTACACTGTAATGAATGGTCAAAAACTCTTAGGAATACGTATTGCAAGAATGACATTTAACAATTATGCAAGACAAACTACAGCCGACTAGATGATATCACATGTTGATCTGCACATGTTGTTTCTATGAAGTTCTCTATCGTCTTTCTATACAATGTGCATTTAAAATACTAAAAATTATCTTTCACGATCAAACAAATGTTTCCATGATTGTTATTTGTCTTCTCTCTGTGAAGTTAAAGGAAAACGTGGTGATTCAATTTAGAAGCTTTTAAAGTCAAAAGTATAGTCTTGTTATAGTTAGTGTTGATGGTGTTTCGATTGTATTTCACGTTTTGATTCCAGATAACAGTACGATATTGTTCAGATCAATATGATTGAGTAGATACAACACTGTCAGAATTACATTATAGGTTATGCATATTTTGTTTTTTACATTTCCCTAAGCTTTTCCAATAATGTATAAATATAGTTAAGGATTACCTATGCAACACTGAAAAACTATAAAAGCTTGAAAAGGATGATCGCTGGTCCATTTTTTTAGATTTCTGTCAGATTTTCGGAATCCTCTGGATTTTACCATAAGAAAAGGGATATTTTTTTGCCCAGCAAATCCTTTTTTTTCTTTTTATAATAGGGTAAATTGGGTCATTAAGAGCTACTTTACAAAGTCTTATATATTTCATGTTATTTTTTCATAGGTTTTTACACTAAAACAAGTCTTATGCTAAACCCATGAAAAAGCCAGAGAAAGCCTTTTTCCCGCCAAATTTTTAACGCTTATTTTCTCGAAAACGAGTTTGGCAATATATAAATTCTTTAAAGTAATAATAAATCAAAAAATCATAAAATTTTTAACAGTCTTTTTAAGTTTTAAAAATATAGAATGTTAATAAAAACTTTTATTAAAGCTACAAAAAGTCCATTAAACAGTGGGATTTTATCAGAATTTAACCAAAAAATGTCTTTTACAATCATTTGCTTCCCCAGTTGTATTATGCAAACTAGATGCATACGACCCAAGTTTGAACTCACTCGGAAGTGCCCGCGCAAGTCCGTCTAAAAAAACTTTAGGAGATGGATGTAAACAAACGTGGTCTGAAAAGGTATGTTCTGCATTTGGCTTTTGTAATTGTTTTGCCTTTCCCTTGTCCCATTCCCCCTTAAAATGATACCAATAACAAGAGAAAGTGGTTAAGAAATCCCCCAAATGAGAATCTTATGTCATTGAATTAGTCGAGTTTTCAATTAAATAAGCCCGGTTAATATATAGCACGATAAAAGGAAAACAGGTTTGTGTGTTGTTATTATTTACATGTTAAACACTTTTTAATCAGTATTTCTTTATAGCGGGAAGGTTTTTCTTATCAAATCAAGAAGAAATATGAACATATATTGAACCCAGAGCTTTACATGCCCTTACTTCAAAATACATTTTTGTTTGTTTTGATATGTTCGGTAAAAATCGGAATGTTGTCATGGTTGTTCACGAAAGTTAATAAGTGGCCATTGGTATCAAACTTCATTCAAAAATCAGCTAAATTTCTAGCCGATACACGCACATTATTAAAGTTTTCGTCTTCATAAAAGCGCGAAAGCTCTAATTTTATGATTATGCAACGGTTAAGTGATTATTTTTACATTGCATTTTTTTTCCAAAAACTGCTTTATTATTACTTTAAGCTTATTGTGTACCTTTACCTATTGTCTATTAATCACATATATAAATAAAGATACATTGTTATTTTCAAACTGACCAGCGAACATCCTTCAATTGATATAAAAAATAGAAATAGAAATATGGCAGTTAGGCTTAGATTTCTTAGTTTTGAATTTGACAATTTTGTGGAATTTTCAATATGCAATGAACGTTTCATTTTAAGTGAATGAGCTTTAATTTTAATTATAACCTAATAAGACATTGACTCAACATTATTTTGTTATATTATGGCCTAAATTTGATTGTAAATTTACTATCTAAGGCGTGTATTTAATCAGCACGTGAATACAAGAGGAAATTATGCATATAAAGATGAGTAAGAAGTGTTAAGTCTGTTATAAATTAGTTCCAGTAGAGATGTCAAACAAAGAGATTGTCCCCAGAGGTTTCATTCTGTTACTTTTATGCTGGAAAGCGATACGAAGTGTCTATGTTGCTTAAGGTGAACGTGTTTATTACAACATTTCTTATACCACTATGTCATAAAATGTAACGAGATACCCTGCACTAATCATGCTTTATCAGTAGATAAGGCTATATTCCTGAAAGACCCCCTCATTAATTATCATAAACTTTCATTTAGCACCCTCTACAGTCCCGTGGTATAAATCAGTTATCCCCCATCGGGCATCCGCCCTCGGGGGAATAACTAACACATACATTTTCAGCCTTACATGCAAAACAAATCATCCAAAAATAAAAAACAAAATTTCTCCTGAATTCCAGTTTTCGAAACTTTTAAATAGACTTCAAACCAAATGTACAATAAAACTCAAAGAAACCCGGTTTCTAATTTATCTTTAACACATTTTCTTGTGGCTAATAATTGCATGTAAATATTATCAACAAAGGCGTGTCTACAGAAATCATGTTAAATCAATCTTATTGGTTTCTGAACAGCAAGCACATTCATGCTAATAAATCATTTAATCGTCTTCTTCTAAAGCTTTTTTATGTAATTAAGCTATACAATAAAATTGACGAGGTAGACCTTTCTTTGGTGTTGTAAAACTGATGTCAACGATAGTTGGCACAACTGTCACGTCTTTACAACTCTTAAAAAATGCTTAAATGCATGTAAGCCCCTTCTAACTGAAACTTGAAATGGGATTTTTGTAATGTACATGTGAGTCCTTCGTTGCAGCTCGTGGTATATATTAAACATTTATTTAATAACGATCTGAAAAAATAGTGAACGCTTCTCTCACCAAACGGTAATGGATCGTAAATAAATACAACGTATTATACATAAAAAACTAATCAATAGGGTCTAGAAAATGTACGCAACATTACCAATTGATGTTAAATGATTTAAAGATTATAGATATTTCGGACATTCGTATGTCCGTCATCAGTAAAATAAACAAACATTTTTTTTTCAAACTCAGTAACGTCATAACCTTACTTAAACAAGTCATTCTAAACAAACTAGTCAAAATCGGGTCATGCTAAAATATACTTGACAGGTAACTGAAGGGCATACGAATGTCCGAAATATCTATAATCTTTAAATTAATTAACATCAATTAGTAATGTTGCGTACATTTTCTAGACACTATTAAACATTTATTTAATATTCCTCTTGTCTTTAACGATTGATACTAGGAATACAACTTGATGTAAAGAGTGTAAAATAGCCAGCAGCCTTCATTGTGGGAAGTGGTCGCTGTTCACCACCTTGCAATAGGTCCTAAATCAAAAATGCAAAACATGTGATACAGGATTAATATCTTGATAGTGAACAATAAACAAAGAGACGACAAGATCATACATAACCTAACGAAAGATCTCAGGTTCATATAAATTGTAGTGTTCTTTACATTAAACATGCTAACATGTTTTAACAACTAAATTGATATTTGTAATTGTGAAACAACTTAATTTCCAATAGAAAGAGTCCGGATGCTTTTCCCTCTAAAATGTTTGTTTAATTTCCAGCATGGTATTTACAATCATTCCAATGACAGATAACATCCTTCAATGAACAACACGTTACGTAATATGGCAATATCTTATGACAGCATCAAAATAACAAAAAGTTAACGTGTTTATCAGAAAAATTTCGAACTGGTTTTGCAGTATCAATATTTGGTTGGAATTGCGATAACGTTGATGATTGTTACAGTTGACAGTCCCATTAATTAACTGTTGGTAAAATGCATTAAACTGTGCAACACGTCATTCCTCTCAGAATTATAAATCAGTTTAAATTTACGATTGTGAAATTAGATGATCCCTAACCATGTATCTTGATGATAAAATAAAAGATCTAGATTTAAGGTTTCTAGAGAAAACTTATCAAAAAGTATATATATGTAATTAGATATAAAAATCAGTTGAATTTTTATTCGGCAAAGGTCTTTGATCATGTTGCTTAGCAGATTTCGAAACTTAAAAGGAAACTACCAAAACGCATTTTTGATAATCAAAGAAGCTGCAAGTGACTGTGGATTTCTTTTTATCAATAAGGACAGCTAAGCTTAATATGTAAGTTACACACATTATTATTACTTAGGGTTTTGATAATTTTACATGCAGGTCTGGGAATGCAAATAAAAAGGTGATGGACGAAATAACAGACGGTTAATTTCCTGTATCATATATTTCTAAGCTCTGTTTTACGACGGTTGGTCAAATGACACTTTAACAGTAGAAAGTTTGAACAGGTTTTCCTGTGTAATGACAGAGCTAAAATATTTTTTGAATCCGTGCGCGTGACTGGTCACATATTCTACTTCATGTTAACTGTAAAAGCTATCAATGGTCACAGAGTTGGAATTTTTGTATCAACAAGTAGCAATTAAGCAAACACTTATTATAAAAAAATGATTTCCATATTTTTAACTTTATTTTATTCAGAAGCTTAGTAGGAGTCTAATTTTTCGGTATTTTATGTAAGATTTTAACGACGAATTCCGAAATAATTGACCCGTGACCAACAAGGTTAATAAAATAGAGTAATACATGTAGATTATGTCAAAAATGAATCCAAAGTATGGCTGAACAATATTTTCTTCTCAATTATGAACCATGAAAGTTAAATGACGTTCTTTTTGTTAATATTTAAAAAAGATTAAGATCTGGTTTTATTAACTTCTTTTTAATTCAATATATTCAATTTTACTCGATACAACTACATCTCAACCCACTAGGATCGATTAAACAAAACAATTTCAAATACCAAGTGGACCACGAGTTTCCACAATTAGAAAGACAAATCAAATTGTCTTTGCGTGAGAGTTTGACATAAATTTGAAAGATGTCTGTGCAGCCTTTTGAACAACAAAATTGCATAATTTTGTTTCTAGAAATCGAAATGGTCTCTTTCCTAGTTCATTGGATGATATAAGTAAGTGATAACCACAAAGTATCGAGGGAAATATTTTTGAACTGCTTCTAAAAAGTGAAACTGAGAACCCAACAAAACTGTTGGTAGAAGGGGTATCTACGATGGTTTAAATCCAACAGATACACTCATTCAAAAAGTGATCCAAAACAAGTGACAACCAAGTAAACTAGTATTTTCATGACTTTCATGAAAATGTTAAATCCTATAGTTCTAAAACAAAAATATTAACACTGTTTTACTGTTTTGGGGTTTTTTTTAGCAAAATTGTTTTGCAAAATTTCTACAAATTTGTTAAATTATGAACCACTTGGTCTATTTATATCGCTATTTGTCAGAAAACAGTTTATTCGTATCATTGCATATAGGTAAAGTAGGACCATCTGCAGATCACCGGCTTACAAAAAGCTTGACCGTGGAGAAAAGTATGGCGACGTCTACTTTTAACTTCAATGGTGGTCTGTAAAAAAAATTCTGCAGTGTTTTACTCATTCATTGCACAACTAAGCCTTATTTAAAATATTGCGTAGCAGATTCTAGTGTAGTATTTAATATTTATAACTATAAACCTAAAGAATTTCCAACTTCGATTTGATGAATAAACATGTTAAGTTAGCTCGTAAGTTGGTTGATATTTTAAACTTAATTGTAAATAATCGATCGGAACACTTTGATTCACGCTCGTTAAAGACTTGTCATATTTTGTTATAGGGTGATAAGAATTTCATTGTTTTCAGTAGGACTTGAGATCAAGGTTTACATAATCTGCATATTCAAAAGTTTTTTGTTTTTGTTTTTTTTTTGCTGACTAGAGCTGACAACTCCGAGTAATTGAGAAGCTTCAATCTAAATAGGATAAGATACTTAAATTAAACACCATTAAATGTTGGTTAGCGTTAATTTCCAAATATTTTCGGAAAATAGAAGTGGAGACGCGGATGCGATATGTATTAATCGATTTGATTAGTACGTTTTGGAAAAAAATATATATATATCGCAGCGGTTTTATCATATTTAACGGATATTTAATTCTTATTTCTGGCTATAGTACATAAACAAACAACAGTTTATCAATAAATTTTGCCAGTTTGTACAAATATAAAGTTTTATAAGTTACCTAAAATATTCATTGTTACTGTTTCACAGCAATAAAATAAGTGACCATAGGATTAAACAAACAATATGCAGTCTTGAGATACTCATGACAATGCGAATTTAAATCTTGATTATGTACATACAAAAAGGTATATACAACATTCTAGCAGTCAAAAGGTGTCTTTTACCTATAGGTAGTAATATGTGCAACGGTATATAGTGATTTCTAGTGTCTCCAGATCAAATGCTGTCGCTAGCTACCCTTAGTCAAGCGAAGGAATCGTGTCCTTTCGTGATATGAAGTATCAACTATACTCCTACAGTGTCTTTTCGTAGTAATTCAAGGCACTTAGGGTCTTATATCCTAGGTTTAACTATAAAAGATTTAAAATTACCAATTGGTGTATGTCCACCACATAAACTCAACGCTTCATAAATATATGATTATAACATCACTCTTACATGTCTTATGCACTGTGTATAAATAGGTAAAATAGCGTGCAATGGGAATGAAACCAGACAAACTTTTCATGAAGAAGTGTATGTAAACAGGTCATTCAAAAAATCAGCAACAGGAAGAACAACCCCAAAATACCTTGGTCGACCGGATAGAAATTAAGCTAAAGACAAACTTCTCTATACTGATTGATAGACTTGACGCAGTTAACAATAAGAAGGGAAGGTTATTTTATATAATCATTGTTTCTGCAGGCCCCATTGATGAATAGTAATTCAATACATATACGAACACTATCTTTGCGTTTCGTCAGTTTAGTTGTATTGCGTTAAGGAGCACATGATTGGATTTCTGCCCAACAAAATAAGATTTATTCTTAAGTGGTTCAAAATCGATACATATTTACGTCGATCATTTTTCTTAACCCAAAAGAAACTATGATATCAAAGTAAATTTTATTGAAATGCTTTATCAATAACATCAGATAATTGATATAAATACTCTAGAATTTGTTGTTTTAATTTCTTGTCATGTATATGTTAAATGTCGACACTATTTAAGAAATTTTCTCTGTGCCTTGCAGGTAACACAGCGTATTCTACATTCTTCAAAAATGCTATTTCTTCATAAACAGAAGGAAATTTTGTGGTCTTTTCTAATAAATTAATTTTATTTTCTAGAGAAAATATATGATATAAAAATCATTTACATCAATTATAAATATTAATTCCCTAACTTAAGCTTCACCGGATCAAAAACTCTACCCATTGGAAAACAGCATGCAAAATTTTGGATTGTAAACAATCATATCAACGCTTTATTCAATAATATTATCTTAAGAAGTTTAAAGCATCTAATTGATCTTAATGAAAATAACTCAGTTCGATATCTAATACGTGTCTCCTCAAAAATAGCAACAATCATAACAGCTGTAGTGAGTCGAAACAGTGACATATTTTAATGGATTATCTTAAAATTATGCATCAAAACAGCGACATAAGTAAAGATTTACAGTTATAAAACAACTATGCAATGAAATTATGTTTCTAGAAATAAATGAGAGTGGTGTTTTGTATTTATATTAAAGCACGCGCGTTCTTTGGATGACTAAAGATTAACTTGAGTTATACCATATTCTATAATCTTTGTATAATCGTATCTATTCGCATATTCGAATAGATAGATTTATCATGAAGCGACTTGAGTTATTCCGCTTTTCATGCATGTGTAAAAAATCAATATATATTTATGTGAATTATCTCCCTTACATAGTATAAATAGCAAAAATTTTAAATTTCCGGTCCCTCTCATTCCTGCAGTCAAAAGGTTAGCATCGCATCACGCATCTTATTTGAAAAATCTTCAACATCGAAAATTTCTTTTGATAAAATCTTGCTATTTTATGTTTGTTTAATGAAAAATAAGCTGTTTGTTTAATAATTGGTTATTATTAAGCTTAAATATTCCAGGATTGCTTTAGATTCATTCTTGAGAATTTTTTTCCCAGATAAAGGCATGGTCAATTTGTATGCCATCAAACGCAACATAAATATATATTTTTGACCTAAATTGAACAAATTAAAAAAAAAAGCAGCAAATAATATAAATAAGCAACATCCATAATATATTTTTTATTATTTTGTGAGAGATTTAAAAATAACTACAAAGATGTAAAGGTCTAGAAGCAAACGCAAGACCACAAGTCCTTACGCCAGTGGTAGCCACGAAAATAATAGAGCAGCTGGTGATAGTCAGTCGGTTCCAACCCAAGATAGCAATGCACAGCCGGCCCCTGGGCCGTCCAGTTCTAGACAAGACGTGGTCCATCAGGTCCCTTTAAACTTAACTGGACCCAATGATATGCAAGGTACAAGTACCATGTCTGACATACAAGTCCAATGCACAATTCCGGCCACAAATGAAAATACCACAAACATAACACAAATAACGAGTGTTCATGCAAAATTGGGCTTGCATGTATCTGAAACCAACAAAAACAAAATTAAAAGTGGTGAATACATAGACTTAGCAAGCCTCTTGGACACAAAATGCTCACAATCGAGCGAAAAATCACTCGTCCTTATTAATGGTGTTATTACAACAAAAGAGTAAAAACATGATGCCATAAATACAATAGAAAAGTGGACTGATGCCTTCATTATTTATATGAGCATTTACCTGTCAGTCCACCCAGAAAAATGCCAAGAGCTTTTAAAGTATATCAATACCGTCCGTTTAGGGGCTTCTCGAATTAAGAGCTTAGGCTGGAAAGAATATGATGAGCAGTTTAGACTCAAAATGGCCATGGATCCAGCCAAACCTTGGGACATTGTGGACCAAGAACTTTGGCTAATTTACATGTCAAACAATAACCCATCAACAAGCTTTGTCAATAAATCTGCAATCAATAAATGCTATAATTTTAATTACAAGGGAGTTTGTGATAGGAGTCCTTGTCTATATCAGCACGTTTGTTTTACCTGTTCCGAGAGGCATCCATTTTATATGTGTAAACAAAAGCATACCCAGTTTTCAGAAAACGTCAATCAAAACCAGCCCTTTCGGTTTAGAGACCAGGGTGTAAGCCAGAGATTTTTCAGACCAAATGTTGCCAGAAATCCAAACACCTCTGGTCAAAGATTTATGGGCCCTAGGGTATTCCCGAATCAAAACCGACACACTTACTAGATTATTAAAGACATATCCGCATCAAAACATAGCAACCGAGCTTATTGAAGGATTTTCTTTTGGTTTTAGACTTCATTATAATGGGCCTCGAATTTACAGGGAAAGTACTAATCTAGTGTCCGCTTTCGAGCATAAAAACGAACTTAGAGCAAAATTACTCAAAGAAATTAATCTTGGTAGGATAATAGGCCCCTTTGACGTCCCGCCCATTTCTAACCTTCAGGTAACTCCGATCGGTATTGTTCCCAAGTCGGACGGAGTATCCTGGCGGCTTATAACACACCTTTCATTTCCCGATGGGTCTGGAATAAATGATTTTATAGAGGAAAAATTCTGTTCAGTTCAATATACGTCTTTTGACAAAGTCATTGAATAAAGGTAATAACAAAACTACCGAACTTGAATGATCAATCTCATAGTCCAGAGAAAATGACAAAAACGAATCAGTCATACCGGAGAACTGGTGGATCGCAATGGTCCTGACTTGGTACAGGCATTTCAAACGAAATGGTGGGTTAAACCAGGTTTTATGGCGCCAAACCTCCCTCTTTCATTGCGATCTTCAAGTCCATGTTATATATTTAGTTGCATAGAATAGTGTGACAATGTAAAGTTTGCTTAACCCTTAATATGAAATGATAGCTGAATTAGGCCCTCATGCTGAATTAGCCGTTGTCGACATAAAAAGTGCATTCAGACTATTGCCCATTTTCCCAGGAGATTTTGACCTCTTGGGCATTAAATTTGAAGACCAGTATTATATCGATAAATGCCTTCCGATGGGCTGCTCCATTTCGTGCAACATTTTCGAAAAATTTTCGACCTTTCTACATTGGTTAGTTGAGAAAAGAGCAGGATTAAGTACATTAGACCATTACCTTGACGATTTTATATTTGCCGGTAAGGCATTTTCAAATCAATGCAAACTACTTCGGGACAGTTTTTTGCAAATAACGACCGAAATTGGCGTTCCTATAGCAATGGAAAAATCAAAAGGGCCAACAACGGTTCTGATATTTCTAGGGTATGTAATAGACACCGACGAGATGGTTGTCCGTATTCCTAAGGAAAAACTAGAAGCTTTACTATCTGAACTTCAACATATTGTTACGTTTTGAAGGTATTATCCCACCGCTACAGTCACCAAATGTTACGTTTTGGTTATAAGTGTGTTTTCCGTAACCGTAACTGGTTGGTACTACTAATAAAGTAGTGATGGGTTTGTTACCCTAAGCGGGTATTAATTGGTACTTATAATCTTGGTTACAGATAAAGTCAAATGGTTTAAAAATAAAGTTTACATTGGTAATTATAGTATGTAAACTAACTCACTGGTAGCGTGTCAATATTGGTAGCATGTTCAACCGATTGGTAAGGCACTGATGATCTTTTTATAGGTGTATTTTTATATATATACTATAGAAATATTTGAAATGAGACCAACTCAGTAGATTCTAAGTAATAACAATTTAATAAATTTATAACAGAGTAATTCACTTTATAGAATTACTATATAATATAATAAGTTACAATAAATAATTAAAATCCCTACCAGAGCTTTGTAGAATAAAACGGGGACACCCCTTTTTAGAACAAACTGGCGATCGTAAATATCGTAGTATTTTCGTAGTAAATCTGACAGGTTACCGCCGGTTCTTCAGTCCAAATATGGTCAATGGGGTTTGTAAATGGTTAGCATCATATTAGGTAAATGATAGATCAAACGGATTGTATAAGACTGCGACTGTAGATGGTTTGCTCTGGTTAAATGGTCTGAACACCCTGGTAGCGGGCCGCAGTCTCCCTGAGTTTGGACGCGGACTCGCTTTTATTCGGATCCCACCGTGGGACATTCCGTGGGACGATCTTCCTCAACTGATTGGTCGGCCCACAGGTCACTGGGTTAAATGACGTCATAGTTCAGCATCCAGTGCACTTCCGGGTACCTGTTCAGTGCACGTAAACAAGGCATGGCGGATTTTACAAATAAACGATGTGTTTACAATCTGGATAACGGGCAATGGGACTAAACGGGGCTTACCCTTAACAGAATGCATAGCCCATTACAATATATAACCCTTACGCAAACAAGCAAAAATGGTAAGAGGGACTGACAAGTGAATATAACGAAAACTCAAGCGGGAATGGGACACGGGACCCCCCTTGGAATAAAACAGTAGGACGAACTCATGCCTAATAATTCCCATAAATAGCAATAAATATACAATAATACACAATATAATAACGCATAGCAGTACATATAGCATCAACAAATAGTTCATGAATGTCCATCATAGTCGCGATGGTTGACAGCAAACTACGAACACGAATGAAACAATAAATGAACATGAGTGTTTACTGTCAACCAGAAATTATCAATAATAATATGATGCAGGTTCAACCTGATAAGCTCCCGCAGATATATTTTAGGGGATGACATATTTGATTCTGACGGGGATGAGTGGCAGTTCTTGTAAAAAAATAATCTTGCCTGCAAAAAAAAAATGGAGATAAATAATCTGGCCTCTACTTCCAAGGGAAAAAATCTGTCCCAAGATTCTTTACTAGTATGGTATATTAAAAATAAATAATCTTGGCGGCACAAAACGGCGGAAAGTAAATTTTCTGACTCGACCAAAACTGCAGATCCCCCCTTTTCAGAATCAAATGGTTGTCCCCTTACTTTTAAATAACAGCAAGAAATGCAAGCTTTTGCATGGTTTTGAAAAGGAGCGCACCTGCAAACAGAACGAGGAAGTGTTTTTTTTTCCACTAAAATGACGTCATAATATATGCTTAAAATAGACGATATAACCGGACGTCACAGAGGACACCTTTAAAGAGTTTCTACTTTCATTTTCGAATGTAAAGTTTATAGAATCGAAACAATATAATTTACTGTTCAAGACACAACATGGACAAGGTCATAATTTGATGACTGCAGAAATATTTCGGCAGAATATATTTAGTTGCCATGTACATTACGCTTTGTGTTGTTCCACGAAAATTAGAATGACAGTTTCCCGCAATTCTGTCATTTTGTTTTGAACAATTATGACGTCAATGAAATATATAGCGTTTTCATTAAAAAAATCTTTACATGTATCTCTATAGCTATAAAATATTCAAAATATTCATATTAATACAATATTTACGTATTTTAATTTTAGAAATACAAATTACAAAGTCGAAAATTAATTTTGCATTCCGTGCCATTCGGTGCGGATATGTCGACTAGCTTATACCTATTCCGGTTTCATGCATCATAGTACGTATACTCAGGCAATTTAGCTCCCGCCTTGCGGGAGCTTATAAACCTACAGCCTAACCCCTAACTCGTGACAATATGTTAGGGCAAAACAAAATTACATTGAGAATGTTGCAATCTCTCGTAGGTTCGCTCAATTTCTTTTCTAGGGCGATTCGAAGTGCGAGGGCATTCAATCGTCGTTTCTATGATTTGACAGTTAAGGCAAAACAACCCCACCATTTAATACGATTAACAGAGGAAGTTAAGGAAGATATAGGCGTGTGGGTTTCGTTTTTACAGTCTTACAATGGGAAAACTTATTTTCCGGAATCAGATTGGAGTAGAAATGATGTACTAGAGCTGTACACAGACAGCTGTGGGTCAATCGGGTGTGGGGCTTATTTTTCGGGGGAATGGGTCCACATGTCATGGCCCGAAGCATGGTCTAATTCGGAGATTACGAGGGATATCACTTGCTTAGAATTTATTCCAGTTGTATTGGCGATTAGCATATGGGGAAGGCGGCTTAAAAATAAGAAGATCAAGTTTTTCGTAGACAACTTAGCTTTAGTTGAAATCCTTAACAAGCAAACATCGAAATCAAAGCGCGTAATGGCGTTAATGAGGCCATTCGTTTTGTACATGATGAAAAACAACATCGTTTTTCGTAGTTTTCATATTTTGGGTTCACGTAATGAAATAAGTGATTCTATTTCTCGGCAGGAATGGGCCCGTTTCAGACGCCTAGCACCAAACGCAAAACAAAGCCCAGAATCTATCCCACAACAGTTTCTAGATCTGATCTGGACCTTGAAGCTAACAGACTAATAGAAGGTGCATATGCTATTAATACATTAAAGGCGTATGAAACTGGGATTGCAGCATTCTGTCGATTTAAGGCCGAACTAAACATTATTGAAGCGTGGCCTCCTAACATGGACACAATTGTGCATTTCATTTCATATTTATCACTGAAAGGTTATTCCGCAAATACCGCCAAATTATATACGTTAGCTATAGGTAACAGATGTAAATTGCTCGACTTTCCAGACCATACCCAAAACTTTATTGTGCAAAAAATGTTAGAGGGAATGAAAAGGCTAAAACAAAGTGCTGATACAAGACTCCCAATTACTGAAAGCATACTTACAAGTTTAGTGTTACGTTTGCCTGGTGTTTGCTCAAATGTTTACGAGACAAAACTGTTTAAGTCTGCATATACTTTAGCATTTTGGGGTCTTTTTAGAATTGGTGAAATTGTCGTATCGAAAGCAAATAATATAGGTCACATTATCTCAATAGATGATTGTGTTATAGACGAAAAGCAAGATAGAATTAAAGTTTTTCTGCGTTTTTCTAAAACCGATCAATTAGGCAAAGGTGTAACAATTGTAATAAAGAAAAATGATTCTGCAATTTGTCCGTACATTAGTCTTAAAGAGTTTTTAGCTATAAGGCCGAACATAACTGGTCCCCTATTTTGTCATTTTAATGGCAAATTTTTGTCACGCTTTCAGTTCACTTCAGTACTTTGTAAAGCTTTGAAGAGCACAGGTATTGATCCGGAAAATTACAAAAGTCATTCATTTCGTATTGGAGGTGCGACATCCTTGTCAATGGCAGGCAAATCCACTGATGAAATCAAAAGTATTGGGCGATGGAAATCATCAGCCTTTAAGTCATATATTCGAATATGAAACATTTTTATATATCACTTTTTGTAGATTTAACACATGTCTGGATATTAGGATCCTCCATTATTAAACACGCATGGATTCAATCCAGGAATAGACCAGGGGGTACCAACTTGGGATTGGAAAGAATAGGCGTCAATTTATTTTGGCAAGGATACAGTGGCATGAAATTGTGCCAATTGAAAAGGAGAGTTCGTAATCTGTTAAAATTTGTTGATCCCCCCTCATACATAATAATTCACTGCGGTGGCAATGATATAGGGGAATTTCCAATACTCGAAATACGGAGATTAGCAGGAAGTGCTATTGAGTTTTTAAGTAGCATTTTACCTCGTACTATAATAATTTGGTCACAAATATTACCTCGTACAAATTGGAGGTATTCCACTAATTGCACAGCAATGGATACGGCTAGAATTAGACTTAATAATAGCGCAGCCACCCAATGCATTCGGTTAGGAGGGTCCTTTTTAAAACACCCTGACCTGAGTGTCGATAAACACGCATTATGGTCACCAGATGGCGTTCATTTGTCTAAGCTGGGAAATGAAATTTTCTTGAACGGAATCCAAGGGGGACTAGAAGCCATTATTTCACATGGAGTTACATATTATCCACATTGAGAGTTTGGTCGGGCTGTACAATAATTGCACAATGAAGTTTAATAATATAGTTTAGGGATTTTTTTTTTTTTTTAAGTGCCGCTTCCACCTTTATGGCGGAGGCCAGGTCATAACAAGATTGTCATGACCTGTCCTTTGGCGAAAGCGCGGCACAGTTTGAACTTTTGGTGTCTTGACTACTGTTCCCAGGGTCAAGTACAACACGTTAAAATATATAGACGTCGTGCTTTTTAAAAGAAACATAATTATTTTATTTGAACTTTGAATTCCAAAGATATTGGAACATAATTTATGCTTGGCTTGTGTGCCTTTAAGTGAACACTGAAAATTAAGTTCGTTTGTGCATTATTATTTTAACATTCTTGAGTGCCTTTGCAATTTAAATTTAAAATATCTTGTGTGCCTCAATGGCATCGAAAATATCTTGTGTGCCTTTGTATATATCTTGTGTGCTTTTGTATATATCTTGTGTGCCTTAATGACATTGAAAATACCTTGTGTGCTATGGACATTTCTTGTGTGCTTTTTCCAGATTTGCAATTAATTGAATTTTAAAGAGATTTGTACAGCCGCGACCAAACATCGCCAAATATGTTCATTCAAAAAATAAATATTTCATTATATATATTTTTTCTTTAAACAAGAAATTAATTGAGCGAACCAATGTCTTCACTTAGTATACGTTGTCAATTGCAAAAAATTACACCGGCAGTGCAGTGTGGTATACGTCGTACGTTAAGCCATTCAAAAAAAAAAAAAAAAAAAAAAAAAAATTAGTTGGTTGTTGTTTGTTTCGATTTCTTTGATTATCGTATCTATTCGCATATTCGAATAGATAGATTTATCATGAAGCGACTTGAGTTATTCCGCTTTTCATGCATGTGTAGAAAATCAATATATATTTATGTGAATTATCTCCCTTACATAGTATAAATAGCAAAAATTTTTAATTTCCGGTCCCTCTCATTCCTGCAGTCAAAAGGTTAGCATCGCATCACGCATCTTATTTGAAAAATCTTCAACATCGAAAATCCCACCCATGCATATACCCCCCCTTTTTTATTGATCGAATAGATACTGCTTTTGTGTTCATGTAATTTCAGGGCTTGCTGACAATAATGTTAAAACGGCGCGGCTGATTAGATGCACAGTGTGACTCAAGTCAGACAGAGATCTCAGTTTAGACGATTTTCAACAGACTGGATGAAGGCGAAAGCGCGGCACAGTTTGAACTTTTGGTGTCTTGACTACTGTTCCCAGGGTCAAGTACAACACGTTAAAATATATAGACGTCGTGCTTTTTAAAAGAAACATAATTATTTTATTTGAACTTTGAATTCCAAAGATATTGGAACATAATTTATGCTTGGCTTGTGTGCCTTTAAGTGAACACTGAAAATTAAGTTCGTTTGTGCATTATTATTTTAACATTCTTGAGTGCCTTTGCAATTTAAATTTAAAATATCTTGTGTGCCTCAATGGCATCGAAAATATCTTGTGTGCCTTTGTATATATCTTGTGTGCTTTTGTATATATCTTGTGTGCCTTAATGACATTGAAAATACCTTGTGTGCTATGGACATTTCTTGTGTGCTTTTTCCAGATTTGCAATTAATTGAATTTTAAAGAGATTTGTACAGCCGCGACCAAACATCGCCAAATATGTTCATTCAAAAAATAAATATTTCATTATATATATTTTTTCTTTAAACAAGAAATTAATTGAGCGAACCAATGTCTTCACTTAGTATACGTTGTCAATTGCAAAAAATTACACCGGCAGTGCAGTGTGGTATACGTCGTACGTTAAGCCATTCAAAAAAAAAAAAAAAAAAAAAAAAAAAATTAGTTGGTTGTTGTTTGTTTCGATTTCTTTGATTATCGTATCTATTCGCATATTCGAATAGATAGATTTATCATGAAGCGACTTGAGTTATTCCGCTTTTCATGCATGTGTAGAAAATCAATATATATTTATGTGAATTATCTCCCTTACATAGTATAAATAGCAAAAATTTTTAATTTCAGGTTAGCATCGCATCACGCATCTTATTTGAAAAATCTTCAACATCGAAAATCCCACCCATGCATATACCCCCCCTTTTTTATTGATCGAATAGATACTGCTTTTGTGTTCATGTAATTTCAGGGCTTGCTGACAATAATGTTAAAACGGCGCGGCTGATTAGATGCACAGTGTGACTCAAGTCAGACAGAGATCTCAGTTTAGACGATTTTCAACAGACTGGATGAAGGCGAAAGCGCGGCACAGTTTGAACTTTTGGTGTCTTGACTACTGTTCCCAGGGTCAAGTACAACACGTTAAAATATATAGACGTCGTGCTTTTTAAAAGAAACATAATTATTTTATTTGAACTTTGAATTCCAAAGATATTGGAACATAATTTATGCTTGGCTTGTGTGCCTTTAAGTGAACACTGAAAATTAAGTTCGTTTGTGCATTATTATTTTAACATTCTTGAGTGCCTTTGCAATTTAAATTTAACAAACAGGAACTGTGAAAGTATTAGAAATCGTGGGGTACCAAATTTCGTGGTTTTTGTGGGTCAAGTAAACCACGAAATGAAATCCCCAACGAACAGAGAATTAAAAATTGCATTAATAGATAATTGTTAAAACCACGAAAATGCAATTCACTCCAAATCCACGAAAATTGATGCCAGCGAATGTAAGTACTTTCACAGTATGGTAAACTATGAAAAGTTAGTTTTGGTTATAATTATGAAAATAAGAAAACAAAAGTAGATTGACATAACAGTGGCGGATCCAAGGGGGGGATCCGGGGGTCGGACCCCCGCTTTCCTCCGAAATTTTTGAAATTTTGTGTAGATTTTCAGCAAAATTGGTCTGGAACCCCCCCCCCCCTTTGGCCCACAGAACCCCCGTATGTGGAACCCCCCTTTCGACAATTTCTGGATCCGCCTCTGCATAAGTTATTACATCACGCTGTATAATTTACGGAACCTGAAAACGGTGTTATTGGCCAATCATTGTCCATTTAGTCAATAATCTGATCAAATTAATGAAATGTTCTAAAAGAGGGGTTTAAACTCCCAAATATACTCCTCCACAAATACAAACACTTTTGAATCCGTGCTTGTTATTGGTTTAACTACTAAGTCCTCTCTTTTATTAAAAGTACATTCTTGTACGAAACTCATTTTAGTGTTCTAGGAAGTACGTGTAGAATAAAACTTGAAACAATTGCTAAAACATATTTACCACTTAAACAATCTAGAAATAGTCTTTCTCAAGGGAACAAGAACATGCAGGAGAATGCCCAACAATTCGGGTTTTTTTTGCTAAAAAATGATTAATTTTTAAAGTTAGGCTGTAAATATTCACACTGAATGGAAAACTTTTATGGAACCATCAACTTTACATAGTAATTCCATTATTGGGCGAATATTTCTGAAATAAATCAACATGTTCAGTGCAATTTTTAATGATGGTGTCTGACGTTTTAAAACATTATTACCGAAATGTACATTTTAAGTGATTTTTTGGCTTCCACTTTTGAAAGATTTCACATTATTTAAAGCAATGGCTTACAGTGTTTCAAAAAATAAAACAACCCTCCTTTTAAAAGGATTGACTGTGAGTTAATACATCATGTTCATAGAATCTAACCTACCCTACACTATAATCATTCCACCGCTACCATATAAGTGCCATTTAGGCAGAGTAGTCTATAAAAAAACATTTTTCATGATTTCTGAATCCTGGACTGCATAGTTAAGAAAATACTTCTACCACATCGCAAATTTTATCTGATTGACTTTTTCCTCACTTATATTTGACAGGCAGACAATGATATTTTCTCATGTCATAAATACTACCACCTACTCCGTCACTAGAAGTTGCAAAAAAGAGCAGACTATAGACCAGTGAGATTTTAAATATGGATAGAATTGTTATCATACTTCTAACTAAATACTAGAAGAAAATGAGAAGTGGAATAAGTGTACGCGACACAACCTACAATATAATCGTAAATTTAAAACAGCCACAATGGAAAACAGCCAGCAGCCTTCAATGTGACCAGCGGTCGCTGCTCGTTTTTTTTTAATTGGCCCCTGGATTGAAAATAAACAACAAATGATTTAAGCCCAACCCTTAAGTGCAATGAAAGACCCTCTTCTTGACAAAAAACAATTAACAAAAATTTGACTAAATACAAACATAAGCTTTGATAAAGATTCCTGGCTTAGGACAGGCACATTAAAATGTGGCGGGGTTAAACTAGTTTTTTGGCGCAAACCTTTCCCCTTTTGATAATCGATTACAAAGCACAAACTAACACACAGTAAAAATCAAATCGATAGAAGTTCAATTCAAAAAGAGAGTATATGAGACAAACGGACAACAAGTAATTAACGGGACGAAGAGATACTCTCTTGAGAACACTCGAAGTTACTGACAGCTAGCTAAGAAGCATCAATCGACCGATGTAAAAAAAAATCAAGTATGTCGATTTTAAATCCGACACAAGTCAAACAATTCATGATTTGATGATGCATCACCACACAAAATTGCCACACTTGACCGCTGTAATGCTAAAAAATGACAGAAGTATAAAAAAGTATATAAAGTATACAAAAACATAATACCTCGCCACTTCGTTTGGCGGGGTATAAACATAAGAACTGTACGACAATTGAATTACTCACACAAAATGCAGATCATTCATTCTGAATTATTACTACCATACGTATAACGTACCGTAAGACGCTATCCAGAACTTTTCGAAAGTGTGGGAGAGTTTCAGATCGATTTAAAAAAAATATGTCCGAAGTGAAAGGTTTCGAAGTGAGGGGGGTCAATCAACGGAATAACTCCTCTTTCCCTCCTGGTTACACTTTTGAAAACTCCATTTAAAACATATATTTTCTTATTTTGAAAAAAAAATCAACACTTAAATTTAACTTACCTCATTCGCCAAATTGCTGTAAATTGACAAAAAAACAGGGTCAGAGAAATTAACACAAATCTCCAATTACATTAAAAGTTAAGTGCATTAATTCAACTCCTACATGGTATTGCAGAACTTTGAAAAAATTAATGGATTCGCCTTGTATCCTTACATAGTAAAGTGTGAGTTCGATCTTCTTCTCAAGTTTATAAAAGAATGATTGCCACTGATGCAAAGGGTGTTCGTGTTACAAAACAAACCTGTCGTGTTTATCAATATCAAATTTATATTCTTGGTTTTGTTTGGGAAAACATTGCATCCATCAGATCAATTTTACGAGAATGTTAAAGTGTAGCTGTTAACTTTTTTCCTTTCTAAGATATACATTTAAGGGGGAACTTGCAGGTGATCACATGACAGCAGATGGGTATTTATAGTCGCGACTAGGGGAAAGCCCCTCTGCGTCGACTATTAGACTCGCTATGTGCCATGGGTCGACCAGCCCATGACACACCACCGCCAGTGTTAGCTGCTCCAGAGTATCCTTTGTTATCGCTGGAGCAGGGCCCGTCTTCCACCACGGGGAGGTACTGGTCGGAATTCTGGAAGACAATCACATGACCAGCCAAAAATTAATTTAAACTTGCCATTTAATTTAATACTAAAAGGTGTTCTGGATTTTGAAATTCCATTTAAAAAATATCATAATGATATTCTTAACTTTGTTTTGATATTAAAAGGATTAAAACAATTTTTTCTTTACTTTGTTAGTTTCATTTTATGAAATATTCTTCAAACCTAAGGGATTCTCATATTTCTGCATTTTGACAAAGGGAGATAATTTATGTCTAAATTTGCCATTTTTGACCACTTTTGACATATTTTTGTATTTATCTGAAAAACGAACTCAGAAGCACCCTTTTTTCTTCATATCATTTTAAAGCAATATAACAGCCCGATATAATATCAAAAATTTACAAAATTCTGTTGATAAGATTTTTCAAAGATCAGAATTTTCCTTTAAAATTATGTAGTTTCTTTAACATTTCAATGTAAAAAGCCCACCTTCAGAACCAGTTATCTCGAAAACTAACTCAGAAGCATGCCTTTTTCGAGGTGGATTTTCAAAGTGTATCTCTTGATGTGTCTATTTGAAAATTTTAAAGAAAATCTATTGACAGGAAATTTTTTGGTGTTTGGTGCAAGTACCCCCTTAAGAAATTGGAAACGGAAATTAAATTATCAGCCTACCAATAATTTGAGAGTGAATTGTATTTCATTATGCAATACCTTAGAATTGGTTATTTGATTGATTTTTTTTTATTAATTAATTCATCAATTCATTTATTTATTTACAACATTAAACAATTCGAACTAAAATTTAAAAGTTGACAGCCCTAATAAATTAGGATGTGAAGTGCACAGCTTTAAACCAAAATGTATTAGACAGGATGCTTAATTCAAAACGAAGATTAATTATGCTTCCTGTCTTATACATTTGAACTTATAAACTTAAAAGATTTTCCAACACAAAAGTGTTGAATAACCACCAATTCAATATTTAAATGTTATAAGGTTTCCAACTATGCATGGCATAACCAAGGAGCAATTTCAATTTCAAAGTCCAATTTATTATAGATATGATTCAAAAGTCAAAAACGAGAAAAGCTAATGGTAACAGAATACAAAACCTACAAGTTACAACACAATTTAATTAAATCAATAATGGACCTTTGCGTCAAATTGAAGAAAACTTTCAATTGAATCTGCCAACAGTGTCAAAACATACTTAAAAGCAGCAACAAAGCAAGTCTCTATCTAAACGTAATAATCCGTTTAAAAGTTGTTGACTCCAACTTGAACTATCACCGCAATCACCGAATGGTTCTGTGGGTGTTTTATTTTACCTTTTTTTATTATATTTTCATTTTATAACTTATATTTGTGTATTGCTAGTATTAGACATTTTCACTATAAGCCGAAACCGAAACCGATACCGAAATCGAAACCGAAACTGAATTCAACTGTTAAGAAAGCACTTTGAATGTCCGATAAACTGTTAATTGTTACAAATTTAAACCTTAAAAGTCGAATTTATTTGTGCATATGTTTACTCGGCGAGTGTCAGCATTCTAATTCAGCTCTTATGTTGGTGTATTAGCGGTTACCTTTCAAGAATTCTGATGAATAGTTCAATTATCTTCTTACAGTTGACTGAATATATTGTAATGACCTCCAAAACGGTTTCCTTTCAATATCTTACATTGGTATACAAATTCAAAATCATAACTGATTAAATGACTCCTGATTGTTTTAATTATTTTTGGCTGTTTATTGTTCTTAGGTGATAATCTTCACTGTCTTTGTATCTTATGGAAGTGTTGTCTTTTGTGTTACTACTGGGCCCTTCGACCAATAGGGAAGAAAAATGTTGGCGCAATAAAACTTGGTTTTACCCATCACTCGTTAGATTCCTATATCAAGTCAGGACTGCTGCAATTTTCAGTTTCTCCGGTGGAATTTGCCTGATTGTCTTTTTTTCGACATATAAGATTGATCATCAAAGTTAATTTCATGCATCAATCTGTATGTCAATGCATCTTGTGGGTGCCAAACACAGTGGTGCCCAATTAAGCCTTATTTCTCTGTTAGCCCGTCCGTGTCTCTTGTGTCATTTCCTTGTTCAACAATCAAATTTCTCTTCTTGTGTAGCAACATTCCGTCCACTCCAGCTTATGGAATTTCGTATCATAATTGATTTGTTACTCCGGAGCTTGCGGAAATTACATCGATTTCCCTAGCAGAGCGTCACGTTTGACACAGAAATTACTGACATAGGATAATGTCGCTTCTCGGTTGCTGTCTTCAATCAAAACATTTTGTGGTGGATACCACATACTTGTAGACAAATATAGGATTTCTTTCCCTCAGATGTGTGCAGATTTTGGTTTGTCACAGTTTTATTTTGTCTTCCTTAATCGGATTTGACAAAGATGGATAGGAATGACCAGCGATGCGGTTGTGCTATAGCAGACAGGAACTGCTTATTCTTCCAGAGCACCTGAGTTTATTCTTGTTACGACTTAAGTCCGCGTTGTTCATTTCTGTTCAGTTGATTATGTGTTTTGTGTTTCCTCATGCTGTTCTTGTTCGTGTTTACCGATTTTGTCGTTGCCTTTCCTGACTTTTGACACTCGAATGCCCCATTGGGCCTCTTTGCTTCTTCCGACAAAGGTACTGTTAATTCTTGCCATTCAAAATCGGATAATGATAAAGATATTCAAGATTAAAACATATAACATAAAAGTGCCTTATTTCATCAACAGATTTTAAACAGAGGTTTAATAAACTATTTAGCTTGGAGAATCGATCCCGAGTCAAATAGAACCATGCACACATAGTTGTTCTACAATGCACTGTCATTAGACCTTTGTTATACATGGCATATACAAAAGACATCCAATAAAAGTTCACATATTGGGATATTCGTTTTTGCTAAACACATTAATGCACAGAGCAATCGCAAGAACTAAGTTTTTTAGACAAGAAGACTAGGATGTTGTAGAGAATAGTAACAAACATTTTTCATAAAATCTAGATAAAAGTTATCATCATCAAAATTGAATCGAAAAGTAAAAACGTATCAACCACTATTATCTAAAGCAACAAAGCCATGGACAAACAAGTTTAGTTCATTGATGCTACGGAAAATCGATCGGAACTATCAGGCTCACAATTGTCGTGAAGTACACATTGTAGCAAACAAAAACAAACACAAAGACTTAGAATGACACCAAAAAAAATCGGTTACAAATTAAATATAGATTTGATTAACAGTAGCTCTGATTATTACATAAGTTTTCTATGTCCAAAACAGTGTTATGCATCTGCATCATAAAAGACTGAATATGATGCATTTTTACATGTAGTAACAATCTTTATAAATTAACAAAGATAAAAAACCAACACAAATCATTGTAAACGACTTGAAATACGATGCTGATTGATGTTAGACGGTTTTGTTTACGTTACCTGATTCTTCGTGTTATACTCATTCGTGTTACTGATTTCACCATTGCTTTTTCAGACTTTCAAATGGGTCATTTCAGTACACAAGCCCATATCATAATGGGTATATAATATATTATATTATATATTATAATGACTAAACAAAAAGCATAATGAATAAACAACAAGAAAAACGTTCTTTGGACATCTGAAAGTAGCAAATTATGATAATGACACAGTATTTGCGTTCCATACATTTGGTTTCGGTTTCGGATTCGGTTTCGGCTTACAGTGAAAATGTCTATTACTTTGACTGTTTCTTTCCGGAAAAAAGTGCTATTTTTATTTGTTCAATACGGATGTCACTCCTGATGACATTCTATAAATTCATCTTCCAAATAGCACATTAATGCTTGGCATTTGTAACACTCTTATGCTGTAACGCTTCTCATTGCGTTTTGGAAATAGCAAATACGTTTGACACGTGTCTGATGAAATGCCACTACCAGTTTACAATTATACAAAAAGGAGACTGATCGGGAGATTCGAGCCAGTTTCTAGAAGAGAGATTACCATTTCTTACAAGCTTTTGACAACTATGTTGGAAAAATTTAGTTCTTTTGTTTTTGTCGTTTTTGTTCTTGTTGATTCGATAGGCACCACAACAATAGATAGCATCAAGGGCGAGGATACGTTCTGTCAAAGGATTTACAACTCTTTCAATAAAGCGAATCACATCACCGTAACACCAGTATCAAATGTGTCTTTTACTCTAAGAGTAGAAAAACCTAAAGACAAGTATAACATTTACAAAGTCAATGTTGATGATACGAGCTGTTTAACTACATTTAAAGACCAAATTTACACCGATGGAGATAGACAATCATTACAGTCGTTTTGTGAGGGAATTACCCACTGTTTGAATGGGACATGGTTTGAACAAATTCTTTATGATAAAACAAGGGACATTACTTTGGAAAAAGAAACTGAAGCTTTGTCAACAAAGAATGAATTTTACCTTCCAAAAAATAGTCCTAAGGAATGCAACAATTACATCGAAGAATTTATTGAACTTAATACTTATCAACTTATATATAATGTAAATGTTATTGAGCTGTTTTTAAGGAATAATAAATCGTTCCTTAACTCTTGTACGGAAAGAGTAATGCTTTACGACGAATTAAGTATTTTGATTGATTTTCCTAAAAGTGCAGAAAGCAACTTGATTACTGTTTACTATAAAACGTTTGATTTTTACTACTTTATATATTTACAATTTATAAATATAAACTGTTTGAAAACGTTTAAACATAAAGTCGGATTTTATCAATATATGAGTATGAAAACTTTTGACATTTATATTCAACAAAACATTGAAACTTGCATGCGATTGAAAGATTTAGGCGCCAATCATGCGGAGTTCTTCATGACCACCAAGCATCCATTTGTTGTTGTAACTGAGTTTGCACTGTCTTGTGTAATTATACCAGTTAACATTTTTATAGCAACTACATTCATTAATATGAATACAAGAAACGCCGCCTCTATTCTTCTGTCTATACTGGCAGTGACAGATAGTTGCTCTGTATTGACAATTGTCGTTCTAGATATGGCACCATTTTTGGATTTCTATGACATTTTTGAAATCAAGTCTGACATTGATGTAAGATATTGGTATCCTAGCCATCCACAGTGTATGATCCTTATAGTAATAACGTTAATTAGGTCTGCCAGTCACATGATGTCAGCTTTGATTACGATGTCGCTTTGTTTACAAAAGTCAATTGCGATACTAATTCCTATTTGGAGTCGTGCACACCTACGACAGAAATTCTGGACGTTAAGTTCAGTTGCTATTTGCATAATTTCATGCGCATTATTTACAGCTGTTTTCTTTCAAGAATTGAAGGGACTATCTATATCAGAGGACATGTGCCTTTTTGAATTTTCCAACAATACACAGATTGGAAATGTTGAGATTTTTATTTGTCTTTTTGTAGTTCTTATTCATTGTTATTGTCACTATTTGCACTTTATATATTATTTGTAAATTAACATGTGCTAGACGATGCAGTCAAAAACTAAGAGATTCTAACTCAACAAAACCAGGAACACAAGATCAGCGATGATAGTTGCATTGATATGTGTGGTGTTTCTGTCAACGGAAATGACAAATGTCTTATACATGTTTTTGTGGCTCTACCTTCAAGTTGTTCTTGGATACTCTGGCGTTTCCTATGCACTATCTAGAAATATAATAATAAAATTTTATGCATCAACCACTCTTGGTAGTTTGGATGTAAATGTAATGTTTTTGTTTAGAGATTTTAGTCTTATTGTTGGCTATGGACTAAATTTTATCATTTATATTGCTATGGGAAAAAAGTTTCGCCAGGTTGTTTACAATCAACTCAAAGCAGCTTGTAAATGCAAACAATCACAAGAGTAAACGTATAAGAGCCAAGCATTTTTTGATTTTGTACATTCATCTACACTATTTATTCCATGTATTTTCTATTGTTAAACATAATTTTTTAAACATAATCCTTTTTTACATGTATCAATTTTTATTGAGCCAATCGGGATATTTTTTTCGTGTATATCACTTATGTAAATGGCTTTAACAGAGTCACTGTATGGAAAGAGCGAAAGGGAAAAACGGTTGATTTCTGTGCCCCGATGTAGTTTATTGCTGTGCGCAAAATGAAGTCGTCTGTTTTTCTGCCTTTTCACTTAATTATTGAATAATTACATATCCTGCATTGTCGATGATTTCAACATTAGATAGTAACGATTTAGTTTGATCAAGTTTTACTTGCATTTTTATGTCATAAGCTATTTTGATCACCAAAAGTCCTCAATTTATCAATAAAACACGGTTTTTTGGAACAATTACATAAATAAAACACTTGCAGATGAAATTAAAGTGAATAAAAATTGTTCATCGTGTATTTAAGTATATATAGAACTCTATTGTTGATAAATACAGTTTAATTATGCAAAGGTTCTAGACAGATCGATGAAATAAGAGTAGGTGTTAAAATTTGCACCGCGAATGTATATTTCTGTGCTTATTTTCTACATGCGAATGTATATTTCAGAGCCCGCGGAAGTTTATTTGTGTGGTTGCGAATGTTTCTTCTGAGTTATAAATACTTGGCCATAGAAAATCAGATCAAATAATGGAAATATAACTTTAGTTCTAACTCTAAACCAGGGGACATGTTAATGAAGTTGTCCTAAGCTGTATCCCAAACAATGTCTTATGACTTAAAATGGGATGTAGAAAGGATCATCTTTAGACGCGTCCAAGGATGTAAAACGAAACCATCTTAGGATAACCTTAAATAGGACCATCCTTATACGAATTTAGGATAATCCTGAATAGCCATATGTCATGCATTTACGCCGATGTGAAGGCGTTTGATAAAAAACTTGTTTTTTGTTTTACATTTTCAAATGCAAAATAGATTTAAGCATTTTTTTTTGTTTTTTGTTTTACATTTTCAAATGCAAAATAGATTTAAGCATTTTTATTGCATTGCCTTTGGTTTTTTTTAGAGAATAAAATTAATGTATTGCAATATCATTGCATTTCTTCATTCATTTTTGTTCTGCGCGTTGCACTTATCACTTATCCCTAGGTTTGGGATGCAAATATCCACATGAACTGTTAAATGTTAATTTCAAAAGTCTAGTACTACATATATTAGAATATCGTCAAAATGTAACTGGTTAAACGCCAATATATGGGTCAGTATTGGGAAAATTCAATCAATGGCAAAAATATCTTAGTTTGCTAAATGTAGAAAGTAAAATATCAAAAATGAGAGTTGGGCCACATACGACCCTAATTCAAGGGGATAAAACCTATTTCCGACACTTTTTTAAATTTAAAGTCACAAGGATGGTCCTAGGACAACAATTTTTACAACCTTAATTACGGACCAAATTTAGGACGTGACATTTTTTAGGATGTCTTCAATAACACGACTTAGGACCGAGACATGTCCAAAGACCATCCTTAGACATGTCCTAATCCTAGGACACCTTCGTTAACACGGCCCCAGGATTATTTTAAAACAAGTGTTCATTTACAATTCCTGTCTAAACCATCTAATGTTTTACTTATTCTATAAATTACAAAAATAGTATATAAAGCTCTTTTAAACAAAGCAAGACAAAATTAATTGGTGATACAATCTATATTTATACAGAATAGAATAGAATAGTATGTATTGAGTTATTTTTGTAGGCTGTAAACCTGGGATTTTTTTTCGCACTGTCTTTGCTTTTCCTGGAAGGACTACCGAGTTTTAGTTAACTCAGTCTTAAATTTGCAAAGTAATCGTATTGTCCATTTAGACTAAAATGGAGGACACATATCGCGCCGTGTATTTTTCCAATTAAGGTGCAGCAACGTCAGTGCGAAAATCGCAATATAAAACTGTCTCAATAATTTCCTGCTATACAGTATTCGGTTTGTTTATGATAACATTTTAAAATAACATTTCCGAACAATAAAACTAACAGTTTTATACCCAGCTTCAATAGACAATGGGGGTTCCAAAACATCATCAAAGTAAACAACGATTATTGTAAGTTTTTTATTCATCTGGTACAATGTTTTTCCATTTAAAATTTCATCTTCTGGTCTCAAATCAAATTTTAAATGTTTAAACTTGTTCTTTTTCTCATCCACTCTAATTTTGATATTTACTTTTTCCTTGGGATGGTTATGGACAAAATGAAAAATCGTGTCGTTGAATATGCCAGAAAAAAAATCACCATATTCGCATTTTAATTTATCCATATTATATTTCTGAAATTGAAAAAAAATATATTTCCACTAGTGCCTCTAGCCTGTATTTAAAGCACATTCATGTGATAACATCAAACAATAAAAATTAATTATAATAAAAATAAATAGCACAGAAATAAACTACAACCATTTTTGCTGCACAGAAATCAACATTCGTGGACTCAGAAATAAACGACAGCATTTCTTCAACCCTTTTTATTGAGTGTTTACAAAACAACAAATCAGTTACTTATTGTAGGTTTTTGTTAACCTTTCATAAGATATTTCATCAAATTAAGATTAAAAACGAAAACTGCTACTTAGAAATGAGTTTTCTATAAATTAAAGGTTTTTTCTAATCTAATAAGTTTTATCAGAACACATAAATAAACTTTCGCTACTTTAAAAACTGCTCTCAAATAAACTACAGCGTGCACAGAACTTAACAGAAGCAGGGCACACACTAAACATTCGCCTCATAAGTTAAACACAGCTGTAAAATCATTTGAGAGGACAATTTCTAATCTTCGACAGTAGAATAAATTCTAAAATATTATAAAGAATATTTACACTTACTAATTGCTTACAGATGTACCAAAGAATTATGCGATTTTCAACATTTTAACTTTTTGTTTTTTCGTTGCGATATTTCTTACATTATTTATCTATTGATTTAAAACTCGTTAAAAACAATAGAGTGACAAGTAAGAAACTACAAATGAACCTTAACAACACTAGTATATCTATTTTTCTACCTAAATAACATAATTTAATCTTCCTGATGTTTACAATCGTCTGTTTTACCCACAATGCAACAATGACACAGGAGTAAACTACACCGGGGCACAGAAATCAACCGTTTTTCCCTTTCGCTCTTTCCATACAGTGAGAGTACTCATTTCATTAACAAGTCCAAGACAGTGGTAGTAAAATAAAACTAATTCATAAAAGCCATTCATTATCAGTTATTGTTGAATTAAACAGAGACTAAAATGAAAGAATTTTTTGTATCATTTATATTAGCAATATTCTAACTACCACGTCGTTAGCACAGTTTGTTGTATATAAATAAACGTCAGGAGTGAGGTTGGACCTATATATTAAATGATTTTTTAAAAAAATTGTATCTAAAAAAAGAAAAAAACGAACATTTTAAAAAAAACACCTTTCATGCGTGTTTTTAGGACCGACAATTTACACCATATCATGTATTTTCTCTTTTTTTTTCAAAAAAGTCAGAGAAGAACCAATGGGACATTTGAAAGTCGGAATTTCAAAAAGGCAAGGACAACACAGCATAGCAAAACAGGCACATGGAGCAATTTAAATGTGATCAGTTGTCAGGTCAGAATGGACCCAGGTGCTTCAAATGAAAATCATCTGTATGTTAACATATTTTTATTGTGTGTTAATTATTTTTTGATAGGGGAAAGTTGGGTAAAAATAACTAGTTTAACAATTGTTCTAAAAATTTAGATTGTGATGATGAAATTTGACGATTTCTATAAAACTGACAACAGGGACGTCAATGATTATTTGAATTTAAAGCGTGTAAACACATCACATGACACCTGTTGCTTAAAGTATGATTGATCATTCAGATATTAGCTCACGAATCATATTAAAAAAAGAAAGAAAAATATTGTCGAATGATAATGAAATAAAAAAGACACTTAATTGAATCAACAACTAATAATACAATATTTGTCTATAATATTGTTATAATAAATAAATATGTTTTCACAAATAGTGTAGACACTGATTCAGTTTAAATAAATGGAATCATAACACACAGTATCAGCCCAGAATCTCTTACTACTGCTTTCTAAGTATAACCCGCTACCTTAAAATTGACTAGGTCTGTAAACATGAGGTAGATATCTGACAGGCCGTAGTTTGGTTCTGGTACTATTCAAAGGACCTCGCACTGAAGTCATATGCTAAGTCCTCCACTTGTAATGAATACTTGCCGTGAAAATTTTAAACAATTGACCACTAATGTTGAACATTGAAAAAGAGATAAACAGGAAGTAAATATTTGACAGACCTTATTTCGATATTCGCGATTATGGACCTCATACTTAAGCCATATACCAAATTTCAAGTCTTTGTAAGAAATTTTTTACGAAAGCTACAACAGTATAACCATTTATCAACATCGTGTATCAAAAACAAGTTACGACAAAGTAAACCAGTATGTTCATGACTTTCACGACAATGTAAAATTCTGTAGTTTTTACTGCTTCACTGGTGAATGAAGACAAAGAGTACATATCAAAGTAAAAGATGAGTAAAAAAATCTTTTTCATCACTGAATTCATTATACAAAGTTTTCATGTACATGTATTACATACTTAAAAGAGATGTAACGAGTTTGGTTAACACTTTTCCGATTTGTCTCTCTAGTTTAGTGAAAAGAACACTAATTGTCGTCAAATAATGTTACAATGTAGCTTGCATTCGAACGATTCCTTAATCTAGCTAGGGTTGAAAATATTAGAAAAAATGTTGCTTTAATAAGCAAATTTTATAATATAAGCTTTTATTTAAAAATGTGGTTTTGGTTCAGTATTTATTTATTGTTAGCTAGCTTTATCTGTAGACAATACTTTGGGCGTAAACATAACGAGGAAGTGTGTTGTTTTTGTAGGTTAATTAAACAGTTATAAAATAAGAACTTTTTATGGCTCTTAAAAAAACTAAGAGAATACACCGACGATGACCCTAGTTGGGCTATTTTTCCTGCAAATTGAACATCTGCGCTACAGGAAACTGTAATAAAATACCAACTTATTTTGGAAAAAGGATTTCAAATTTCTTGCAGAAAATGATTGTTGACATTATTTTTGGGGTTTATTCGATGCAAATTATTGTTGTTTCCATGGCAACAGTGTAATGCAAAATTACTTCAAAGTGTGTTTTGATTTATGAATTAAATTAATTTGATGTCTACATATAGCTTTTTCAAACAACAGTTTAACTGCAACAAAACATTTAAGTAAAGGGTTTTTTTTCTATTATAAAAGGCAAACTATCTGCGGAGCACCGGCTTACGAATACCTGACTATGGTAAATATTGCGGCAACGTGTATTGCAAATACTATCTTAAAACTTCAATGCCAACTTTTAAAAAATCCTGATGTTTCTGCAGTGTCTTACTCATTCATTGTACAAATAAGCAAGGCTTAAATAGTGCTCAGCAGACCATGACATTGTACAGGATATGATTACCATATTTAAAACAAAAGAATTAAATGAACACGTTAGGTTTTATGTTATGTATAGAATATCATAACAATAAACCAAAAGAATTTCAAATTTTAATTGGATAAATGAGTGAGTTAACATTTAAAACTATAGAAGAAATAGAACAAATAAGACAAACAAAGCTAAATTTTCTCTTACGTAAATCAATTGCTAATTTCTAGTACGAACACTTTGGTTCAAATTCGTTACAGATTTATCATAACAGAAATGTCGGATAAGAAAGAAAAAAATTATGTTTCAAGTGGGAAAAGTGAGGTCGAGGTTCCATATTTTGCATATTCAAAGATTATTGAGTAAAATTAAGTGACAATTCGACTCTTTGGTGACAAGTCCCTGTGCGGTATCCACATGGAGCACCGCCAGGCTCACAATATAACTCGGACTTTAGCTATATATTTTACCACATTTGGAAACTATAAGGGACGGACCATTTGACTTGAAGGGGGGCTTTGGTTTTTTTTCATGTCTTTTTTTATCAGAAAAAAATATTGATTTTGCCAATGCGACGCGACAGAATTTTTATTTTTTATGGCATCGCGACAGAATATGTTTTCATTATTAGCATTATTTTATCTAGCAGAAATCATTCTCTGGAATATTTTTTCTATCCCTCTGCTGCCAAAGATATTTTTTCATCAAAAAGCATTTCCAAAATATTTTTTGGAAAACAATAAGCCCCCTTCAAGTTAAATGGCCAGTCCCTATTGAACTTTGAGATTTTCTGAGGTGGTTTCTTATAAGTTTTTATTGCCCTTTTGCCAACTACAGTTGTCAACTTCGGGGCCATTGAGAAGCTTCATTCTAAATAAAACGTACTAAAATTAGATAGCATCAAATATATCACTTTGGTTAGCACTAACTCCCAGACCATAAAAATTGAAACGTTGATGTGATATGTATAAAGTTGGTTGATACTTTTTGCATGACTTTCTGGAAAAAAGAGATACTTTATCGTAGCGGTTTTATTACGTTTAACGAATATTTATTTCTGGCTATAATATATAATATTTAAATGTGTCATATTTGGAACCAAAGCAAATGGTTGAAATCTTTTGATGACAACAATCACGCAATATGAGTGAAAACAGTAAAAGATATGCGACTGCATCTAATGGACGATCATTTGTCAGAGCCGATTGTGAAGTCGGGCTACTTGGTTCGATCCTTGTTAGGGGTGAAAATTCATAATTTCCTTTTGATACAATTTGCGAGATCGATCACAAGGAACGATGCAAGGCTTTCGGAAAGAGCAAATTTTGTTATCCCGTTTATGGGAAAAGCAATCCACTTATCGTTCTGGGGGTTCCGCTACAATTGTCAAACACGGAAACTTATAACTGGAGAGGGGTTTACGAAAGCATCAAGCTCAATCCCAAATCTCGGATAAATAAATAAGTGTATCAACTCGCGTTCCTAACCAGAAAAACTGAGCCGCATCACAAAAATGGATACTCCAACTTCCGAATGATCAATAAGATAAGAATCTCAATTGTTTAGGTATAAACTACGTTACAAAAATGTGTGAAATTGCCACAAAAAGCAATTCCTTGTTAGAGGAACTGAAAATAGAGGGATATAAACTAATAAGTCAAATAATGAGTTGGTGATTAAAGATTGACTCAGTGAGCTCGGGGTTGTAAATGCAAAATGATACTAATCAATGAACACAGAATTTTAAAAAGCAGTTATAAGATATTTATGATAATGCGAATGAAAATCTTAAATATGTTCATACAAAAATGTATCTACAACTTCCTAGCAGTCAAAACGAGTAACCCCTTTGCTTGTGTGTGGAACCTTATTCAATGGAGTGAATGTAAGCAGAAGGCAACTTTCCTCTTTATTTACAAGTGGAATTGAGTGATTGATGAGACCGACACAGTTTACAATAAGAGGACTATGCTATTTTATAATCATTGTTTTTGCATGCAACAAGTTCAGTACAGAAACAAAAGCAATGTTGGCATTGCGACTCGTTAAGAAGCACATAATAGGATTTCTGACCAACATTAAAAAAGTATGCTTTAGTGGTGTTAAATCGGACGAGAATACAAATATACATCGAGCATTTTTAACTTTCTTAACCAAAGATTGTTCAAACGAGAAATTATGCTATAAATTTTGGGTTTTTGTTAAATATTTCAATAACAGTTGATTGATACGCAATAAATGTTGATTTAGTTTTTTCCATATGTTTTAAGACTACACTCTTTTAAAGAATGATCACAATATTTTGAATGTCTATGCTTTGCAGGTCACCCACTGTTTTCAACATATACATGCTTCATTTCTTCATAGACAGAAACATAAATTGTAGTCATTTCTTTTAAATGAATTTTGATTTATATGTGTTTTTTCAATAAAAATCATGTCATAGGAGTAAATAATTTTAGATTAATTCATGAATTTGAAAATCAACTTGGAGCCACACAAAATACACAAACAATAGGCTCCCAGGAGCCTAAATCGCTCACCTGACTTAAATGCCCTTTTTATAATTTAAGGGGTCATCTGACAACATCAATTAACTTAATACATTAAACTTTTTAGCAATCAAAAGCTTTTCATTATTTTATAGTTTTTACAGCTATGAGACATAAACAGTTATTTGGACATTTAAGGGACCTTTACTCATATAAGGGGTCAATAAAAAACTTCCATCATATTGACTTTTTGCAAAGCAATATTGTAATTAAAAGTTGTAGCTTAAATGGTTTCCAATACCATTGGTAAAGGCTTTAAAAATTTTGTAGATGTTGAGGTGTTAAACAAGATGCAATTTAAATCTCTCAAATATCTTTAATGGTTTTCAAGATATTAAGGTTAAAAAGTGTGATTTTTTTTTAATCCGGAAAAAGGGCAATAACTGTTACATTGATTGTTGGATCTTCTTTCAGGCCAGGTAGATCTTGAGGTGTTGATCACTTTAATCCTGCCAGAATTTTGATATCTGTGACGCTTTTTGAGTTATTTGCAAAAAACTAAAACTTACACATATGTTCTATTTTTAGCCATGGTGGCCATGTTTTTGTAAAGTCAAAAAACCAAACCGTTCTTTAAAGGCACATATGCCAATAAACAACTGCACCAAGTTTAGTTGCAATTGGATTTATGGTGTCAGAGAAATAAACGTTTAAAAAAGTTTACGGACGACGAACGCCAAGTGATGACAAAAGCTCACATGACCCTTCCTTTCCTATACGATCAATCAAAGATACGCTTTTGAGTGTCTTCATGAAATTAATTTTAACAATAGAACGTTGTTTCGTTTTGTTTGGTTTTAATGCAAATGAGCCCACAGCAATGTACAAGGGATTGAAGACAGTTAACATGGAGAGATAAACAGAAGCTCAAAGAATAATGTTAACATGTTATATTGACAAAAAAAACATCAGTACTACAGTTCCAAAAAAATATAAGGCAACGTATTACGAAAATGTAATTAAAACGAGAGTTAGCACTAAAATATGTCTCGCCTTCCGGCACCATCAGAAACAATTATTCTCTTTTACTTCCACTATATTTTGAATTCACATGGATTTTCAGTTTCTGAGACCAAAAGATGTTTATAAAACTTAAACATTACTAATATATGCAATACAATAATCAAAGTCACTCAACCAGAAAATCAAGATCAAGGTCAATAGATGGGGATGTTACTGTGCTAAGCTATTACTAGGACAAATGAATACCAAGTTTTATCCACCTAGGACTTACAGTTCTTAAGATATGGAAATTTTCGCACAACTTTTCCATTGCTATTATATGTATTGAAAATTGTCAGTCACTCAACCAAAAAATCAAGGTCAAAGTCAAAATACGGGGATGTAACTGAGCTTAGCTAATACTGGGGCATATGCATACAAAGTTTCATCAACCTAGGATCTATAGTTCTTGAGATATGGAGGTGCTTGCAAACTTTTCCATTGCTATTATATGTATTGAAAATTGTCAAAGTCACTCAACCGGAAAATCAAGGTCAAGGTCAAAAGATGGGGATGCAACTGTGCTAAGCACTACTGGGGCATATGCATACCAATTTTCATCAACCTAGGACCCATAATTCTGGAGATATGGAGGTGTTCGCAAAACTTTTCCTTGTTATTATATGTATTGAAAATTTTCAGTCATTCAACCGGAAAGTCAAGGTCAAAGTCAAAAGATGGGGATGCAACTGTGCTAAGCTACTACTGGGGCATATGCATACAAGTTTCATCAACCCATGACCTATAGTTCTTGAGATATGGAGGTGCTCATAAAACTTTTCCAAAAAGTTAACGCCGCCGCAGTCGTTACCGCCGGTAAAGTAACACTTATGTCCCGCTCTGCTTTGCAGGCGAGACAAAAACGAAAAATGAAAGTAAATAAACTAAAACTAAAGAATATTCATTATCTATTTGGAAATAAAAATACAAAAAAATGTTAATTATAAATTCGACTTTTTTCTACAAACGTGTTAAAAAAGTTAAAATTCTGTTCAGTGGTTAACTAGAACTTTCGAGCTATGTGAACAGTCAATATTATTCTCATATATATTCATATATAAGTGGACATACATAAGTTATTATATCACGCAATACATTTACAGAACCTGAAGGCTACATCAATCTCATTTATAACTACCACTTGAAGAACATTTTTTTCTACTGGAAGGGACAAAACAAAAGCTTATATACTGAAATGGCAAGGGGTTTAGTGTCTTTAGAAATTCAGTGTAAATTCGTAGTGGAATCAACCATATGTGGATTTTGAAGAACTCAAAAGATTTGTTAGATCATTTTAAATGTAGATCATTTTCTGAGGTTCACTCTTTGAAAACGTTCGATTTTTCAACTTTATACACTACCTTGCCACACGAAAAACTAAAATGTTGCCTGAAAAAAACTTTTCGAATAAGCCTTTTCAAACTCTAGGAATTTTGTTGTTTTGGGTTATAACTCTACATTCTTTTCCAAAACATCTTTCAAAGATAAAATTTGTTACACACTGGAACAAGTTTGCAGTATGCTTGATTTCCTCATTGACAACATATTCGTCACCTTCGAAGGAAAGATTTTTCAATAACAAATCTGCATTCCAATGGGCACAACCTGTGCTCCTCTCCTCGCCGATTTGTTTTTATACTCTTACGAGACTGAATTTCTTCAGGGACTCGTAAAGAACAAGAAGATGAAAGAGGCAAGGTCATTTAATCTTACATTCAGATATATTGATGATGTCCTTTCTGTCAATAACACTTCATTTGGGAAATGGATTCCTTCAATATATCCTTAAGAATAATTGGAGATTAAAGAGACCATCGAATCAAATTGCTTCACGTCTTTCTTGGATTTGCACCTCAAATTTGACCCAGGTGGTCATCTCAGTACAAAAATTATTAATTTTCCTAATCTACAGACCAATATACTTACAATATTTAAAATTTAACAATACTGGGTCTGCCTTGAAGGTATACTTCTTAAATAGAAGCAAAGGTGTACCAAAGGGGTAATCAGTATCATAAAACCGTAAAGACAAAGACAAAACCGGCAGACAAAAATCATCACAACAAAACAAACCACATAACAACATAAAACACAAACACACATAACAACAAAACCGCATTCAGCAACGCGAACTCAAGTCAAAACGAGAGTGAACTCAGGTGCTCCGGAAGAGTAAGCAGTTCTTGCTTGCTATAGCACACCCGTCACGTTGCCAAAGATCGATTAAGTGTTGGTCAAATCCGGAAAGGATGACATTACAAAACTCTATGTCAAACCAACATCTGTGCTCATCTGAGAGATAGAAATCCCGTATTTGTATACAAGCACATGATGTCGTCCGTAAAATTTCTTGAGTGATGACAACAATCTGGGAGCAACGTTCCCCTATGTTAACAATTTGCTTGTCAGCCGTGTGGCTCTATCAAGGAAGTCGTTGTACTCCCCACATGCTCTGGAATAGCGAATCAATTGTGATACGTAAACTCCATATGCTGGAGCGGACGGAATGTTGCTACACAGAAAGGGAAAGTTAACTAAAATACTGGTATTACTTAAACTCTTAACGCCACTAAACAATTAACAAATCCAGTTTTAACCAAAATTGTCAAGCAAATTATGTAGGGTCAATATATTTGTGTCTTTACTGGTCGGATCCAGCTAATTAGACATGGGGTTCAGAGAGGAAAGGATGGGTCCTGTGTTATTGGCCAATCATTGTCCATGTCGTCAACAATCTTATAAAAGTCATGAAATCATCTAAAAGAAAGGGGTTTAAACTCCCAAATATACTGCTCCATAAAAAAACAAACACTTTTGAATCCGTGCTTGTTAATTGTTTAACTACTAAGTCCTCTCTTTTATTAAAAGTACATACTTGTACGAAACTCATTTTAGTGTTCTAGGAAGTACTTGTAGAATAAAAATTGAAACAACTGCTAAAAAAATCTAAAAGGATTCTTTTACCAGGGAACAAGAACATGCAGGAAAATGTCCATCAATTCGTTTAAATTGCTAAATAAAAATGATAAATGTTTAAAGTTAGGCTGTAAATATTTACACTGAATTGAAAACTTTTATGGAGCCATCAACTAAACATAGTAGTTACATTATTTCTGAAATCAATCAACGTGTTCAATGCAATTAAATGATGGCATCTGACGTTTTAAAACATTATTACCAAAATGTACATTTTTAATGATTTGGTGTTACAACTTGCTTCCACTCTTGAAAGATTTCACAGTATTCAAAGCAATGGCTTATAGTGTTTCAAAAAATAAAACAACCCTCCTTTTAAAAGGATTGACTGTAAGTAAAAACATCATGTTCATAGAATCCAAAGTATCCTACACTATATCATTCCACCGCTACCATATAAGTGTCATTAAGGCAGAGTAGTCTTTAAAAAAAACTTTTTTCAGGATTTCTGAATCCTGGTCTGCATAGTTAAGAAAATACTTCAATCACATTGCAATTTTTATCTGATTGATTTTTTCCTCACTTATATTTGACAGGCAGACAATGATATTTTCTCATGTCATAAATACTACCACCTACCCCGTCACTATTGCTTAAAAGTGCAGACTATAGACCAGTGACACCTAAATTATTGACAGAAATGCCAACACAATGATCATGCTAATAACTAAATATGTATAAACAATGTACCTTACTGAATCACGATTTACTACAGATGGCTCCAAACACGTATACAAATCATACTTAAAAAGCGTAACAGACGTGTGTAAAACATAACATTGAGTCACTGCTGATGATATTTAGTAAAAGGTGGGGATTTAGGAATGCTTAAAAAATGAGTTTGATGACTTGATTGCCTTTTGTTTGTCTGCAACAATAACATAAAAATAAAAACTGTGCGACAATCGAACTACTCTCACAAAATGCAGATCATTTATTCTGATTTACTACTATCATACGTATAGTGGTTACGGACAGTAAAATGTAATTCAGAAATTATCGAAAGGGTGGTAGAGTTTCAGATCGATTTTGCAAAAAAATCTATTCGAAAAGAAAGTTTTCGAAGTGAAGGGGGTCCAATCAACGGAATAACCCCTCTTTCCCTTCTGTGTACACTTTTGAAAACTTCATTTAAAACATATATTCTGATTTTGACCAAAAAAAACATCAAAAATTAAAATTAAGTAACCTTATTCGCAAAAGTGCTTTAAATTCATAAAAGGAATCTAGGGTCAGAGAAATTAACACAAATATCCAATTACAGTAAAAGTTAAGTGCATTAATTGCACTCCTAAATGGTATTGCAGAACTTAAAAAAAAGGAAATCGCCTTGTATCTTTATATAGTTAAGTGTGAGTTAAATCTACTTCTCATGTTTTTAGTTTATAAAAGAATGATTGCCGCTTATGCAAAGGGTATTGGTGTCACAAAACAAACCCGTCGTGTTTATCAATATCAAGTTCATATTCCTGGTTTTGTTAGGGACGAGAAATTAGTTAAATTGTAGCTGTTAAGGGGAAACAAGTGACATGCTATTTTTTTTTCCTTTCTAAGACATATATTTAAAAAATTGGAAACGGAAATTCGATTATCAACCTACCAATATTTTTAGACAAAATTGTATTTCATTATGCAATACATTAGAATTGGTTGATTGATTGATTTTTTTTTCATTAATTTATTCATTAATTAATTTATTTATTTACACCATTAAACAATTCGAACTAAAATCTAAAAATTGACAGCCTAATAATGTTTATTGTCTTATACATTTAAACCTATTAACTTAAAAGATTTTCCAACACAAAAGTGTTGAATAACCACAAATCCAATATTCAAATGTTATGATGTTTCCAACTATGCATAGCATAACCAAGGAGCAATATCAATTTCAAAGTCCAATCTATTATTGATATGATTCAAAAGTCAAAAACGAGAAAAGCTAATGGTAACAGTATACAAAACCTTCAAGTACAACACAATTTAATTAAAACAATAATGGACCTTTGCGTCAAATTGAAGAAAACTTTCAACTGAATCTGCCAACAGTGTAAAAACATACTTAAAAAGTCTCCATCTACACGTAATAAACCGTTTAAAGATTATTGACTACAACTTGAACTATCACCACATTCACCGAATTGTTCTATGAGTGTTTAATTTTACCTTTTTTAATATGTTTTCATTTTATAACTTATATTTGTGTATTGCTAGTATTACTTTGACTGTTTCTTTCAGGAAAAACGTGCTATTTTTATTTGTTCAATACGGATGTCACTCCTGATGACATTCTATAAATTCATCTTTCAAATAGCACATTAATGCTTGGCATTTGTAACACTCTTATGTTGTAACGCTTCTCATTGCGTTTTGGAAATATCAAATACGTTTGACACGTGTCTGATGAAATGCCACTACCTTTTTACAATATACAAAAAGGTAGACTGATCTGGAGATTCGAGCCAGTTTCTAGAAGAGAGAATACCATTTCTAGCAAGCTGTTGGCAACTATGTTGAGAAAATCGAGTTCTTTTCTTTTTGTCGTTTTCGTTCTTGTTGATTCGATAGGCATCACAACAACTGATAGCATCAAGGGCGAGGATACGTTCTGTCAAAGGATTTACAACTCTTTCAATAAAGCGAATCACATCACCGTAACACCAGTGGCAAATGTGTCTTTTACTCTAAGAGTAGAAAAACCTAAAAACAAGTATAACATTTACAAAATCAATGTTGATGATACGAGCTGTTTAACTACATTTAAAGACCAAATTTACACCGATGTATATAGACAATCACTACAGTTGTTTTGTGAGGGAATTACCCACTGTTTGAATGGGACATGGTTTGAACAAATAAATTCTTTATGATGAAACAAGGTACATTACTTTGGAAAAAGAAAATGAATCTTTGTCAATAAAGAATGAATTTTACCTTCCAAAAAATATTCCTAAGGAATGCAACAATTACATCAAAGAATTCATTGAACTTAATACTTATCAACTTATATATAACGTAAATGTTATTGCGCTGTTTTCAAGGAATAATAAATCGTTCCTTAACTCTTGTACGGAAAGAGTAATGCTTTACGACGAATTAAGTATTTCGATTGATCTGCCAAAAAGTACAGAGAGCAACTTAATAACTGTTTACTATAAAACGTTTGATTTTTACTACTTAATACATTTACAATTTAAAATTATAAACTGTTTGAAAACTTTTGAACACAAAGTCGGATTTTATGGATATATGAGTATGAAAACTTTTGACATTTATATTGAAAAAAAACATAGAAACTTGTATGTGTTTGAAAGATTTAGGTTCAAATCGTTTCGACTTCTTCATGACAGCCAAGCATCCAATTGTTGTTATTACTGAGTTTGCACTGTCTTGTCTAATTATACCAGTTAACATTTTTATAGCAATTACATTTATTAAGATGAATACAAGAAACCCCGCCTCAATTCTTCTGTCTATACTGGCAATGACAGACACTTGCTCTGTATTGACAATTGTCGTTCTAGATATTGCGCCATTTTTGGATTTCTATGACATTTTTGAAATCAAGTCTGACATTGAAATGAGATTTTGGTCTCCTAGCCATCCAAAGTGTATGATTCTTATAGTAATAACGTTAATAAGGTCTGCCAGTCACATGATGTCAGCTTTGATTACGATGTCGCTCTGTTTACAAAAGTCAATTGCGATACTATTTCCAATTAGGAGTCGTGCACACCTACGAAAGAAATTCTGGACGTTAAGTTCAGTTGCTATTTGCATAATTTCATGCGCATTATTCACGGCTGTTTTCTTCCAAGAATTGAAGGGACTATCTATATCAAAGGACATGTGCCTTTTTAATAGTTCCAACAATACACAGATTGGAAATGTTGAGATTTTTATTTGTCTTTTTGCTGTTCTTATTGTCATTATTTGCACTTTATATATAAGTTGTAAATTAACATGTGCAAGACGATGCAGTCAAAACCTAAGAGATTCTAACTCAACAAAAACCAGGAACACAAGATCAGCAATAATAGTTGCATTGATATGTGTGGTGTTTCTGTCAACGGAAATGACAAATGTCTTATACATGTTTTTGTGGTTCTACCTTCAAGTTGTTCTTGGATACTCTGGCGTTTCCTATGCACTATCTAGAAATATAATTATAAAATTTTATGCATCAACCCCTCTTGGTAGTTTGGATGTAAATGTAATGTTTTTATATAGAGATTTTAGTCTTATTATTGGCTATGGACTAAATTTTATCATCTATATTGCTATGGGAAAACAATTTCGTCAGATTGTTCATAATCAACTTAAAGCAGCTTGTAAATGCAAACAATCACAAGAGTAAACGTATAAGAGTCAAGCATTTTATGATTTTGTACGTTCTGTTTAATAAATATGACTACATTTAATATTTCATGTATTTTCTATTGTTAAACATATTTTTTGAACTTTTTTTAGAATATTTTATTGAGTCAATCGCGATGCGTATTTTTTTCCTGTGTATCACATTATGTTAATGGCTTTAACAGAGTACTTATTTCATTAACAAGTCCAAGACAGGGCTAGTAAAATAAAACTAATTCATAAAAGCCATTAATTATCAGTTATTGTTAAATTACAGAGACTAAAATGAAAGACCTTTTTCGTATCATTGATATTAGCGATATTCTAATTACCACGTTAACACTGTTTACTGTATAGAAAAGCAATGTCAGGAGTGATGTCGGACCTATATAAATGAATTAGAAAACTAAATAGTATTAAAAAAAAAACAAGAAAAAACGATTATTTAAAAAAAAACACCTCTTACGCTTGTTTTTAGGACAATTTACACCATATCAAGTATTTTCTTTTTTTTCAAAAAAGTCAGAGAAGAACCAATGGGACATTTGAAAGTCGGAATTTCAAAAAGGCAAGGACAACACAGCATAGCAAAACAGGCACATGGAGCAATTTAAATGTAATCAGTTGTCATGTCAGAATGGACCCAGGTGCTTCAAATGAAAAGCATCTGTATGTTAACATATTTTATTGTGTGTTAATTTTCTGTTGGATTATTGATAGGGAAAAGGTTGGGTAAAAAAAAAACTAGTTTAACCATTGTTGTTACAAATCTAGTTTGTGATGATAAAATTTGATGATTTCTATAAAACTGACAACAGGAACGTCATTGGTCATTTGATTTTAAAACGTGTAAACACATCACATGACATCTTTTATATCATACTTACTGTAAAACTTCAGTTGCTGAAAGTCTGATTGACCATTGAGATATTATCTCAGGAATCATATTTAATAAAAGAAAGAAGAATTTTGTCGAATGATAATAAGATTTAAAAAAAGACAATTAATTGAATCAACAATTAATAATACAATATTTGTCTACAATATTAAAATATTATTTTTTTCTTCACAAATTGTGTAGACACTGATTAAGTTTAAATAAATGGACGAGTCAAAACACACAAATAAAAGCTCAGAACCTGTAACCAATTGCAATTCTTACTAACTATAACCTGCTACCTAAAAAAAAGTCTGTAAACAGGAAGTAGATATCTGGCAGGCCTTAGTTTAGTTCATGCACTTTTTAAAGCACCTCACAATGAAGTCATATACTAACTTCAAAATTAAAAAAAAAATGACCACTAATGTTGAAAATTGAAAAAAAGATAAACAAGAAGTAAATATTTGACAGACCTTATTTCGATATTCACGATTATGGACCTCATACTTACGCCATATACCAAATTTCAAGTCTTTGTGAGAAAATTTTTGCGAAAGCTACAACAGCATAGCCATTTATCAACATCGTGATCAAAAACAAGTTACGACAAAGTAAACGAGTATTTGTATGACTTTCACGACAATTTAAAGTCATGTAGTGTTTACTGGTTTATTGATGAATGGAGAAGACAAGAGTACATATCAAAGTAAAAAATGATAAAAAAAATCTTTTTCATCACTGAATTCATTATACAAAGTTTTCATGTACATCTATCACATACTTGAAAGAGATATAACGAGTTTGGTTAACACTTTTCCGATTTGTCTCTCTAGTTTAGTGAAAGGAACACTAATTGTCGTCAAATAATGTCAGCTTGCATTCCAACGATTCCTTAATCTAGCTTGGGTTGAAAATATTAGAAAAAAAATGTTGCTTTGGTAAAGCAAATATTATAACATAACCTTATATCTAAAAATGTGGTTTTGGTTCAGTATTTATTTATTGTTAGCTAGCTTTATTTGTGACAATACTTTGGGTGTAAACATAACGAGGAAGTGTGTTGTTTTTGTAGGTAGATTAAACAGTTTAAAATAAGAACTTTTTATGGCCCTTAAAATAACGAAAAGAATAAAACGACGATGACCCTAGTTGGGCTATTTTTCCTGAAAATTGAACATCTGCGCTACAGGAAACTGTAATTAAATACCAACTTATTTTGGGAAAAGGATTTAAAATTTCTTGCAGAAAATGATTGTTGACATTATTTTTGGGTTTATTCGATGCAAATTATTGTTGTTTCCATGGCAACAGTGTAATGCAAAATTACTTCAAAGTGTGTTTTAATTTATGAATTAAATTAATTTGATGTATACATATAGCTTTGTCAAACAACAGTTTAACTGCAACAAAACATTTAAGTAAAGGGGGTCTTTTCCCATTATAAAAAGCAAACTATCTGCGGAGCACCGGCTTACGAATACCTGACTATGGTAAATATTGCGGCAACGTGCATTGCAAATACTATCTTCAAACTTGATGTTTCTGCAGTGTCTTACTCATTCATTGTACAAATAAGCAAGGCTTAAATAGTGCGCAGCAGACCATGACGTTGTATATGATATGATTACCATATTTAAAACAAAAGAATTAAATGAACACGTTAGGTTTTATGTTATGTATAGAATATCATAAAAATAAACCAAAAGAATTTGAAATTTTAATTGGATAATGAGTGAGTTAACATTTAAAACTATAGAAGAAATAGAACAAATAAGACAAACAAAGCTAAATTTTCTTCTACGTAAATCAATTGCTAATTTCTAGTACGAACGCTTTGGTTCAAATTCGTTACAGATTTATCAAAACAGATATGTCGGATAAGAAAGAAAAAAATTAACGTTTCAAGTGGGAAAAGTGAGTCGAGGTTCCATATTTTGCATATTCAAAGATTATTGAGTAAGATTAAGTGACAATTTGACTCTTTGGTAACAAGTCCCTGTGCGGTATCCACATGGAGCACCGCCAGGCTCACAATATAACTCGGACTTTAGCTTTAATTTTTACCACATTTGGAAACTTATAAGGGACGGACCATTTGACTTGAAGGGGGGCCTTTGTTTTTGCTTTTTATGTTTCTTTGTTTTGTTTTTTTTTTATTGTCTTTTTTTCCAGAAAAAAATATTGATTTTGCCAATGCGACGCGACAGAATATGTTTTCATTATTAGCATTATTTTATCTAGCAGAAATCATTTTCTGGAATATTTTTCTATCCCTCTGCTGCCAAAGATATTTTTTCATCAAAAAGCATTTTCAAAATATTTTTTTGGAAAAAATAAGCCCCCTTCAAGTTAAATGACCAGTCTCTTTTGAACTTTGAGATTTTCTGAGGTGGTTTCCTTTTGCCCGTTTGCCAACTACAGTTGTCAACTTCGGGGCCATTGAGAAGCTTCATTCTAAATAAAACGCACTAAAATTAGATATCATCAAATAAATCACATTGGTTAGCACTAACTCCCAGACCATAAAAATTCAAACGTGGATGTGATATGTATAAAGACAGTTGAAACTTTTTGCAAGACTTTCTGGAAAAAAGAGATACTTTATCGTAGCGGTTTTATTACGTTGAACGGAGATTTATTTCTGCTATAATATATAATATTTAAATGTGTCATATTAGGAACCATAGTAAACGATGTCTATTGTCGGACTGAAATCTTTTGATGATAACAATCATGCAATATGAATATGAGTGAAAACAGTAAAAGATATGCGACTGCATCTAATGGACTATCATTTGACAGAGCCGATTGTGAAGTCGGGCTACTAACATCAGAGCTCTTGGTTCGATCCTTGTTAGGGGTGAAAATTCATAATTTCCTTTTGATACAATTTGCGAGAATGATCACAAGGAACGACACAAGGCGTTCGGAAAGAACAAATATTGTTATCCCGTTTATGGGAAAAGCAATCCACTTATAGTTCTGGTAGAGATGACTGAACGGCGTCCGCTACAATTGCCAAACACGGAAACTAAAAACCGGAGAGGGGTTTACAAAAGCATCAAGCTTAATCCCAAATCTCGGATAAATAAATAAGTATATCATCTCGCGTGCCTACTCAGAAAAACTGAGCCGCATCACATAAATGGATACTCCAGCTTCCGAATGATCAATAAGATAAGAATCTTAATTGTTTAGGTATAAACTACGTTACAAAAATGTGTGAAATTGCCACAAAAAGCAATTCCTTGTTAGAGGAACTGAAAATAGAGGGATAAAAACTAATAAGTCAAATAATGAGTTGGTGATTAAAGATTGACTCAGTGAGCTCGGGGTTGTAAATGCAAAATGATACTAATAAATGAACACAGAATTTTAAAAAGTAGTTATAAGATATTAATGACAATGCGAATGAAAATCTTAAATATGTTCATACAAAAAAATGTATATACAACATCCTAGCAGTCAAAAAGGGAACCTTATTCAATGGAGTGAATTAAAGCAGAGGGCAACTTTCCTCTTTATTTACAAGTGGAATTGAGTGATTGATGAGACCGACACAGTTTACAATAAGAGGACTACGCTATTTTTATTATCATCGTTTTTGGATGCGTCAATGATGAAATAGTTCAGTACAGAAACGAAGGCAATATTGGCATTGCGTCAGTTAAGTTATGACTCGTGAAGAAGCACATAATAGGATTTCTGACCAACATATTAAGAATTACGCTCAAGTTGTGATAAATCGGACGAGAACACAAATTTACATCGAAAATTTTAACATTCTTATCAAAAGATTGTTCAAACGAGAAACAATGCTTTAAAAGTACATTTTTTTCTATATTTTAAAAAACATTTGATCAATACGCAATAAATGTTGATTTTGTTTCTTCTATATGTTTTAAGACTACACTTTTTAAAGAATGATCACAATATTTTGAATGTCTATGCTTTGCAGGTCACCCAGTGTTTTCAACATATAAATGTTATATTTATAGACAGAAGTGGTCATTTCTTTTAAATACATTTTGATTTATATGGTTTTTTTTTCAATAAAAAAATCATATGATAGGATTAAATAATTTTAGATTAATTCATGAATTTAAAATCCACCAGGAGCCACACAAGATACAAAAAACTTCATCCATTAGAAAATAGCACAAACCTTAGATTGTAAACAATCATCTGAACTTTTTATTTCATTAGTTTCATCTTAAGCAAGTTTAAAGCATCTTATTGATCTTGAATCAAAATTTCTTTCAGTAATAGTAAACACACACTGTCTTTGAATAACTATAGATTTACTTGAGTTATGCCATATTTAGAATCTTTTCATTATAAGTTTTTTGGATATGACATCATTCTTATTATGTTATGCAATTATTCACTTCAATAATATCATCACTTGTATGGCAAATAGTATTCCTTTCTTACACGATCAATCAAAGATACGCTTTTGAGTGTCTTCATGAAATGAATTTAAACAATAGAACAAGTTGATTTGTCTTGTTTGGTTTTACTGCAAAAGAGCCCACAACAATGTACAAGGGATTGAAGTCAGATATTAACATGGAGAGATAAACATAATCTTGGAAGCTCAAAGAATTATAATGTTAACATGTTACATTGACAAAACAAAACATCAGTACCACAGTTCCAAATGTAAGGCAACGTAATACGAAAATGAAATTAAACAAGAGGCTCCCCGGAGCCTGAATCGCTCACCTGAACTACACAGACACATATAATTTGGTAGATATTATTGTGCATAACCATATGGGATTTAAATTTCTGAAATATCTTGGTTAGTTTTCAAGATATTGGGCTTAATAAATGCAAAATTTGGCAAAAATTAGGAAAAAGGGCAATAACTCCCACATCAGCAGTCAGATCTTTTCCAAAATTTCAGCACAGGTTTTTTTGATTCTTGCACAATTTTGATATCTGAAACCATTTTTGAGTTATTAGGAAAAAAATGCAATTTACCCCTATGTTCTATTTTTAACCATGGGGTCATGTTTTTTGACGAATCAAAAATCTGAACAATAGAGTTGTAGCATATAAGCTATTCAACAAGTGTGCCAAGTTAAGATGCAGTTGGTCTTACGATGTTAGACAAGTTAATCTTTGAAATCCAGGGAAAAAGTAATGAACAAGAGGCTCCCAAGAGCCTGAATCGCTCACCTGAACTACACAGATACATATATTTGTAGATATTATTGTGCTTAACCATATGTGATTTAAATTTATGAAATATCTTGGTTAGTTTTCAAGATATTGGGCTTAATAAGTGCAAATTTGGCAAAAATTAGGAAAAAGAACAATAACTCCCACATCAGCAGTCAGATCTTTTCCGAAATTTCAGGACAGGTAGATCTTAATATGCTGAGCACTTTTTGATTCTTGCACAATTTTGATATCTGAAACCAGTATTGAGTTATTAGCAAAAAAATGAAATTTGCCCCTTTGCTTTATTTTTAGCCATGGTGGTCATGTTTTTTACGAATCAAAAATCTGAACGATAGAGTTGTAGCATATAAGCTATCAATCAAACAGTGTGCCATGTTAAGATACAGTTGGTCTTACCGTTTCAGACAAGTCAGGGGAAAAGTAATGAACAATGGTAAATATTGACGCTTTAAGGGCCATAACTCCTATAAGAAATGGTTCTACAGCTTTGACCTAGGTTGCTTTCCATTATGCGGTTCATACCGGTTTATTTTGTGTTGTCACCGGTTCGTCTGGTTTGTCTTTTGATGCAAACCGTTTGTGCCGAACCAGGAATCTAAGGTTCAACTGGTGCAAACCGAATAATGGAAAGCACCCCCTATTACATGAATTGTAGATCTTGATGTGCTTAATCATATGCAATTTGAATCTTTGAAATACCTTGTATAGTTTTCAAGATGTAGGGCTACATAAGTGAAAAATTTTGAAAAAAATCCAGAAAAAGGGCAATAACTCCTATGTCGTTTGTTGGATCTTCTTGAAAATTTCAGAGCAGGTAGATCTTGAGATGCTAATCACTTTTGTTTCCCATCAGAATTTTGATATCTGTTACCGTTTTTTGAGTTATTTGCAAAAAACTGTAATTTGACCCCTATGTTCTATTTTAAGCCATGGAGGCCATATTTTTTGACGAATCAAAAATCCGAACAACAGAATTGTAGCATAAATGCTATTAAACAACTGTGCTAAGTTTGGTTGAAGTTGGATGAATGGTGTCAGACAAGTTAATCTTTGAAATTCAGGGTAAAAGTAATGAAAAATGGTAAATTTTGACGCTTTAAGGGTCGTAACTCCTAAAAGAAATGGTTCTACAGCTTTGACCTAATTACATGAAATGTAGATCTTGATGTGCTTAATCATATGCAATTTGAATTTTTAAAATATCTTGTATAGTTTTCAAGATATAGAGCTAAATAAGTGCAAAATTTTGAAAATCCAAAAAAAGGGCAATTACTCCTACATTGGTTGTTGGATCTTTTTGAAAATTTCTGGGCAGGTAGATCTTGAGGTGCTGATCACTTTTACCCTCTGCCAGAATTTTGATATCTGTTACCGTTTTTGAGTTATTTGCAAAAAAACTGTAATTTGACCCCCCTGTTCTATTTTAAGCCATGGCGGTCATGTTTTTTTACGAATCAAAAATCCGAACGATAGTTTTGTACACATAATGCCACTAAACAACTATACCAAGTTTGGTTGCAATTGGATTTATGGTGTCGGACAAGTTAACGTTTGAAAAATTGTTTACAGACGACGACAGACGACGACAGACGACGACGACGACGACGGACGCCAAGTGATGGTAAAAGCTCACATGGACCTTCGGTCCAGGTGAGCTAAAAAAGTAGGAAAATAAACTAAAACTAAAGAATTTTCATTACCTATTTGGAGATTAAAATAACAAAAACAATTGTAATAAAGTCGACTTAATTTTTTCTATAAACGTGTTTAAAAAGTTGAAATTCTGTTCAGCAGTTAGCTAGAACCTTCGAGATATGTGCACAGCCAATGTTATTTTCATATCTATTCACAGGGATATGTAGTTTTCCAGTCTCTGTTATTGAAAAGTTGGTGTTGGTGAAATGTTGTCTATAATATACCATTCATAACTCGACTACGGGTTTACTCTCATAAACCTCAGCCTATTCTATATGTCCCAAACAGAAATGAACATATTTACCATTAAAACAGTCTAAAATAATCATTCTCAAGGGAAAGAGAAAATGCAGAAAAATGTCCATCAATTCGTTTGTGATGCTTAATAAAAATGATAAATGTTTGAAGTTAGACTGTAAATGTTCACACTGAATGGAAAACTTTTCTGGAGTCATCAACAATACATAGTAATTCCATTATTGGACTAAATTTTAAGAAATAAATCAATGTGTTCAGTGCAATTTAATGATGACAACTGACTTTTTTAACGTTTTCACCGAAATGTGCATTTTGAGTGGTTTTCGGGTTCAATTTACAACTTGTTTGCATTTTGAAAAATGTCAGTATTAATAGCAATGTATTATGGGTTTTAATAATGAACAATTTTGTTTAAGCATAAAAGACTTAATATATTTCGCAATTTTTACTAACTTTACAAATCGCATTTTTAAAAGTAGTCTTACAAATACCATAACGCAGGTATAAACGATTAATTTGGATATGCTATATATCCATGGATAAACTCTCGTCAGTAGCATTTTAATAAAAACATTAGAAGGTAAATTTCCAAAACTGGTGAAAACAAAAAGTACTCAAAACCAACACGTTCGAACAAGGAGTCAAATCCAGCACCGAGAATATCAACCATGTGCATTACAAGGAAAGACGCCTGATGTTTTAAACAATTTTGAATTTAAAAAATCGGAACTTTCAGCGACATAAATATTAGAAGTTTTATGGTAAAAGTATTGGCTGAAAATTAAAATATCTTGATCATATCTAAAGTGAAACCTTAACAGTGAGTATTGTACATGGAAACCCTTCTGTATTGTCTCCTTTTAAAGCCCTTTTTAGAACACACCCAACCCTACCGAGCCGTCATTCTAACGTCACCCGAAAAGTGTTATTAGAGCTAAGAGTAGTTATAGAAACCGCACTACAGAATTTCTTAATCCTGGTCTGCATACAGTTAAGAAAATACTTCCAGCACATTGCAATTAAAATTTGACAGACAGACAATGATATTTTCTCGCGTCATAAATACTACCATCGACGCCATCACTAGACGTTTTGAAAAAAAGCAGGCTATAGACCAGTACTACGTTAATAATGGACAGAATTGCCAACTCAGCAATCATGATTCTAATTTAAAACTGTAGATATGTTCTGTTTTTACTTTCAATTGAAATAATGAATTAATTGCTTTGCTTTAAGTCGAATTTGCTCTTACCTCTGAACTCAGACGGACTAGACATTTAAACCACTTAAGGGGCTACCAATTTGAAATCAAATGGCAGGGTGCCAAAAATCAGGGAATAAAAAGACTGGACAGTACTTCGAAATAAAGCAGGTTGCAGTTTTTTTTCGGAAAATTTATGGTAAATCTAGAACTTTTAAAAAATTTCGACAACTAGCGCTAAGAGATCCAGGTTCCGATATTTAAGAGAAAAAGGCAGAATGAGAAAAAATATCCATAGAAATAAAAATGAAATGGTCGCCCCTTACACACTATGAAGACCATTCATTCGGAAAAAATCATACGTTTACTATTTGGAAGGGTAAGGAGGTTGCAGATCAAATTGGCAAAAATCTACCCGAAGTGAAAATTTTCGAATTCAAGAACCAATCTATGGAACATCTAATATCCCCATCTCCCTTTCCCCCTCTTCTACCAATATGCCACTTTTCAAAACTTTTTTTAACAAACATTTTCTTATGTTGAAAAACAGCATTACAAATTAAGTTCTACTTACTTTATTGGCCAAACTTAAAATTCACAAAATGCTATGGTCGGAAAAATTAACACAAATTTCCGTTTACAGTTAAAAAGTGCTTGCATTAATTCCACTCCAATATGGTATTGCAGAACTGTAACAAAATTAATTGATTCTCATTGTATCCAAATATAGTAAAGAGTGAGTTTGATCTACGTCTCTAATGCGAGAGGGTTGATGTCACCGAACGAATATCAAATTAATACTCTTTGTTTTGTAAAGGAAAGCATGGAATCAAACAGATTAATCAGATCCAATAACGAGAAAGTAAAATTGTAGCTGTTAAGTGGGAACAAGTTGAATTGCTAGTTTTCCCCGTTCTTAAGAAATATGCATTTAAGACATTGGAAATTGCAATTCAATTATAAGCAAACCTAAAATGTGTATTTTATGGTGCAAAATCTTAGATTAGGTTGATTGATTAGGTTGATTGATTGATTGATTGATTGATTGATTGATTGATTGATTGATTGTAGATTAGGTTGATTGATTGATTGATTGATTGATTGATTGATTGATTGATTGATTGATTGATTGATTGATTGATTGATTGATTGATTGATTGATTTGTTCATTCATTCATTCAATCATTCTTTATTGGTGTACATCATTACACAATTCGAAATAGAAATTTAATGTTTTTGCATATATTACCTTTTAATGTCAAAAAATCCGACGTGCACGGTCGGCCATTAAATCTATAATTAATACTTTTTGTATCAATTTAAATCCTATGATAATTTGCACTTCCATTTCCATTTTTTTTTTTTTTTTTTGCTTCTTTGCATTTTTAAACCAAAACCACATAAACCTCAAAGTAAAACTGTTATGATGGTGCTTCTTTCATAAGTTGTTGTTATAAATGTATAAGAAATGCATGCATAGTCCGAGTACTGCATTGGATAGGTTCACGCTAGGTGTCAATAACTGTTTTATGAAACGAGAAACTTTTTTTAAAACATTTCAAAATAATAAATTCAAGCATTCATCGACAGTTTAAACTCCATTATAAAAAAGATCAACACCACGGTCGTTATACTTGTCCTGCGACAACATGTTTTCTACCGATGTTTCTGCTCGTTTTCTACCGATGTCCTAGATTTCTACCGATGTGGTGATAAAAATTCAAACCTGGCAGACGATTTTTTTCCAAACTATGATACCCGGCTATTATGGCACTTATAAACAAATAAGTTTAATTTACATTATTTTGTTTTAAGTATGCACATAAAATTACAGTAAGGGTATTGTTTATTTTTTCCAGCAAGAGACAATTTCCCTTTTTTCAGATAATCATGAATATTTGTTTTAAATTACCATTCACTGGGCTGAAAATTATGCTCCATGTTCTAAATAGTCGGACATTTTTAAAGACATATCACTTTCCATTACAAATGGCGTATTTTTGATTTTTCGATCATTTAAAAAAAAAATATGGTCCTGGTTTTCTATAGATGTGTCCTGGTTTTCTACCGATGGTCCTGGCATTCTACCGATGTGATAATGTGATATGTTAAATGACATTTCATGACAAATTCTAAAACTGTATATTTTATTGAACACATAATATTGACGATAAAAAGAAAAAGGAGGTTCATGAGCAAAAACTATTTTGCGCACACCAAGAACACTTTTACAAAATTTAAATAAATGTGTATTTTCTCAAAAGCTGGCTTATCAGAAAATGATAGTATATCAACATTTTTTCCACTTATATTAGATTTGTGAAGTGCTTTATATATAATAGGAAATAATCCTCCATATACCAGATTTCACTGTTATATCTAGAAATGCTGAGGCTTAGGGCTGAAATTGATCTGTACATATACAACAGTATGGCACACCATTTTTACCAAAACCATGGTAACTATATAGGATACCTCAGATAACTTGGGGTTTACTGGCAGCTATCTGGGGGTTTTCAGAGCGAAACTCGTAATTACATCAGGTATTTAGAGTTATTTCAGGTAACTGAGGGTTTCCTATCAGCTATCCCATGGATACCACAAAAACTCCTGCTATTAAGAGTTTTCAAAAATAATTTATTGGAAGCTAAGCTTTGTATTAGTTTTTGAGGAATTGATAGTTTTCAGCTTTACATTGATAAATTCTGCTTCCAAAGAGTTAGATAGCATGAACTTACAATATATGTGAGTGAGTGAGTTGGTGTTTTACGCCCGTGCAACGCTAAATAGGTAATAACATGAAAAGGATGATAAAATGAACATGAAATGAGGATGATAAATGAAACATGGGGTTGGGTTGGGAAACAAAGGAGCTGCAAATTTTGAAGAACCACAGGAAAAGGGGAGAAGTGGGTAGGGACTGAAAATTTAGCCTATGTGGTGCACTACTTGGCGGTCCACAAAGGGATCTTTAACGTGCATGAAGCGTGGCACTCTCCTCACACGTTGGCCCACTTAGTCGGCCGTCAGGGTTTCCGTATTATATACCTGACAATCCCTGCGGACGAGGGCCACACTAATCAGCCACTTAGGGTACATACTTGGTCGCTCTGTGGGCTGAGCACTGACCCGACGTCAGAATCCCAATACCCTAAGCCGCCTCTTACGACAAGCTAGGCATTGCTGCGGGCCTATTCGCCACTCGGGGCCCCGCACGGGACTACAATATCTGTAGGTAGAAGGGGGTTTAATTAGGTATCTATTTGAAAGCTGATAGCAAACCTCCAGTTACCAAGATATCTCTTAATACCTGATGTAATTGAGAGTTTCGTCCAGAAAACCCCCAGATAGCTGCCAGTAAAACCCCAGTTATCTGAGGTATCCTATAGATACCAAGGTTTTGGCTAAAATGGCATTCCATACAACAGTATGATGAAGCTTCACTGTACAACACAAGCTTTTACGCGGTATGTATGCCTTTAGAAACAACCAAAATGTGTAGTTATATGAAATTAGATCATCGGTAGAAATCAAGGACTCATCTGTAGAAAACACAGTTAAGAACATACCTAATCGGTAGAAAACCAGGACATATCAAATTTCTTAAACCTGTTAGTTATATGAAAAAGCAAATGGCTGTTTTAAAAATAAACGATCATTTATTGCATTTTCTCCCATAGGATGTATTCAAATGTTAAAAATAAGCGTTATTTTTCATATTTCCAAAACAACAATCGGTAGAAAACAAGGATCATCGGTAGAAAACAAGCAGAAAAATCGGTAGAAAACATGTTGTCGCAGGACAAGTATAACGACCGTGAACACATCGACAAAAATCTGACCTCATCTACCTATTTACGGTAAGACATTTCTACAATGAAAAACATTTCTTTAGACTAGCCTGAAGAAAAATTTTTTTTTCTAACGAAAATGTTTTTCATAATCAACTTTTTTCATTTTTTGTTATTTTACTATATCAGACAATTTTAAAAACCTCCAGCTTGAACCTGATCTGTCTATAAATACTTTTCCTAAGAACTTAATTGTCTGTATACAAGAATCCCGTTACTTCATATTAGATTGATCAATGACAATACTCTCTTTGGTCAAGTTTCTGTCTTCACAAATAAGAATAGCGATGTTGGTTGTAATGATAAATCATTCTTTAATAGTTCTCCTTCGTTTGGACAATTTAAGATTATTTCCTGGAAATTTGACTGAATGATTTCTCATCTATTATTCATGCATGGTCAGTAAAGGAAGTGTCTTGATTAAGACAGGCTTTCCGATCAAGTGAAAGAAACTCGGATAAAAGTGGATTATTTTAGGTGGACGGTCCAAACAGTTATATAAGATATAGAATTTGTTTGGGGTTCCGTTATTTCTGCCCAGACATGCTCAGGAAAAAGCTACGTAATTCGGGATTAAAAAAAGCTAGAGCAAAAAACGGTGACAAAGAATTAAATACTGGTATTACTCTATTTTATTCACAAGGTTGGGCGGAGCTTAAATTTCTCAGTGTTTTAGGTAAGATTTCAGGGGCGGATCCAGGATTGACTTGAGTGGGGGGGGGAGCACAAGTGAAAATTTTTGAAAGGTCCTGGTTTTTTTCACGCCTCTGTATGCATAAAGGGGCATGTAGCTGCAATAATGTAGCTCCTTAGCCCAGGCGCGGATCCAGGATTTTCGATTAGAGTGGGCGCAGGTATTAGAAGTTGCCGAGCGGAGCGAGGCGCGAAAATTTTTGGCCTTTTTTTATTGATTTCATGGTAAAAACTCATATTTTTCACATTTAGGGGGTGCGGGCCGGGTGCGCCCCCGCCTGAATCCGCGCCTGTAGACATCTCTATGGTTAAGCGTAGCTACAAAGGAATTCCATTACCCATAACGAAACAAGTTAATATTTTATGTTTAGACTTCTCAAGACTTGAAATCGGTTTAGCTACTCAGGGAAACTTTTATATGCACTAGCTTGTGTTATTTTTTTAATTGAAAATTTTGATAATATTGTCAATCGCCTCTTACTGTTTTGATCCTAAAATTTGCTATAAAATTCAGGATCAAACTAGAATTTGTGGTTAAAAATTTAATACTCTTGGGTAATATCACGTATTCACCATTAAGGTGTTTATAATAATATTTCGACAGCAAACTTAGCGGCTGCTCCATTTCATTCAAGTTGGTCCAATTAAAATCCTCCCGAGTAAGCGAGCATTTAGTTTTTTTATTATTAGAACTTAAGGGCATGCAACACGATGATGAAATAGGAAATAATAATATTTTCTAACCATGTAAGCGCATGGGATGCACCAGTGCTTAGGTCAATAAAACTTCCTAAACCTTTTGTTTCATAAACAAGATTTGTCAACCAAAGACGTCATTATTAAATAATTGCATGAAGGTTCAATTGTACTATAAAATTCCAGTTTATATTGTTTCAATTCCCATAAAAATAAAACATAAATAATATCAAAATTGTTTTTAAGCAAATACCCATACTGATTTCACTGTTATTTAAACACTAATTATTAAAGAAAAAATACAAACAAAGAATTATGAATTTTAATGCATAGTTGAATTGTAAACCGATGAATTATTTTCTCTATTTCATCATTATTTTTTTTCTATAAAGAACACAATTGTATACATGTAGCTTTTGCCCTGGCATATACATGTAAACAGTTAAAATATGCATATACATGTATCAACAGGTATCAAATACAAAGACAGAAATTTCGTGTACCTGTAAAAATCACATCTGGTAACAGTTAACAGGTTAAGCCAGTGATAAACAAAAGGGCAGGATATATACAAGTTGTGTTAATTGTTTTATGTTTGGATAAGAAAGTGGCGGATTATGATCATGTAATTATAGGCCTAATTTTATTTTTGAAGAGGTCAAGTGGGGGGGCACGTGCCCCCTGTGCCCCCCCCCCTTCTGGATCCGCCACTGGATTTAATCGAAGAATCCCGAAATAATTGACCCATGACCAACCCGGTCAATAAAATAGAGTAATATTGTCATTACTGCAATACTTAAATTGACACATACATGGACTATGTAAATATTATCAACAAAAGCAAATTTACAGAAACCAGGCTTAATCAATCCTGTTTTCAATAATCTCAACGTTACCACGCTTTTATATAAAGATGATTATTGTGAAAAAGACAAGACTTAATTGTATAACGGTAAGCACACGATAGGAAAAATGTGCATGAAGTACAAATGCAATGTCCATGTACAATTTTACAAAACATACACATAAAGGGAAAGCAACTCGTATAATAGGTTGATAAATTACATGATTGATACATTATGTGTTCTTAAAATGTTATGATTGATTTCCGACTTGTTAACTAATATACCCATGTCTAATGGCACGCGACAGTCACAAAAACCCCATAAACTGAGTTTATCAACCGTAAACTATAGTTAGCGGTCGATAAACTGGGTTTATCACTCGCTAACTATAGTTTGCTGATGCTAATGATAATTTCAGTTGTTTGAAATTTTTCATTAGCGGTCGATAATGGGGTTTTCAAATGCTAATTAGGGTTTCTCGGTGATAAACCGAATTAATCGGTGATAAACTGAGTTTATCGGCGATAAACTCAGTTTATCAACCGCAAACTATAATAGTTTACGGTCGATAAATGCTGTTTTGCGTTGATAAAATAGCATTTGCACCGCGCAAATTAACGTTATCGCTGATAAACTTGGTTTCACGAACGTAAACTATAGTTAGCGTGCGATAAACATGTCGACTACTACAATCTACTCTTTACGCGGTAAATATGATAATTCAGCTGAACATTGAATAGTTTTCCGTCTGTCAAAATTAATTCTAGTAAAGACTTATCTGTAAAAAGACAGTCCCAAGATGTTTTATTCTCTTTATGAACTCATTACTCCGATGCTGGAAAGTGATGCAATCAAAAATGAGAAAACAAAATTTGTCCAAATTATTTTTTAACCCCAAATCCACTGTATATCAGTTCATTCATTTGAGAAATATCTCCCATATCTTCTCATGCTAGATAAAAATATATCTTCAAATAAAACGAAACAAAAAACCTTAGTCGCAGCTTTGATGCACCGATTGCAATGGGGCATTCAAGTGTCAAAATTCCGAAAGGAAGACGAAAACACCGGTAAACACGAGGAAGAGCATCACGCGGAAACACCAAAAAAATCAACCGGACAGAAATAAACAACGCGAGCTAAAGTCGTAACAAAAGTGAACTCAGGTGTTCTGGAAGAGTAAGTGGTTGATTGAAGCAGAGGTACCAATGGGTTATCCGAATGTCAAAAGTCCGAAAGGGCGGAGACAAATCCAGTAAACACCAACAAGAACGGGACAAAAACAGACAACATATAAAACATGGAAACACAAAAATAACTGAATATCAATCAACAACGCGAACTCCAGTCGAAACTCAGTGACCTCAGGTGCCCCGGAAGAGTAAGCAGTTTCTGCTTGCTATAGCACACCCGTCGCATTGCCAACAGTCAATTCAGTGTGTCAAATCCGGTATAGGAAGACAAAACAAAACCCTATGACAAACCAACATTTGCACTCATCTGAGAGATCGAAATCCCATATTTGTCAATAAGTGCATGATGTCTTCCGTATCTTAAGCACATTTTTATCAATAAAACGAATTGTATCTTGTAACTGTTGATAATTGACTGTAAATACTATTTACAAAAGCATATTTACAGAGAGCATGCTAAATCAATCCTGTTGCCTTCCATACAACTAATTGGTCCTGATAAAACGTTCAATCTTTTTCTTCTGTAGCATATTATGTAATTCAACAATACAATACGATAGACGTTACAGATCTTTATTGGTGTTATGAACCGTAAGTTTACGATATCTGGCACCATAGTCACGTCTCAATACGTACATTTAATAGATTTGAAAAAATAAAATACAAATAAGGCATTAATGCGTCTACAAGTCTTAGGTCTCTATATAAAATACTCTCTTAGAAAAGATTTCAATAATATATATATACAATAATAGTACACTGACTCGACATAAAAATTTTTTACGGATGAGGCTTAGAAACAGGAAAACGCGAGGGTCTCCCGAGCGTTTTCTTGTTTCGAGCCGAATTCGTATAAATACAATTTTATGTCGAGTCAGTGTACTATTATTGTGTTTATACTGCAATATTTTGTATTTTCTTTGGAGTATTCTTTATTTAAAAAAACACAAATAAAAAAATCGATAAATGATCCTACCGCGGGCCCCTCTCCTAATATGGTAATAACACCTGTGTCACCAGGTAAGGGGCACACTGTATAACATGGAATGGTTTATGTACTATGATACAAATGTTCATGGTCTAAAGTAAATTAATGTAATTGAATTTGAAAAAAAATAAAATAAAAGTAATATATTTATACTGAAGCATAAATTAAAAATTAAAAATTGAAGGCTACCGTTTTTAACTAATATATGCGCCTTACATGTAAGAATGCAGCTTAATATCATTATGCTAGAAATAAAAAAAAAAATGAAAATAATTGTTTTTCTTGGAATAAAATGTAATACATTTATTAAATACATTCGGCGTTAAAAATATTAAGATTACATATTTTTATCAAAAGTATTTTAAATCGGCGGCGCATTAATATATACACCTGTCAATCAAAAAGCACCTGGAGTCCGTGCAACTGCAAACTCAACTAGCTCTCTCTATATATGTTGTTTACCGGTTTATACGGATTTGATAGTAGTTGCCTACATACATTGGGCATATTTAATTACATGATAGAACATCCAATTGTTTCCCACCCATTTTTTAAGTGTATAGTTTTTAATTTTCTTTCAACGCACACCTAACAAATACTTTTCTTAAATTTATTTATAAGGGAATAAACGGTTAATTTAATTTTGCCGATTTCAAAATTTCAAGGAGTAACCTCTCATCAACAGCATCCACGTCACAACATTGGAAGATCAATAACCAAAACTATGAAAATGCATTTGTACAAGTAATCAATACCAAAAAGTTCGAACAGGAAAGCCAAATCAAGGACCACGGATATCTGTATTCTAATTCCTTGCTTCTGTCCTGACTTCTCAATCCGAGTTGCATGAAAATTTTCACATACTATCCTTTTTGAAATTATATATTAAATAATTGGTGATTTATGTGGTTTTAATCGTCACTCCGGACCATGAAAATTCTTTAACAGCATTAGGAACAAATTCGTAGAGATCTCTGCTAGAGCGAATAACCCGCTTTCGATCTGTGCTCACTAATACCAATATTCATTTCCCCACTCTTACGAAAGGTTTCTTTTATTTATACATATTTATTAGAGTTTTGATTTAATTCTTTAATGTAGCTGATGTGTCCTAGAATGCAACCCCCCCCCGCCCCCCCCCCCCCCCAAAAAAAAACAAACAAAAAAAACACTGTGTATGTATAGAGGTTGTACTGCTAATTTTGGGATTTACAAATTATCAAGTTCCCTAAAAAATTAATATAATAAGGTATCCCTTATAAAGGGGCTTGTGTGGCGGAATCTTCATGCTTGAATACCACACTATCGGTAATTAGCCAATTACCAATAAAATTCTTTTTTTCTAAATATTTGTACCATACTATATTCGACCTTGTTTTACAGCATGCCTCGGAAAGGGGGCGTGTACTAAAAGTGATATACTGTCACTGACCGTATATCACATATCGATATACGGTCACTGTAATTTGACTGCTCAAATAGACCGATTGCAGTATAAATGTTAATAGCACAACATATTTGTTTACCTTTAAGGGCTGACATACCGAAATTATGTTAAATGTTGATTATATATTTATTATTGTAAATAAATTCAAACAAATAACTTATTCCCACTCTGAAATGTTTGTGCATTTCTAGTGACAGATAACAGCAATCGGTGATCAAAACGTTACGTAACATTTAAGTCAGATGACGGCATCAGAAGAACAAAAGTTTTACGAGTTATCGGAATAATTTCAGCTGGTTTGCGGATGAAATTAAATGCAAGCTGGTTGGTGATGATTTTCAACTGACAGTCCCATTAATTATCTAGCTGTGAAATGCATTAAACTGTGCAACATGTCATTTCTCCTAGAATTGAATATCAGTATGAATTTTAGAATGTGAAATGGGAACATTCTTAAACATGTAGAAGCTTTAAATTTAACTTTTGGAGACAATACTTATAAAAAAACCATATGTCATCATTTAAAATTTTATACGACAAAGACCTTTGAGTCTACTCTTGCCAGCAATTTACGAAATTTAAAAAAATAACTGTCGAACACTATGTCTGATAATCAAAGAGTGTACATGTGGAACTGCCTGTGTATTTTTTTTAACAACAGGAACAATTAACTGTTCCAAGTATGTAATGGCCCTGTCACACTATAACGTTTTAGCCAACGTGTGCCGAACGTTCGAATAATTTTCTAAAACGTTGGAACACGTTGGCAGTCGCTGTAAAAAGTTTCAAAAAATATCTCGGTGAACGACCACAAAGCGTCAGACTAACTACCTGCAACGCACGACAAACTTATTCAAAACTTATCTATAGCGTGTGTCCGGCGTACTTGACGTGTGCCTAGCGCATGTGTGACGACTGCAGAACGCATTCATAGCGTAAGTCTAACTTATAATTTTTTCTTTCGGTGGGGAGACCTAGGATTTCTGTTATTTTCTTTAGTATTATTCCACAATAGCCCAAATAGATATATTATCTGGCTTAAATGTATTGCTGGATTAATTAATAATTATAGAAATTTAGTTTCGTTATAAAACTATTGGTTTTCAGCGTTCTAGTAATATTCTAAAGCCGTTTTTTAACCAATAGTGATGATTTTTGCACTCAGTCTAAAAGAATATAATATAGTGTGATTTTATAGTTTGATATGTCAAAAATATACAGAGAGGAATGCATGCATTTGTTAACAAACTCTCAAAATCTCAAATAAGTATATACATGTAAGAAATACCGGTCTGTAGATTTTGCCTAGCATCCTTTTTATAGCACTTGACTAATCCTAAATGATCGCAGACAGCATGACGAATGTCCTTAAAGAGAAAAACGCGTGTGCTTATTGAATATTTAAAATACACATTATTTCAAATGAGTATTGAAGTTAGACTGTCGTTACTCGTTGTATTTGAGCATTTTTCTACCAAAAAAATGTCCACCGAAAACACGACGGGTGTATTACAATTTGCAGGAATTACTTTCAATTCCAGACCATCTAAGTTATCTTTGTTATATTCAAGATTTTTTTGGCTTAGTTCATTATTTTTTGTAAAAAGATTTTTTTTTCAGGTTTGAATTAGTATTTGAAGCTTTTGAAATTGACTTTCGCCCTTGTAATTCAATCTAACTTGATACGCTACTCGTTCGTTACAATGACGCTATGTGCGCTCTGTACACGTTTTAAACACGTTGAATAGGTTTCTTGGTCGTTAGACTGACGCTAGACGTGCGCTGCATTATCGCTAGACACGTTCATTTCCATTTAGCTTAGCGTTCGTCGAACGCATTTCAACGTGCGCACAACGACCACATAGCGTACACCAGCGTGTGTATAACGTCCTTCTAACTTATGTCTAGCGTTCGAATAATTTATTTCTAACACGTTGGCGAACGTCGGAAATTTTAAGCATGTTGAAAAATTTGCGACGCACTCGGCGATCACCAACGCCCGCTGACGTTCGCTAACGTGTTTGTAGCGTGTTGAAAATATATTCTAAAACGTCGGCACACGTTGGCTAAAACGTTATAGTGTGACAGGGCCATAAGGTACACACATAACTATTGCTAAGAATTTTTCATTCTTCCGTAAATGGTTTTCTGTAGAAAGACTGTTTGATATGTCAAAGTTGAGATTCGAACACATGCAGCGATCTCACACTGCCCAAGTATCAAATGAATACCGTCGGTACTGGTAATGCTTGTTGACGTCGACCAATGAAATGCAATGTTATTTCAAACTTTCTGTTGTTTGGAATAAAGCTACCGAGGAGTCCAGTCTATAAAAGTTTAACTCTTACAGAAGAAATATGTACTGACACGCGTTCTTGGAAACCCGGTGATGATCTTTTACTCGTGATAGAATTTTTCTAGTCTTTTGGCTCGTTCCGCTGCGCTCCACTCGCAAAAAAAATGAAAAATTCTATCACTTGTGAAAGATCAGCAGGTCTTTTCCAGGAACTTATGTAAGAACAAATAAATGTTTACATGTAGGCCTGTGAATGCATACAAAAAGGTTATGGGAGCAATCAATTCATAGACGGAATATTACCCGGATTTATTTTTCTATGCTCCGTTTTATGGCGGTTGACCAACTGACTTTTTAACAGTAGACGGTTCGGACCACCTCCTTCACTCGGCTAACTGAGAACTCGGTCAGTTGGTTTTATTTAACATGGAGGCTATATGGGAAATGGGTCTGTTGAAGAGTCGGCTATAGGTCTGTTGAGAGTAAAATCCAATGGATGGTCATGAAATTTTGTGAAAAAGATGTTATTTTGGCAAAATGACAATTAATTGTCAAAATACAAAATCTTTCAACCAAAATGATATTCATTTGAGCACATTTTCAACTTGCAACAGAGTCAATTAGTTATACCAGTGTTCGATAAAACGAAAAGGCGAGACAGCGGTATGCTCAAATTTGGCAACTGTGAATGATTTTTTTTACAAATAAACAAAATTTTTATACTTTTGAAATATAATTAGCGATTCGGAAAGTAATCTTCAGTTTAAAAATAAAATATTCAAACAACAAAAAGTGATTTAATGTTAAAATGTTATAAAAAATGAGTTTTTCTTAAAAAAGTGCCGACTAAAGTCTGTTGGTGAGTCGGCAAATTAAATTAAAGTCTGTTGAGAGTTAATTAGCCGAGACAGAATGATTGCAAGCGAGGTATATTTTGAATTTTTAAAAACTTTTAGGATTAACATTTTATATTGTATTAAATCAAGAGTGAAATTATCTCTAATTTTGCGTGTATGTACAGGAAAAAGAAACCTTAAAGCACGAAATCAGTACACACTATATGGTACTATAGAATAAGGCTGTATACAAGGTATTATACCCCAACTTCTATGTCATGAAGTGTCGAGAAAACTGTGAGGAAAATTTTGCATGTATGTACAATACATCTAAAAACCTAAGTTTTCGGTTAACAAGAGGTAGATGACCTAGGAGCGTAAAATCGAAATACACCATATGACACTTTAAGACAAAGCAAACTACCAGACCTTTACCTTATGTAGTTGCTTGAATAACTGCGACGGAAATTATGTCACGTACGAACGAACGGACGGACATATGGATAAGGGTTAAAGACATAGAACCTATCATTTTGGCAATTTTTAAAAAATACTAAAATTCACACTATTTGAAGAATACAATTGTAAAACCTTTGAAGAAACTGTTAAATTTTCAAAAAAAACTGCCAGAAAGTATTCTTTTTGACGGAAAACTGATGAAAAAAACACAGTGTCAAAAAAGAGGACAAACTAATTATAGAATGTAAACACTTGCAGGTACTGGTAAACTGGGAAACAAAAAGTAACCAAACGAAACGGAGCTGCACAAAAACGATATCGGTAAAGAAGGAAACGTAAACAGTAAAATTAGCAACCGAAATCTGTATTTAGAAAGGAAACGAAATCAAGCAAAACTGTTAAAAAGGAAAATTAATCGATTTTAGCCGACACCAGTCGTTTTTCTTGATTTACCCATTTCGTTTTCTCTTCGCCTCGTTTGGTTACATTTCGTTTCTCAGTTTAACAGTACCCAGTTTACCAAATGTAAATATTTATGCTGGACAATATCTAATCAAAGCGAATAATTAAAATAAGATTATTTTATAGAAAACTGCAAAACACTGAGTTTTTATGTTGGTAAAGGTAAGTTTTAGATAATATATTTCTAATATATGTACTTTTTATTCAATGTAAAAAATTACGAAATTGATAGGTTCTATGTCTTTAAACAGTATACCCCTCTTCTTAAAAGCGAGGGTATAATTATAAGTATTTAACTAGTCGAAGCAGCCACGCTGCATACCCCCGCGCTACTCTGGTGTTTGATTGTATAAGGGCAAATAATTAAAAGAAACAAACTATGACTATAGTAAGCATTACTAGTACTATCAAATGTGTATGTATTAATATGAGACTTTTCCCTGGTCACGCTGGTAGTGGGAGTGATAGTCATGTAATGAATTATGCATGACGAAGGAATAATGTGCCCTTAGGCAATCTATGCAGCCCAGCCCCTAGGGGCATTATCAAAATTCCGAAACCTTTGGCAGAATCTACATCCATACTCCATAGTGCAACTAACAAGCCAAGTTTCATTTCCATATTCCAAATAACCTAGGAGGAGTTGCGTGACGAAAGAATAATGTGCCCTTAGGCTACCTATGCAGCCCAGCCCCTAGGGGCATTATCAAAATTCCGAAACCTATGACAGAATCTACATCCGTAGTGCAACTACTGAGCCAAGTTTCAGTTCCATAATCTAAATAACTTAGGAGGAGTTGCGTGACAAATGAATAATGTGCACTTAGGCTACCTATGCAGCCCAGCCCCTAGGGGCATTATCAAAATTCCAAAACCTTCGGCACAGACCCCACCCTCAATGCAATTAATAACCCAAGTTTCATCTTTTTACTCCCAGTGGTTACAGAGATTATCCTGGACATTAACGCCATACGTACGTACGTACATCGAACAGCAAAACATTTTCCCCGCGCTTTCGCTAGCGCGGGGATAATAATATGGCTTTAAAATTGTTGATTTTAAATTAGTACTTTTTACTTGTACACATTTATAAGGGCTTCAAAATGCATAAATTAGAACCGATCTGATTTATGGATTCAATCACCGATTATCATATGGAAATAAACAGACCGAACGAACATCCCATCCCCCAACCCACCCGGGTAGTAACAGACTGTTTAAATTATCGATTTTTTAATGCACGTATCATGTATGCTTTAAAACGATTGCCATATATATATAATACATTATACTTTGGAGGTTATAATGGTTTTTGGCCATGTTTGCAATACAAAATCAGTTGGCATAGTTTATAATTAGTTGTAATCTTCTTCACTCTCTTTCTAAGACTAGTGTTACAATTTTTTATTAGTATTTTAGGGATAAGCGTCTCCTGTTTAACGTCTTCATCTTTGATTTTTTTATTCTTTATTATTTTTCTTTCCATGCTTTCTGTTGGAAAAATTCATTCTTTTTCTTTTCATACTGAAAAAGTAATGGTAAGCTTGATCAAACAGACTGATGTGCTTGTTATAACGCGATTTATATTAATTTTACGTCTAATCTATGACTAAACAATCATCACTACGAATATATACGCTTTATGTCACTTTGTAAGATATTTATATTTGTAAAAAATGTGTGTTATGGCACAAATATAGTATGATATCAGTTGAATAATTTACTCTCAACAGACTGACCAACAGACTGAGTTCATTATAGCCGACTCACCAACAGACCCAATTTAAGGCAAAAACACAATAAATGCCACAAAAACGCATGTCTGTCGGTTTTTCTTTCTTATACGTACAGTTATATGTCAAACATACATGATGTACAATTTAAGTTGCGTTTTTCGTAATGCTTTCGACTTAATTTTAGCAAAACGCTGTTATGTTTACATTTTTGAATGACATAATTGATAGAAATATCTCGATGAGTAACACGCCTTTCCATTTTGTAGCTTACCAATGTAAGCTACAGAGAAAAACAATATATGAATACGTTCAGTATTCAATATTGTTTTGCCCAACATAATTTTTTTTATTATTAAAGTAAGTAAAAAAGAAATATTTAGTAAAATATATTGACCTTGCTATGTTTTTCTCGATAGTATTTGACCAACAGACTTTAGCCGACTCTTCAACAGACCCATTTCCCATATAGCCTCCATGTTAAATAAAACCAACTGACCGAGTTCTCAGTTAGCCGAGTGAAGGAGGTGCGGACAAGTTTTCCTATGTAATGACAGAGCTGAAAAGACAAAAAGATATTAAAAAGACTGGTTACCCATTTCACTTCTCGTTAAATGTAAATTAATGAACACCGAGTCGAAAATATTGTATCAACAAGTAAAGTCAAGAGTTTGCCACTATGATTGTAGAAACAGTGTCGATTAATATCCAATGAAGCAAGAGCAACATACATCAGACAAATGGACAGAATAATTCCTATGTATTATTTCATTACTACGACGTCCAGTTTTGTCTATCGCATCAGGCTTCAATATTTATTGAAACATATATAGTGTATGTCTATTAATGAGATGTCGTGTTATAAATTGCACTGCTGGTGGAGTTTAAATTCCCCGAGGTTAGCCCGCTCCGGCACCAACACTTTTGAGTTGGAGAATACATCAAAGCTTTAAATTATCCGTCTAAATTTCAAAATTGTCTAAACCCTAAGGTTCTTCCTACCCCAGACATAGGTTGAATATCTTAGTAATAATTTGGTTCCCCAGTTTGGTATGTTTGGTTATATTGTTCTATGCTCTTCATATTCATACAGTTTTTGGCATTTTCAATATTTTTGGTAGAGCGCCTCTGATGAGTCTCGAATAGACGAAACGCGCGTCAGGCGTAGCAAAATTTATTGTCTGGAACTTTGTTGTCATTTGTATTGCATAAAGAACGAATAATTAGCGTAGTAATGGTATGAAGTTATTTTAACAATGTATATCCTATAAGTAAATTTTACATTTTGTATGTTTTTGAAACAGTTAAATCAAATTAATCATAGAAATGCTTAATTGTGTAGCTTTTGGGAGCAATCATTTCATTTTTCGGGGGGGGGGGTGTTATGGAGATTTTTCGTCCTGCTTTTATTATTCTTGGAAAATGCCAAGTCTGGATTTTTTTACAGCAACTATAAATTTTTCAGCTAAAAATTACATCCTGCCTTTTTTTAATTCAAAGCACTGTCCTGCCTTTTTATTTCTGGATTTTTGCTGTCCTGCCTTTTTATTTTAAATTTCACCATAGCCCCCCCTAAAAATCAAACGGTCGCTCCCTTAGGAAAGCTAGAGTTCATTTAATGAGAAGAACAGCATTTATTTCAAAAGCCGCTAGGGACTTAATAATCATATTACAAAGAATAACCATTTGTGATGAAGCTAAAAAGTTTGTCTGCAGTATATACAGTATAAAGATCATTTTCAACGCGGAAGTCAAGAATAAAAACGATCTGCAAGCGGGTGCATTCTGATAATCTATGTTATTATATATAAATTAATGAAAATTTGTTGTTTTGCCGTAGATAAAAAAAATAAAAGTTTATCATTGGAAGAACTTTTTTTCAACAAATACAATTCTGAACTTATTATTGAATACGAGTACAATGACAAAAAACACATTGCTGTCATAGATTTACAGGCTTGTATGATAACTATGACAAATCCTTTAGAGACTTGTTTGTAACTTGTCGTCGCTTGCTTAATTTATTTTCATCGGACGGCATGAAAACTATTTTTTTAACTCTAGAATGTCTTACAAAATATATGGTTCCGGTATTCAGTCCTGATTTCATCATTCACGGCTGTGGAAACCACAAAGAACAAGTATATAAAAATGATGACTTTATATTAATAAAAAATATATATTCTTAATCCATAGTTCACTCTTTAATTATCCGTCTAAATTTCAAAATTGTCTTAACCCTAAGGTTCTTCCTACCCCAGACATAGGTTGATTATCTAAGTACTAATTTGGTTCCCCAGTTTGGTATTTTTGGTTTTTACTGTTCTATGCTCTTCATATTCATATAGTGTTTGGCATTTTCAATATTTTTGGTAGAGCGCCTCTGATGAGTCTTGAATAGACGAAACGCGCGTCAGGAGTAGCAAAATTTATTGTCTGGAACTTTGTTGTCATTTGTATAACATGTTTTAATCATGTTGGCTCTAAATGTCTACCATTGAGATTAATTGTTTAATTGTTTAATGTGTTTTTAAAATACTTCAAATTTAAATCTGCTGTTACTGTAAGCAGCATTTTAAGAGCACACAAAAAAGAAATTGAAGAGGTTCACGTTGATTAGAAATATAATAAGGAAATTTGGTTTGACTGAATAACGCATTACCCGTACAACAGTTAATCAGACCCTTATTATTTAAACGATTTCTGTCAAAAATAAATCAAAAGTATGTATGAACAATCTGTTTCCTTCTTTATTATAAACCACGACAGTTAAATGGCGTTCTTTTTGTTCTCAAAACATTTAGATCTTGTTATTCATTTTTTAATTCAATATATTCAATCATAATTGATACAACCACATCTCACCCCACTAAGATCGAGTAAACAAATCATTTTAATTTTACAAGTACAAGGGTGCGAATGTACGTCATCACGCAGGGTGTCGGCGATAAAAATTTGAACGCCATCTTGTCCCTTTCAGGTAAGACATTTACATATTATGCCTATTGTAGAAACGCTATAAACTTACCAGATAGCTCAAAAAATGCCGCATAAAACAAGAATCAAAATAAGCTATAAGATGTAATTATCCGTTCAGTCAATTTTTCAGTAAACAAAGAACAGGTTTTGGAAAGTTGGTCAAACCTGCAGGATGTCGGCAACTTTTTTCGCTAAAATATCGCATATATCCCGAAATATGAAACCTATCGTAAAATCAAAGTGCCCAGGTTAATAAATGTTCTTCAAAAAAAATTCTTGCTAAAATTTTTACACATTGTAATGGTCACAAATCGTTTATTTTTTTAAAAATGCGATAAAGGATGTCGGCAACACCATTGAAATGTAGGATATCGGAGACACATATTAAACTTAAAACTTAAAAAAGAAAACCAACAAAAAGCCCATATTTTTACTATCAGTTTGAACTCAAATTAACCGGTTTTGGAAACTTCAAAGTTGGTCAAATCTACAGATGTTGGATACGATTTTGTCACAATATAGCACATATCTGATCTGCTGATAAATTGTAAAAACAATCGTAAACAATGTGAATGGTATGGTGCTGCTAAATGTAAAAAAAAAAGGCTCCCATATACATTGTTAATACGAAACGTTAAACAAGAGTTAACACTAAAGTATGTCTCGCCTGCTGGCACCATCAGAAACAATTATTCTTTCATACTTCCACTATATTTTGAATGTACATGGATTTTCAGTTTCTTAGATCAAAAATGTTATAGAACTTTAACATTATTAATATATGCAATAAAAATAATCAAAAAAAAGTCACTCAACTGGAAAATCAAAGTCAAGGTCAAAAGATGGGGATGTAACTGTGCTAAGTTACTACTTGGGCATATGCATACCAAGTTTCATCAACCTAGGACTTATAGTTCTTGAAATATGGAGATGCTCGCAAAACTTTTCCATTGCTATTATATGTATTGAAAATTGTCATCAAAGTCACTCAACGGAAAAATCGAGGTCAAGGTTCAAAGATAGGGAAGGAACGGTGCTAAGCTACTACTGGGGCATATGCATACCAAGTTTCATCAACCTAGGACCTATAGTTCTTAAGATATGGAGGTGCTCGCAAAACTTTACCATTGCTATTATATGTATTGAAAATTGTCAAAGTCACTCAACCAGAATATCATGGTCAAGGTCAAAAGATGGGGATGCAAATGTGCTTAGCTACTACTGGGGCATATGCATACCAAGTTTCATCAACCTAGGACTTATAGTTCTTGAGATATGGAGGTGCTCATAAAACTTTTGTTTTCCAAAAAGTTAACGCCGCCGCCGCCGGTAAAGTAACACCTATGTCCCGCTCTGCTTCGCAGGCGAGACAAAAATTACACAGTTTATGTCAAATAAGTATTTTGATTAATTCAAATATAACTTTATCAAAATACTTATTTGACCTGAACTGTGTAATTTTTTAACGTTTCGTATTAACAATGTATATGGTAGCCTTTTTTTACATTTACAGCACCATACCATTCACATTGTTTACGATTGTTTTTACAATTTATCAGCGGATATGTGCTATATTGTGACAAACTCGTTTCCAACATCTACATACATGTATTTGACCAACTTTGAAGTTTCCAAAACCGGTTAATTTGAATTCAAACTGATAGTAAAAATATAGGTTTTTTGTTGGTTTTCTTTTTTAAGTTTTAAGTTTAATATGTGTCTCCGATATCCTACATTTTAATGGTGTTTCCGACATCCTTTATCGCATTTTTAAAAAATAAACGATTCGTGACCATTACAATGTGTAAAAATTTTAGCAAGACATTTTTTTAAGAACATTTATTAACCTGGGCACTTTAATTTTACGATAGGTTTCCTTTTTCGGGATATATGCGATATTTTAGCGAAAAAAGTTGCCGACATCCTGCAGGTTTGACCGACTTTCTAAAACCTGTTCTTTGTTTACTGAAAAATTGACTGAACGGATAATTACATCTTATAGCTTATTTTGATTCTTATTTTATGCGGCATTTTTTGAGCTATCTGGTAAGTTTATAGCGTTTCTACAATAGGCATAATATGTAAATATCTTACCTGAAAGGGACAAGATGGCGTCCATTTTTTTGTCGCCGACACCCTGCGTGATGACATACATTCGCACCCTTGAAGTACAAGTTACAACAATAAGAAAGACAAATAACATCGTCTTTGCGTGAGAGTTTGACATAAATTTGAAAGATGTCAGTGCAGCTTTTTGAACAGTAAAATTGCATAATTTCGGTCCTAGAAACCAAAATGGCCTCTTTTCTAGTTCATTGGATTATCTAAGTGAGTGATCAAGGGAAATAATTTTTAACTGCTTATAAAAAGTGAAATTGAGAAACTTAACCATAAAATGGTTGGTAGAGCGGGTATATCGAATACGACGGTTTAAATCCAGCAGAGGCACTCATCCAAAATGTGATCCAAAACAAGTTGCATCCAAGTAAACTAGTATTTTCATGACTTTAATGAAAATATAAAATCCCGTAGTTCTAGAACAAAAATTGTAACACTTTTTTAGGTTTCTTGTCAAAAGTGAAATGAAAAATTATTTAAAATTTGTTTGATTATGAAAGTATTCGTCTAAACATATAGCTATATGTAAGAAAACAGTTTATTCGTATTATGACATTTAATTTAAGTAGGACTATCTGTAGATCACCGGCTTTTAAAAAGCCTGACCATGATCAAAAGTTTGGCGACGTGTACTTTAAACTTCAAAACATCTGTTGTTTCTGCAGTATCTTACTCATTCATTACACAATTGTTTTGTGGTGTAGTATTGAATATTTATAACCATAAACCTTAAGAATTTCGAACTTAGATTTGAAAAATAAATTCGTTACGTTAGCTCTAAAGTGGGGTTGATATCTAAAACTAAATACATTGCTAATAATAAATAAGAACACTTTGGTTCACGTTCGTTAAAGACTAGTCATTTTTTGTTGAAAAGGCGACAGAAAGGTCAGATGATAAGATTTCATTGTTTTCAGTGGTATTTTGAGGGCAAGGTTCCATATTATATTTTTTGCATATTCAATAGTTATTGAGTAATTTTTTGTGACAAGTTGGTGCAAGGCTCACAATATCACTCGGACGGTAACTATAATTTTCGCATTACCTGAAAACTAATTTTAGGACAGATAACTGTAATTGAACTTCGAAGGTATTTTTTAAGTTTCATTTCTCTTTTGCCTACTACAACTGACAACGCCGAGCCATTAAGAAGCTTCAAACAAAATAATAGCAAGACAAAATACTGAAATTAACTACCATCAAACAAATTCCATTGATTAGCAATAATTCCCAAATATTTTATGACAATAAAATTTGAAACGCGGATGCGATATGTATTGAGACGACTTGATTAGTACTTTTCCAAGGCTTTCTGAAAAAAAAGAAACTTATCGTAGCGGTTTTATTACGCTTAACGCAGATTTATTTCTTATTTCTGGCTATAATATATAAATGTGTCATACTTAGAACCATTTCCTGAGTAATGATATCTTTTGTCGGACCGAACATATTTGATGACTAAAATCACGCAATATGAGTAGAAATGCAAAAGATATGCGACTGCTGCTGAAGGACTTTCACTTGCGAAAGTCGGTTGTGTAGTCGGGCTTCTAACACCAGGTCTTTTGGTTTGATCCTTGTCAGGAGTGAAAATTTCACAATCTCCCTTGACACAATTTGCGAAAATGGTCCCAAGAAACTATGCAAGGCGTCAAGAAAGAAAGGTAGTAATATGTGCAATAGTATATCCTGATATCAAGTGTCTCTAGATCTACTACTGTCTCTAGCTAGCCTTCTTGTTAGGGAGTTAAGCGCAGGAATCTTAGCTACTTTGTCTGTACTAACAATTATACATCTCGTGGTATTTCATGGCAATAAGGGTCTGAAATCCTAGGTTTAACTGTAGAAAATCTCAACTTAACAATTTGTGTAGGTCCATCACACTAACTCACACAAAAATCTCTGGAACGGACATAATTTACTTGGCAAGTCTTGTTAACGCCGAACTTGTTATTCGTCTAGTAAGTTTAGTTTCAGTAGTTTATCTTGAAGGCCGATCCAGTAGTATCCAGTATATTATTTTTTAATTTTACTGGACACGATCTTGATTTTCCTTGATTTACTGCAAAATATGCTGAATTTATACTGAATTTCTTTAAATACTTAACCAGTAAACCCAGGACTATTTTCAACAGATTGAAGAAATAAATAAATATGGAGAGATGAACAAAATTAAGAAAGATCAAAGACCAATGTAAACATTTTTCATTGACAAATCAGTACCACAGGTTAAGAAAATGTATAGCAACGTATTACGAAAATGAAAGTAAAAAAAATAAAGAATATTCATTACCTATTTGGAAATTAAAATAACAAAACATTTGTAAGGGTATAATTATGAAAATAAGGGACGGACCATTTGACATGTAGGGTTGGTGGATTTTTTCGACGACAGAATATTTTTTTCTCAGTTTTAACATCATTTCATATAGCAGAAATCCTTTTCTAGAATATTCAACAAAAGTAAAATAACATAGGTTATAACACAGGCAGCTTCAATCGCGTATATTACGACGTGACGTACATATTCCTGGTCGATTTCAGCAATTCTAGATCATCGGGTTCAGAAAAAAAAGGATGGGTCCCGTGTTTTGATCATTCATTTTCCATTTTGTCAACAATCTGAACAAAATTAATGAAATCTTTTTAAAGAAGAGAGTTCTAAACTCTAGAATATACTCCTCCACTTAAACAGACAAATGCACTTTTGCGCCTGTAAATGGTTTGACTACTGGGCTCCCCCCTTTACTAAAAGAACATAGTTGTACGAAACTCATTTCAGTGCTCTAGGAAGTACTCCTGGAATAAAAGTTGAAACCAATGCTAAAACAAATTTACCATTTAAACAATCTAAAAATTTCTTCCACAAGGGAACAGGAGAATGGCCATCAATTCGTTTGTAACGCGAAATAAAAATGATGAATGTTTTAAGTAAGACTGTAAATGTTCACACTGAATGGATAACTTTTAAGGAGCCATCAGCTATACAAGTTAATTCCATTATTGGGAGAAAATTTCAGAAGTAAATCAATGTATTCAGTGCAATTTAATGATGGCATCTGACAGTTTTACCAAATTGTGCATTGTGAGTGGTTTTCGGGTTCAATTTACAACTTGTTTGCACTTTGAAAAATGTCACAATATCTATTAGCAATGGCTTATGGGTTTCCAATAACATGAATAATGTAAAATTTACTGAATGTTTTCTTGTCCATAAAGTCTTTGTTGAAACACACCAAAAATGGACTGAAGATAAGATTCGAAATTTTTGCTACCTTTACATATCAGTTGTTAAGAATAAAGTAAAGCCTTCTTTTAAAAGTATTTGGTGTTAGTGAAATTATCTTGGTCATATCTAAAGTGAAACCTAAACAATGAGTAACCATACCCGTAGCCAGGATTTGTTAAGGGGGGGGGGGGGGTCGATTGATAGTTCGATTTTCAAAATATTCCTTTTTTTAATAGTGCTTAACCAAATTTCAGCTAGTTTTTACCTATATTTTTCAATTTTTTCACCCAAGGGGGGGGGGTCAGTCGAACCCCTCGAACCCCCCCCCCCCCTGGCTACGGGTATGGTAACTTACATGGAAACCCTTCTTTATTGTCTATCAAAAGTCTTCTTTTTTATAGCTCTTTTTAGAACGCGCCGAATCCCTGGCCAACCAGCATTCCACCGTCACCCTTAAAATGTCATTTGAGCTAAGTGTAATCTTTAGAACCCCCCTTTTTTAGAATTTCTGAATTCTGGTCTGCAAGAAAATACTTCAGCACATTGCAATTTTTGACTTAATTGATTATTCCCTCACTTATATTTGACAGGCAGACAATGATAATTTTCTCACGTTATAAATACTACCAACGACGCCATCACTAGACGTGAAAAAGAGCAGGCTATAAACTAGTGTGACCATCGGCGTAGCTTCCATTGAGGCAAGCGAGGCAACTGCCTCGCCAAACTTTTTGGCAAGTATGGTACATGCATGTATCTTTTTGGAATAATAAAAAAATTGTCGGCTCTGTAAATGGAAATAAATTAATAGTCCAGTAATACGTGCCTAACACTGACCTAAACTTCTTTACCGTTAACCCAATTTCCTGAAATCTTTTATTTACCTCGCAGTATCGGTATCGAATTTAGTTTGAAATTTTGTTAGTTTAAAAGTTTGTATCCCGGCATTTTTTAACAATGTCAAAACGACAGAAAAAAAAAATAACTGAGCTATTTTTTACTGCTAGAAAGATAGTAAGAACTAACACGCAGAATGCAGAGGAACCGACGTCACCAGTTAATGTAGATGATCAAGATATTTCGTCAGAGACACTCATGCACATCGTCAAAAAGGTAGCATAGATCTTCAAATTGTTAAAATATTTTTCATGAATGTTTACATTATATGTCATATAACTACAAAGGTACTAGAATTTGAAATGAATAGGAAAATCGTGGTAGCAATGTTTAGGGCCGAAAATTAAAAATATATGGCGTCTGTCCGACTGGCACCAAGTCAACTTCAATTTCTGTGGGAACGCTAAAACAATAACTACATGTATATTATACAGAGTCTAAGACTTAGACTAAGAAACTTTATTTGAAGTCGGGTTAAACAAACATAATTCACAGAGTACATACCCGTAGCCAGGAGAGAGTTCGAAGGGTTAGGACAAACCCCATGCACTTGGAAATAAAAATTGATCAAAATAGGGAAAAATCAGCTGAAAAATTCTGTTAAGCACTGTTAAAGTCAGAAAAAAAAAAATGAAAATCGACACCCCTCCCTTTAACATTATCAAACCCATCAAACCCCTCTTGAAAAATTCTGGCTACAGGTATTCAGAGTACATAATTTGATAAAACAGGTCTGCTCTGGATTTCTAGAGACATGTAATTAGTAATATTTGTCGATTCCGAAGTCTATTTTCAAAGTTGTAATAACATTGTAATAGGGTATGCATTGAAAACGCGGCGCCACATAGCTTCACATAGTTTTCATCTTGTCCGTCTGTCTGTACCCTTCGTCAACAATTTTTGTGAACTCTAAAACTAAAACAAAACATATGAAGTAAACTTCTGAAATTTCCATGTACCATTTGAAGATTTGTGTATCAAAATTTTATGTAAATCCGTCACATATTTGTTGAAAAAAAATTTTACGACCGCCCGGGCCCTTCCCGACTTTCTAGTCTAAGTTGTACCCACAGCAATGTGAAGTGGAGGCATATAGATGTCTAGAGAGTCCATCTAATTTCCCTCGTTTTGAAGTGACGTAGTATAATATAACCCATTCGTGCACCCGTCCCGTGCGTTCGTCTGTATGTCCGTTACTCTTTTTTGTGGGCACTTCTCAGTAAACAGGCTGGTTTAACCGTATCTACGAGATTTTCAATTTTCAAATTATTGCTAACTATGCCAGTTGGGTCAGTGCCTTGTGAACGGTCATTCTCAGCCCTACGAAGACTTAAGCAATGGAACAGAACAACCATGAAAGAAGACAGGCTATGTGGGCTAGCTATGCTTCACATACATAGAGACAAAGATATCAGCAGTACAGGGAACATGTCTTAGACAGATTTGATTCAAGCGGGACAAGAAGGATCGGTGCCTTGCATTTCTAAATTAATAAAATATTTCACTACTTGAATAGTCTCTGTTTTTTTTAATAAGTATCAAATTTTCAAAATAAAACTTGAAGAGAAAATACAAAAGTGGTTACAAAACAAAGTTCATAGCAAATAATTAGGTAGTTTCTTTATATTAATTACATTGGTATGCCTGTAAAAGTTCAGTCTTGCAAATCAGGGATAGGTCTGACATTTCATGTGGAAAGTGCACGTACATTTTCCTAAAGGTCGCCAGCTTCTGGGGGGCTGCAGCCCCCCAGACCCCCTGCCTCGCCTCTTTCCACGAGCAAGCTACGCCCCTGGTGACCTTGATTATGGACAGAACTGTCAAATCACCAATGATGCTTCTATTTTAAAATTGTAGAAATTTTCTGTTTGTAACTAACAATTGAAATAATGAAATAGTTGATCCGCTCTAAGTCGAATTCACTTAGACCTCTGAACTCAGGCGGACCAGATCTTAAGACGACAAAACCTATTTGACGGACCAGACTTTGAGTGGACGAGACGGGTGCATTTCATTTGAGCCAATTTGAAAATGACCCCTTGTTCATTTGAACGAATTTTTTTTCTACTTCATTTAAGCAAATAAAAAAATACAGGAAAACTCAGGTACTTTAGATTAATATGTCGATCTTTAATACAAAACTGTGACAAAAAAGTAATATCTTAAAGACTGTTACAAAGAATTTTTACATTTTTTCAGTTTCAGCACGGATAAACTCTTAACTCTTAAAGGTTAAAAAATGTCAATAAATATAAGGAGGTCAATACTTTCATTGTTTCAATTAAAACCTTTCTTCATTTCTTTAAACTAGAATGGCAGTCTTCCGTGAAAGACATATATGTCGCCTGCGTTTTTAAATATTCGATCAACAGGAAGTAGATAAGTTACTGCAATAAAATCGCTATACACCATATAGTACCAAAGGAGGAAGCTTCATGCCAAATATCAAGAGGCTGTGTCATGAAGTTGCCCAGAAAACTGCGACGGAATTTTCAGTGAAGCCGACGGACGCAGGACGCAAGACGCTGGAAGCAGGACGACGAAAGACGATGGATAGTGTCAAAGTGTTACTTTCTGGGTTTTATTTCCTTTTCGTTTTTTTATCAAAATGGATTATAAATATTTTACCTTTTTTGGCTAACTTTATGTTTTAGTGTCTTTATTTAGTAATTACGGAATTTACCTATGAAAAAATAGCTCAAATGAAAAAAAATATTCTCTCAAATGAAAGATTTTTTTTGGCTCAATTAGAATGTCAATTCGCCCAAATGAAGTGCGCTGGACCAGACCTATAAAGTAAAGGTATGTAATAACAAAACTACCGAACTTGAATGATCAATATCATTGTCCAGAGAAAATGACAAAAACGAATCAGTCATACCGGAGAATTGGTGGATCGCAATGGTCCTGACTTGGTACAGGCATTTCAAACAAAATGGTGGGTTAAACCAGGTTTTATGGCGCCAAACCTCCCTCTTCCATTGCGATCTTAGGATCCGGTAATGACCTTAGAACACAACATAGTTGTGAGACACAATAGGGATATTGAGGTGATCATCTCAGTACAGCAGACCAGTCAAACACTTATTAAAACAATTAATCACCATATCTTTTAACTCAATTTTGAACTTTTCTACTAGTGAGACCAGACCATTGTGCGGAACAAACCTTGAAATGGCTGGTCTGGTCCACTCAAGGTCCGTTTAACTTTCCAAACGTCAAGGTTATTTGAACATCTTTATACAAATTATTTTTGGGTGAGTGAGTTGGAATTTTACGCTATATAGGTCATTTAAAGGCAATGAACATGAAAAGCGTGATAAGATGAACAAGAAATGAATTTTGAAGACCACAGGAGCCGGTGGTATAGTGGTTAACACGTTGGGCTACAAACACCAAAGTTCGTGGTTCGCTCATTGTCCGTGGTGAACATTCCATGAACTCACTTGAAACCATTTGCACGGATGGTCTCAAGGAACCATGCTAGTCCTTTGGAAGGGACATGCAAAAAAGGTTGTCCCTTGTTACGTATGAGGAGAGCAATACCCCATGCATGTTAAGGCCCTTTGTATAGTTCGGAAAGGGTAGGCTCAATGGGGGCCGCTACAAAGGCCACACTCGCAAACTGCTAGCTGGAGAAACATTCACATATTAAGCATTACGCTTGTTTCCCAATCCAGGATAAATAAATATGTTTAAACTGAGACCATAGGAAAAGGGGATAGGTGGGTAGGGGTGGTTAATTTAGCCTATGTGGTGCACTACTTTGCGATTTACAAAGGGTTCTTTTACTTCATGAAGCGTGGCACTTTCCATAACACGTTGGTACACTATGGTCAGCGGTCAGGGTTTCCGTATTAAAAAGACCTGACAACCCCCGCGGACAAAGGCCACCTTATACAGCCGTATAGGGTACACACTTGGTCGTTCTGTGGACTGAACACCGACCGGACGTCGGAATCCCAAGACCCTTAGAAGCCTCTTAAGACAGGCTAAGCTCTGCTGTGGACCTATTCGCCTCCCGGGCTACAGGTTGTTTGAATTTTCCTCATGCAATTCTTTCATAATATGAAAGGAGTTCGAGACATGTGCGTCTGATAGAATGGAAAGGTTAACTTGACATTTGTACTGAAATATTGAACTATTTTGGATTGACAGACCTTGAAGGCTTCCCCTTTTCGTATATCAATAATTGCCAAATGCTTGCAACTAATACTTATTTTGTCTACTAGGTTCACCCTTGAAAGCAAACCAGACCGTTTTTTTTTCAACAACAAAAAAACATACTGAAAAGTTGGAAAATACAATATACATGTACTTTTATTTCCATGACATGAGCCTTTTGTGTCTTAGCACGTGGCTTTAACAAAATTAAACACAAATGTGCATCAAAATCTTAACATCATTGCACGAAAATTTCTCTCCCCCCCCCCTCATCTTCTCCGCAGCAACACTGACGTACGAGGGTTCGATTCCCTCCCTAGGCATTATTTTCATTAGCTGGTGCAAAGTTCAAATGGTCAGCAACAGCTAATACCCGTTTGAAGACTGTGGATATTTAAGACTTTGTCGAGAATACTTCAGGAGAAGTAGAAAAGTCAGTTTAAAGGCCTTCACGAAAAGCCTTGGCGGTCATATATAATAGCGTGAACAAAACACATGTTACGAGTGTAAAACATGTTATTCAATAATATACAAAACATTTTGTATGAAAATAATGTGACTGAAAAAATTGAATAAAAAAGGATATTCACTAAAATAAAATGGTTATTCACCGCGGGAAAATGCACGCGGTAGATATTTATAGAATCCGGTTATTCCCTTTTTTAATCGACAATTCAAATTAGATTTACAACGGCGATTGTATCTATTAATAAAATCTACAGATAATTCGTCTGTTGTTTTATTTTCACAATGAAAGTGTTCCTATTGTAAGCAAAAAAGCGAGATTTGCGTTCGTAAGCGATGATGCTTTAGCGAAGATAAGCCTAGACAAGGACTCAGCAAACACTAAAAAGGCCACAGCTCGTTCAATAATTGTTAACAGAATAAATGTTATACACATGTCTTATATTTTTTCGATAAGTGGAAATACCCCCCTCCCGAAAAAAAAAATAATATAACAAAACAAAACAAAAAAACCCAAATTATTTTGTAACACTATGTTGTGGGGTTGCCCGTTACGTCAGGGGGATCCCGATCCAGTTAGGATGACGTCAGCTCGATGTCCATTGGTCGGCACCAACCAAGAAGACCAGCGATTAGTTGATGTACTGCTAGAGGCTGCGGAGGCTGCGCAGTGTGACCCTTCTGGGAGAAGTTTATTCCAGCTTGGAGAAGACGTACTGAAGACATCACTTCTGAGACTCGACGCAGGGCTAAATATCCAGCCAGGAAAGGTATTCTGATTGATATAGTTAATATTACATTTATTGCTTACCCTTGTCCGTTGTGTGGAATAAGTCTGTTCGTGACAGAAGAAGTACCACGAGGGCATTCACAACATTGGCGCTGCGAGCAGGGTCGCATCAGCCATTTTGATTTGGACCAGACACTGGTCAAGTTTTGACAAAATTTCTGTCTGAGTCGAATGTGACTATATCATTGAATCCCTTGCGTTTTGCGTTTTGTAAGGGTCCTGACTTGTGTTTTCTGAGATTTGAAGATCGTAGGAAGTTTTTATAAGCTCGATTGTAGTCGAGAAGGAGATTACTCGAGTTACGAGACTTGGGCGAGACTTCGCGTGATTCAGCGACTCTCAAAGTGACGTGCCGGAAGTGATCGGGTGATTTTGTAAACAGTTCGATCTTTTGTTTACATTTGTAAAGTTTACGATTTGTAACACCGCGATGGTTGTTTGATTGATATTTTTATTGAATAAACTGATTGTTTTGTGAATTAATATTCGATAAAGTGATTTTTTTGCTGCTTACCACAAAGTTTGACTTTGTGTGAAAAATATTTTTTCTTGCTAGAGTAATATAGTAAGTAAGCAGTGTTGTTATTGTGTACAGCGGTTGCACAATAGTTTATAACCAGCTTGGTTGTGGTGTACACAGGTACACAACTGTCAAGAGTGTAGCGCACACATAAGTAAGTTGCACTATAATATAGAGATAGTTGTAAGGCAGGATGGTCTATGTAATGTGGAGTAAGAAAGTTTGTATAAACTCATGCCATCCAGATGAGTTGTTGTCACTGCCGGGCATAGGTCCCGCATATGCAAAGCAAATCATGAGCTACCGCAACAAGCAAATCAACATAACGGTAGATATGCTTCGGTCAATTCCAGGGTTGGTCTTAACACGTGAGTTGCTTGACCGAATTGATTTTTCCCCTGCATTTTCACCATATCCATGGGGTGACACAGTGACAACTGTTATGGGTGCGACATCACACACCAGTCCCATTACACAGAGTGCAACACCAGCTAACACCAGCGTAGGTCAGCAGGCAGACCAACGGCTTGCCGACCAAGGCCCTAGGCCTTATACAGAGCCCAGACAAGAGGGACAGCCAACATGGCCAGGTATAACCTTCAGCAAGGTATCCAAGTGGATAAGTGAGAAGACCGGCAAATTCAAGAAGCGGTCCAATTTCCCACAACCAGACTTTGAGACGTCAGACATCGACATGAGCCGTAGAAATCCAGTGTAAGAGGGAGCCAATTATAGTAGGGACCAACACGCCTACTCACTGGGAGCGACGTTCCAGCAGGATAGGACAGTTACCACAGTCCAACAACAAGAACGGGAGTTAGCTAGCCCTAGGCTAGAACAACAACAACAGTTGGTAGTACAGACACCACCAGTCCATGACATGAGGTACAATCAGCCAGTCACAGCACCACTAGCTGCCAGTACCGGGGTGCCACCACAGACACAACAAAGCCAGTCTTCACCGCCCAGGGATTTGAACGACGTAATGTCTCAAGGTGAGATCACTGGTGATGAGTATGAGTATGAGAGTGTGTGTGAAGCACACAGAGAGACGGTAAGTTACCAACTCAGCGGTACATACCAACCAAGCCAACAGCCTACCGTTCAACCCAGTACAGGCCAGCATGAGACAAGCCAGACGAATAAGTCCAGGTCAGACGATTACCTAGCAGATTACGTACCTTTGCCTTCATTACAAGAGGACGTACATCAAACTGAAAATTGGAGCGATTGGTCAGGCGATGCCGAATATTTGGACAACTTGGGAAGGCAGACCCAGTCATCGCCACGACAACAGATACCTGCCAGTGAGACCACCCAGCAGGGAGTAAGCTTGTCTCCAGAACAACAAAGGAGATCATAAGACAAGAGATAATGGAGGAAATGATGAGAGATCTACAGGCTCAGTCGGAGACAGAGATGGAACAACCCAGTCCACCAGGAGCTAGGATAAGACCAGACGATAATAAACAGGTGGCCCCACAGCCACAACAATATAATACAGCGAACCAGTTACAGGGTGGCAGTTATCAACACCAGACGGTCACAATGCCGAGTTTCAACAGGGCACCAGCACCAGTTTTTCATCGACCTCAACACTTGCCACAAGGTGTTCCGAGACAGCAGGGACCTCAACCGCCCCGGCCAGTTTTTACAAGTGCACCTGCACCCAGCATTTTAACATCACAACCTGTGACTCGTCCAGCTTACAACCCACAAAATGTACCGATGTTTCAAGGTCCTCACCGACCTCAGCCTGTACCCAGCATTCCAACATCACAACCTGTGACTCGTCCAGCTTACAACCCACAATACGTACCAGCGTTTCAAGGTTCTCACCAACCTCAGCCAGTACCAACATATAGAAAACCCCAGCCGGTAAACACAATACCAGCTCAGATGATAAGACCGATGCAGGCACAGGTTACTCCAGGTGTGACGGTAATGACAACTAGCGGACCCACATATACAAGGTCCATCTGAAGTCAGATGTTTCAATCAACACCTCAATCATGGTATCAACCACCACCAGTCCCACAACCAGTATACAACCAATGGGGACAGACACAATCCACTATCCATCCAGGATATACACCTATGGTGCCAAATATTAACCTTGGCGTACACCAACAGCCAATAGTAAATGTAAGTCCACCAGCTCAAGTTCAGACAAGTTCCAGTAGGGTGAATTTTGCAAGTTCAGACTCGGAAATGTCAGACAGACCATCGTCAGGCCGAGGACGAAAAATTACTAGACCCAAGAGAGAACGTCGGTACGACTCAGAACCTGACAGTGAGTCCAGAGGGAGAGGTAGACGATCAGATAGTGATACCAGTAGGTTTGGTCCCAGACCAAGACGAGATGTCTCGGACAGGGATACCAATGCATTCCAGTATAGTTTTTTGAGTAAGACCCTGAAGTTTACAGGTAAAGGTAACTGGAAGGCCTTCTTCATGAAATTCCAAGACTACTGTAGGGAAAAGAGGCTAGAACCAGAACAGAAGTTATCACAACTTTCATGGTGCCTAGACGACAAGGCTCTAGACTATTACACGCTGCTGAGAGAGCAGAATTCCCAGTTGACGTACGATGAGGCGGTCAGCAGACTATCCAAGAGATTTGGACTACACGAGCTGCTAGACACCTTGCAGGTACAACTCCAGACGTGTTCACAGAGTCGGAATGAGACGTTAGACGACTGGGCGGACAGAGTGTTCACGTTGGCGTCAAAAGCCTTTGTCGAAATGCCAGAGCAAGTCATGACGAAGCAAGCCATTTCCAAGTTTTGCCAGAATTGTGTAGACGCTGAGGCGGGTCAGTTTGCCTGTCTATCCAAACCAACATCTATGGAGCAGGCTATAGATATCATAAAGTGGTACCAGCATTCAAGGACAGCGGTCCAGGCAGGTAGAACTCCTGTGCCTGGTGAGTCAGCAAGCAAAAGGAGTGTCCATGGTGTAGGTACGTCAGCAGATACGGACCCAGAGTTAAGAAGGGAGATCCAGAGTATGACCGAGAAGCTGGACATATTAATGAGTGAGAGATCGTCACCAGCAACATCGCCTAGCGGACCAGCTGAGCCGAGAAAGGCGAGTCCAAAACCATACAAGAAGAGGTATGATAACAAAAGGTCAGATAACCAGGGTGGTCGACAAGATGTGAATGCTAGAACTTCAAATGTAGCTTGTAGGGGTGAGCTAGGTTCTCACCCCACATTGTTTTATATCATTACACAAATGGTCAACTATTGGATTCACCTTGTAAAAGAAGTTGAACCTGAAAATATTATCTTACATGAAGCAATAAAAATGTCTCAGTCTATAACCCATCCAAATAAAGAATCCTGGATGAGTAATATAAAACAAATATTTAAATACTTAAATCTAGAATATATATTTGAACATCATGCTAATTTCAAATCAAATTTTATCAAAAGAAAAGTAAAAGACGCTTTAAAGGCAAAATTTAATACATTTTGGATCAATGCCGTAGAAGCCACCTCTGGGAAAAATACCAGTCATGGTAACAAACTTAGAACTTATAAAAAATATAAGAATATTTTTATGTCTGAACCCTACCTTAAATTAAACTCACAAGCAGATAGAAATATAATATCCAAATTTAGAACGAGTTGTCATGATTTAGAAATAGAAAGAGGAAGATATACTGGTATAAAACCAGAAGATAGAATATGCCAACTGTGTAAAAATTCAGTTGAAGATGAGCTCCATTTTTTATTAAAATGCTGCTCCCTAAATGATGCACGTTCTCCTCATTTGAATAAATTAACCTCCCAATATCAAAATATATTTAAACTTTCGGATGATATGAAGTTTATTTGGATCATGTCCTCTGAAGATTTTAACGTACTATCAATTCTAAGCGCTTTACTGAACTCGTTATTTGTAAAACGAAAGGAATTATTGAATTCAAATCGGTAGATAAGAACATGAATTTATAGAGTTATCACCCTTAATAGTAATAGTATATTATTAAAAATAATAATATTTAAATATATATAATAATATTTTTGGGGTTCTCTCATAGTCACAGTGAGATAGATGCCCAAACATGGAACTAGGGGAGGGGGGTTAGTCTATGAGCTTTAATATATTTATTCCATTGATGCTCTAGATAATGATACATGTACTTGTTAAATATATTGTAAAAGTAAGTTTTGTGTTGTGCTTTGTGTGTTTATATTTTATTATCGAATCATTCAAATCATATATGTTTATTATTTTCTGAAATTGTAATCGCTCAGAGCTTGGGCACCATTAATTGGTTGAATAAAAATATCTGTATCTGTATCTGTATCTGTATCTGTTTCAAATGTGGTGAACAAGGCCATTTTGCCAGGAGTTGTCCTAAGAAGAAGAGTGGAGGCCAGAATGGACAGGGGCCAAGCTCAAGTCAGACGAACCCACCCAATGATAATTCAGATAGTAAGAGTGCAGCAGGCACAGCCAGCGTAGGTACATTAGGGGAAGCCTGCTTGGCGAGAGTGAAGATCAACTTGCTTGGAAAAGATCTACTACCGTTGGTCGACACAGGTGCTCAAGTGACTATCATAAGAGACGATGTGTTTGAAACGGTAAAAGCCAAACCACACATAGTTTGCGACACAGTACTCCATGCAGCGGTGAGAGACATGACAATACCAAGTCGGTTAACCAATCCAACCGATATTGTACTTGGGGATAAGAAGTTCAGCCATTCGCTGTATGTGGCCCACATAGATTGTGAAATGATTCTGGGATATGATTTCCTGCGTGGTTATAGGTGGATTTTGGACCTGGATGAGTTCGTTTTGTCAAATAAGAGGACCAAACAGACGATTCCTCTGGTGGAAGGCAGTGAGTCCCAATTCACGGGTATGTACGCCAAGGTGAACAGAATAACGTTAACACGTTCTATTGTGGTTCCACCAGGCTCAGTTGTGCGTATGGAAGTAACCCCCCAGAAGTTACACAGGGATTCAGTGATTGAACCAGTGAATGACTTGGCGGTGCTCATGCCAAGAGCTGTGTGTAGTGAGGGGAAATCCCCTAATATGCGTTTCCTCAATGTTACCGACACAGCGGTAACAATCCCAAAAGGTAAACAGGTAGCCACCGTGGAACCGGTGGAGGTTATTGAAGAGGTAGCAGGAGTAAGTGTAGGGGGTTATCTCAGGGCCAAAGTGAGAAAGTAGGTACGCCTGAGGTTGAGCTGCCTGAACATATTAAAGATCTGTATGAATGATCCTGTACCTTGCTGAACCCTCAAGAGCAGGAAAAACTAAGAGACCTGCTGTGTGAGTTCCAGGATGTGTTCGCCACCCATGATTTTGACCTGGGAAGTTTCAACACCATCCAGCATGAAATCGAAACAGGCGATGCAAGACCCTTGAAGCAACGGATGAGGAGAACTCCAGTCTGTTTTGTGAAGGAGGAGGAGGCTGAGATAGCTAAGATGTTAGAGGCCAAAGTGATCCAGCCATCTACATCTGAGTGGGCGTCCGCCCCAGTCCTGATCCGGAAAAAAGACGGTGGTCTGAGATGGTGCATCGATTTTCGTCAACTCAATGCTGTGACGACCAAGGACGTGTTTCCACTTCCACTGATAGACGAGTGCCTTGACACCTTAACCGGTAACATCTGGTTTTCCAAGTTAGACGCTAACAGTGCGTTCTGGCAAGTTAACATCAAGCCTGAAGACAGAAAGAAGACGGCATTCATCAATCACCAAGTATGGTTTGTTTGAGTGTGTAAAGATGGCATTTGGTTTGTGCAACGCCCCGGGCACCTACGCCCGTGTAATGAACCTTGTGTTGAGAGGCCTTGCTTGGAGGATTGTACTGGCATTCCTGGATGACACCCTAGTGCTTGGATTATCCGTAGACGACCATTTGAAAAATCTACGTGATGTGTTTACCCGTTTCAGGCAGTACGGTTTGAAGCTGAAGCCTAGGAAGTGTGAGTTGTTCCAAAAGCAAGTGGAATTCCTGGGCAGGAAAGTAAGTGAAAATGGTTTACAAATTGGCCAGCAACACCTAGAGCCAGTGAAAGAGTGGCCAGTGCCAAGATGTACCAAGGACGTGGAGAAATTCTTGGGTTTTGTGAACTACCACCGTTCCTTCATAAAGGACTATGCCAAGGTATCAGCGCCACTGTATGAGGTTACTGGCAAGAAGCCATTTGAGTGGAATGAAGAGCGGCAGGCAGCCTTTGAGAACTTGAAGCACAAGTTATTGAGTACACCCGTCCTGGCTTTACCAAACAACACGTACCAGTTCATCCTAGACACCGATGCGTCGCACACCGCCATTGGGGCTGAACTCATCCAAGTGCAGGAGGGGCAGGAGAAGACCATAGCCTATGGAAGTTTAGTGTTGACCCCAGAGCAGAAAAATTATTGTACGACCTGTTGGGACGACAGTTTGTGGTGCGTACCGATCACAGTAGCCTTACCCAGGGACAGCTAGCTAGGTGGTTGGAGGAGTTGAGGCAGTACTCTATGGTGATCCAGCACAGACCAGGGAAGCTGCATGGTAACGCTGATGGGCTATCCCGTATTCCAGATGATTTGCCTGAGTGTAGCCAGTACAAGCCAGACGTGCCGGTGGAGAGTTTACCTTGCGGAGGATGCCACTACTGCCGGAGGGCCCATACCAGTTGGGCGAGGTTTCTAGCTGAAGTAGATGAGGCGATCCCGTTGACCCAGGGTAGGTTGTAGGGGGCGTGGCCGAGGTCGAATTAAAGAAGGAAGTATGTCCTGACACAGGGAGACCTTGTTCCCAGTTAGATCTAAAAGAAGGTGAAGAAGAAGCCCTATGTTATGGGTCAATAGAGATAAATCAGGGTAGAGATGAGACTCAGATCAGAGTCAGTGGACCTGATGAGGTGACAGTGTGTGCAATCAGCCATGCCGACGGCATGGGGATTAGTTTTGTAGAGCTCAGCTCAGCGGAGCTAGCTGAGAAGCAGGGTGAGGACCCTGAGTTGAAACCTTTGTTGCTGTGGTTAAAAGATAGTGTCGAGCCGACACAGAATGAGCTTTTTTCAGCGTCATCAGCTACCAAGAGTCATTGCTTGAACAGGGAGCTATATTTCCTAGACACACATGGGGTACTGAGATGCCACTCCAAGAAGGACGAGGGAGTCGTCAGGTTGGTTGTACCCAGTTCTTTGAAGGAAGAGGTGATGGCTCTGAACCACGACTTACCCAGCTCAGGACACCAGGGGGTAGCCAGAACCACTGCAAAAGTGAAAGAAAAGTACCAATGGTATGGAATGACGGGCGAGATTAAGGCCTTTGTACTGACCTGTGAGGTATGTAATAAGAACAAGAAGCCCAACAGACACGGCAGATGTCCACTCACCAATTACCATGCAGGGTATCCAATGGAGAGGGTACATATCGATTTCATGGGTCCATTTCCAAAGACAGAGCGAGGGAACGAAGACATCCTCATGATGGTGGACCATCATGAGGATGTCTTCGTTCCCTCGCTCTGTCTTTGTGAATTCACAAAGTGGACAGAGTGCATTCCATTGCCATGCCAGACGGCAGAGGTGACAGCGCAAGCAGCTGTGAACGAATTTTTTGCACGTTTCGGGTATCCTTTCGAGATATTTTCCGATCAGGGCCGTAACTTTGAGAGTTCGCTGTTTCGTGCTATTTGTAAAATCCTCCACATACATAAGGCTAGAACAACGCCTTATCGCCCCTCTGCCAATGGCCAAGTTGAGAGGCAGAATAGAAGTCTCATGGACGCTGTTAGGTGTTTTGTAAACCAACAGCAAGATAAGTGGGATGAACACATAGGTCAGCTAGGTGGTGCCCTGAGGGCCAGTGTCAATAGAAGTACTGGGTACACCCCGAATAGGTTGATGCTAGGGCGGGAAGTCAATGTCCCCGCCGATCTGATGTTTGGTAATCCCAATGAAGTAAGCTATTCTGGTACAGATGAATACATTGTGGGGTTTGAGAAGGCTATAAAAAGTGCCCATGAAATAGCCCGTAAGGCCTTGAAAACCACCCAGGTTAGAATGAAAAGGGACTATGATTTAAGGGTTCAAGAAAAGCCCTATGAACCAGGCCAATTGGTATATGTGCTTGACTCAGCAACTATTAAGGGCGAGGCCAAAAAGTTGAGTCCACCTTGGAAGGATCCTGGTATTATTGTGGCCAAAGTTACATCCTATGTGTACAAGATAAAATTCCAGCGGGTAGTGTTCAACATGAACCATGATAGAATTAAGTTGTGCACTGATAAAAAAACCGCGGCTGGCTTAGGGTGTGTCAAGAAAAGTTCAAGGGGGGCGAAGACGTGATAACCCCAGAGAAGGCCAAGGGCGAAAAGGCTAAGTACTGTGTTTGCAGGGGCCCAGATACGGGTGAGATGATGGTACAATGCGACAATTGTAGGGAATGGTTCCACCTATCTTGCATTCAATTAAGTGAACTGGAGGTGCAGGATATTGAAATATACCATTGTCCGAATTGCCAGCTGGTGTGTAGAACCCCGTTTAATCGGGACAAAAGTGCCATGGACGGTGCTTTGGGGCCCTTGGCTCCAGGTGCTGCTCCTGACCAGTAGATTTTGTCGGACAGGAGGGCATGGTCCGGGACCTGCTCTCAGAAATATGCATATTCAGTGCATATAGTGAAATTCGAAGTGTGTTTAATTTTTGAATTTTTTGTGATTAAAATTCAGTTAAGTTTTTGAATTTTTTATAATTGAAATTGTGTAATATTTTTTCAATTCTTGTGAAAAAAAAAAATTTTGTGATTAAATTGGTAAAATTTTTAAACTTTGTGATTAAGTTTGCTATCAAATGTGCGATGCATTTGTGAAAATTTTGAACTTTGAGATAAAGCTAGTATCAAATGTGTGCTTCATTTGTGGAAATTTTTTGTGGAAAAGTTTGTGATTAAATGTGAGATTCATTTTTGGCGTTCCATGAGATGTGGGATTCCTGTACAGATTCTATTTGGTGATAGGACTGGGTTTTTTTTAAAAAGGGGGGAGGGGCTATTCGCCTGATCCCATGTGAAGACCATGCAGCGACTCCCTGGTGACAACTGTTTTTGTTTTGTAGATGTATGCAACCAGTGTAGCAGCCATCAAAGCTTGGAACAAGTCCAAGGGGCAGTCAGGGAGCCAGCAGGCAGATGAGGGCGAGACCTCCGCAGGGAGTGAGCCAGGGGAACAGGCAGTGGGCCAGGCCGTGGGAGAGGGCCAGCAGGCAGGAGAAGACAAGACCCTGGCTGAGTATGAGCCTGAGGGAGCCGTTGGCGGTGCTCCAGTGGACGGCGGAGCTCCGTCCAGCAAGAACCAGACCAGCCGGAGGAAGTACACCAGCAGGTGGTAGCCCAGCAGAGGGCAGTTGGAGGAGATCCGGGCTTCGTGGGAAGATCGGGTAGATGGCTGCCGACCATTAGGCCGAATGACGGCAAGCACGTGCCCTGTCCAGTGGTGGATTGCCCGGCCTACACCAAGATGCCGGGGGTTCATATAAGAGAGGACCACTGTGGGGAGTTGTTTTACCCGGCTGCCCCGGTTGGAGATGTGGCCTACCAGAGGTTTAGGGGTGATGTCGTGATGGTGCTGGCACAGTGGCTGACAGGGGACCAGCACGTCACTAGAGAGCAATTTCTGAGCTGGCTGAGGAGACACGCCAGGGTGCCAGCTAGGGCACAGAAGCTGCTGAGGGAGGAAACCAGGGTAGCCCTGAGAGCAGTGGCTGGGGCCATGGACTGGCCGTTCCCCAGCAGGTTAGTCCTTGCACCAGGGACACAGATCAACTCTGTGGTGGCTATCTTGCACCAGCGGGTGTTAGCCGCCGTCCTGCATCACCTTACTCCAGAACAACAGGACTTTGTGGCAGTACGTAGGTACCCGAGCGACCTACGGGAGCACCTCCCACTCGAAGAATTAGTGAGGCGATGCATGGTGTTTGAGGGTGAGAGGCAGAGGGGTAAGGAGGAGATTGCTGCTGAGGCCCAGCCAGGGAAGCCTGTAGAGCCAGCGAGGGCTGCTCCACAGCCGGAGAAGCCTGAGGAACCAGCGGGGGCTATGGCTAACCCGAGGAGGAGAGACCAGCAGGGTCGGTGGAACTACCCCTGAATGAGGAGTGTGGACCCGCCCGGTTAGTAAAGGTCCGGGTGAACGGGGTTGTCATCCTGGTCAAGGGGCGCAGCATGGCAGAGATAGCAGACGTCCTGGGGACCCGCTACCACAAGCGGGGAATATTGTTTTTTGTGGGCGACGCCGTCCTAGATGCGTCTGTGGCCTTGGAGGACGTGTGGTCAGCAGACCTGCCGCTGGACACAGAATGTGTGGACTAACCCAGCCGGGAGCCATGCTAGTGTGAGAAAAGGAGGAGTGTGGGGGCGATGTCCTGACGGACACAATGATTAATTGGCAGGAGGTACCAATGCCAACATGTATACTAACTATAATAATTTTGAGATTCCCCAGTGATTAATGTTCCAGAGATTGGATGATAACATAATGAATTAGAATAATAACTTTTGGACCCCCCACCTCCTGCCTTGTAAAGTGTACATACAAGTTGAAGTCAGCAACATGACCGTGTCACTGGGACACTGAGCATCCCGTGACAGACAACCCAGCAGGAGAGATAGAGGGACAGCGAGCATCCCAAGATGGCTGTTTGGGTTCAATTTTGATTGATAAGGCTATTTTTGTTAGGGGCTCTAGGGCGAAAGTTTTAGATTGTTTTTAGTTTCCTTACCTATCCCCTAAGGAAACTTTTGATATTTTTAATAAGTTGATATTTGTATTTGTTCATGTCTGCTGCCACTTCTGTAGTTTTAGTATGGGGAAAATTGATAGATCTGTTGAGGGGTGTTTTTTGCTAATGAATTGCATTAACCTCAAGGTTAGACGATACGAGCAGTGATTTGCTCTGGCGTCTGTTTTTGTATAAGTATTAGACTGTATGAGCAGTGATTTGCCTCTATGTCTGTTTTATTTTGTATGGTCATAGCTGTTTGTTTATCCTGTTGGAGCTGGTAGTTTTTTCCTATGAGATTTAGGAGTTTGTGTTATTTTTGGCTATGATGTGTATTCCGTTTATTTGTATATTTGTGGTCCGGAGTGATTTCAGATGTTTTTGTCATGTGATTTGATAGTAGTTATTTTGTGTATTTTAATACCCAGGGTGATAAGTTTAAGTGCCCAGTCCTTGGGGGTGGTTTTCATATATATATATACAGTTTTGACGTTACTTCAGCCCAGAGGGGTGTTCATAGTGTCGGCCCTTGTCGGACTTAACGTCCTCCTTTTTAAGGTGGAGGGGGGTGTTGTGGGGTTGCCCGTTACGTCAGGGGGATCCCGATCCAGTTAGGATGACGTCAGCTCGATGTCCATTGGTCGGCACCAACCAAGAAGACCAGCGATTGGTTGATGTACTGCTAGAGGCTGCGGGGGCTGCGAAGTGTGACCCTTCTGGGAGAAGTTTCCCGCGACTGAGATTCCAGCTTGGAGAAGACGTACTGAAGACTTCTGAGACTAACTCGACGCAGGGCTAAATATCCAGCCAGGAAAGGTATTCTGATTGATATAGTTAATATTACATTTATTGCTAACCCTTGTCCGTTGTGTGGAATAAGTGTGTTCGTGACAGAAGAAGTACCACGAGGGCATTCGCAACAACTATGTAATCTTAATCATAAATTTGATATTTGATTTTTGTTGCATTATTGAATAAAACAATAACTGTCTTTTAATTCGATAAATGTGTGGAGTTATTGACTTTTGAAAAAAACTCTTTGTTATTCACCTCGCCCGCTGGGCTCGGTGAATAACAGTTTTTTCAAAAGTCAATAACTCCACACATTTACCTCATCAAAAGACAGTAATTGTATAATATTAATATGTGATAATTTAGGAATTAATTCTTGAAAAAATTAATCTGATGGCTTGATTGACTTAAGTTGGTAAGGGGACGACCATTTGATTTTGAGTGGGGCCTTGCAGTTTTTTGTAAATAAATATTCTGGCCTGGAAAAAGTTGGAAATAAATAATCTGGCCTCTGTTTGCAAGAAAATAAATAATCCGTCCCATGATCCTTGCTCAATTAAGCTATTGTATGCAAACAATAAATATTCTTGCCGCGTATCGGCGAAAAAAAATATATTATGGCCCGCAAAATTTTGAAAATAAAAAATCTGTCTCGACCGAAACTGCAAGCCCCCCCTAAGAATCAAATGGTCGTCCCCTAAGCATTGATAACATAAAATTCAGAACTGTACGACATTGTTAATTGAACTTCTTATACACAATACAGACCATTCGTTTAGATTTATTACTATCATACGTATAGCAACTACGGACCATGGAGCGGATCCAGATATTTTCGAAAGGGTGGGAGGCTTGCAGATCAATTTTGCCAAAAATCTACCACAAGTGAAAATGTTTGAAGTAAAAGGGGATTCCAATACCTTCCCCTTCCCTCTGCATCCAACTCTAGGCCACTTTTCAAAACTTCATTTAAAACATTCATTTTCTTATTTGAAAAAAAAAACATCAAAATTAAACCTAACTTACCTTAATCGTCAAAGTTCTTGAAATTCACAAAAAATCTTGGGTCAGAGAAATTAACACAAATCTCAAATTACATTAAAAGTTAAGTAAATTTATTCCACTGTACTGTAACAACATTAATGAATTTGCATTGTATCCTAATGCAGTTATATTAAGTGTGAATTCAATTTACTTCTTAAGGTTTCTTTATCAAAGAATTATTGCCACTGATGCAAAGGGGGTTGGTTGATGTCACCGAACGAATTCGTGTTTATCAATATTAGATTAATATTCTTTGTTTTGTTACGGAAACCATTTCATCGATCACATCAAATTTACGAGAAAGTTAAATTGTAGCTGTTTAGTGATAACAAGTGGCAACGCTTAATTTTCACCTTTTTAAAGTGTGAAAGTAATGCATTTGAAATTGGAAACGGCAAAAAATTTTCAACAGACCAAAACTTGACCAAAATTACAAATTGTGTTCTCTGTGCTGCATTTGCATTTCATTCAAATAGTATAAAACCTAAGAATTGATTGATTGATTGATTGATTGATTGATTGATTGATTGATTGATTGATTGATTGATTGATTGATTGATTGATTGATTGATTGATTGATTGATTGATTGATCAGTTCACAAATCTAATTAAAATTCGGTCAGACTCTGCAGTTTGTTGTTTGTAAAATGATCATGCCGCCCAAACAAGAAGCTCTCTTGAATATTAAAGACCACGATTTATTTTTAGAATCCTTAAAAAAATCCAAATTTTTATCTAATAATAATTTTACTTACATTCCAGCTTTAAGTTTCTTTGCTTTTTCAACCAAATTAACCCAAAGTTAAAACAGATACTGTCGCGCTTCTATAATCGTTCTTTTCTATACAGGTAAGAAACGCATGCATAGTCCGTGCAGTGCAAGGGACACCGTGCCGCCAGGTGTCAACAGCCAATATATAAAATGACGACATCAATGATAGACAGTTTAAAACACTTCACCGACACACACAAAAAAGTGTACCCCTGGGCCATGTATTGGGTCATTCTGACCTCATCAACCTGTTCATGGAAAGACTTTCCTACATGGAAAAACATATATTCATAATATGCTATTTCGTTTTTTTCGACCCAACTGGTCTAAAAAAAAATATATATATTTTTTTACAGAGATCGACGTAGTTTTCATCTTTTTCTCATTTTCGTGTTATTTTATTTGTGTCAGAAAATATTAAAAATCACCAGACAGAACCTCTCCTGTCTGCAAACACTATTGATGAGAACTTAATTGTCTGTAAGTGTATACAAGAAACCCGCGTTATTAGCTTGATCAATGATAATTCTCGCTTTGGTCAAGTTTCTGACTGAACAAATAAGAATAGCGATGGTGGTACGAATGATAAATCATTCTTTAATAGTTCTCCTTCGTTTGGAAAATTTGAGATTATTTCCTCTAAATTTAGCTTAATGATTTCTCATCTATTATTCATACATGGTCAGTAAAAAAGAAGTCGCCTGATTAAGACAGATTTCCGATCAAGTGAAAGACTCGGATGAAAAATGGCTATTTTTAGGTGGAAGGACGAAACAATTATATAAGATCTTGTAATTGTGTGGACTTTTTCATTTCTGTTCAGAGATGCTAAGAAAAACGAAGGATTTCACTAACAACAAAAAACGCCAGAAAAACTGATAAAGAGCTAGGTATTGGCAATATATCGTAATGATTGATTTGACACATTCAATTGACTCACTGAATTGAACGTTAGCAACGCGACAAGTGTTTTGCATTCAACAGGAACTGCTTAACGTTCCGGAGCACCAGAGTTCACTCTCTTGACGACTTGTGTTCGCGTTGATGATTGTTATTCACTTGTTTTTGTATGTTTTGTGTTGTCTGTTTCTTTTTACGGTTCTCGTTTTTGTTTATTGGTTTTGTCTTTGTCCCTTCGGACTTTTGACATTCTATTATCCATTATTTTATATAAGGCTGTCCGGTTAATCATGATAATCTGAAAACGTCTTTTAAAGAAAAAATTGTCACTTCATCTTCCCATCTTGGATTTCTTACGCTAACAGGTATCATTTTAGTTAAGTTCAATTCTTTAGACCACTAGACATCAGTAAAATGACCATGCCGAGAATAACCCAAAACCTTAGTGTTGCATAACAGCGCTTTAAAAATCAAAATCATTTGGTTCTATCATTATTGCGACGGGGGCCATTGTTGGTTTTCTGACCGTCCCGTCTGGGCATGATTTGCCTCTATGTGACAAGATTTGAAAATACAAAAGTGTCAAAGTTCAAGACCAACTTGATATACAAAATAGACAGTGTGCCTCAAAAGAAGCATTGGTCATAGCTTAAATTTTTGTTAGGCTCGAGCTAAAAGTTAAGGGCAAAAGGTCATCAAAAGTACTAGCGTGTAAAAATCAGTCATTATCTCTATCAACTCTATCAACTTTACTTTAAGTTGAAAGATGGGAAAGCAATGAACGACCAGATTGGAACATTTTAACAATTATATGATATTTATTTAGGTCATGATCATGGTCTGTATGGGTCATCTTGGCAAGACATCCTCTTGACATGATTGAACCTCATTCTTAATATTTAGGAATCAACAATTACATCTAACATTAGAAGTTCGTTAAAAAAAACAATTATGTTGCATTTATAGGGCCACATTCAATGCAAAAAGTTATTAACCTTGGTGTGCGATAAATTGTCTTTGTATTACAAAATGTACCTAACAACAAACTAAGTAGGGAAAGCAGATCCCAAAGGAGGAATGAGTTATAGCCTTGAACTTGTAATGGACCGACTTATTACTCTAGGGCATCGGTCACTATGTCCCGGGTTCAATTTTTTTTTCTCTTTTCAACGTTTTGACTGAAGAGTCTCTAATATGCGAAAATCAATTCCTCAAACCCACCCCACATAAAAACTAGATGGCCCTCCCGTTCTTGAAATATCATTGACTCTCAATGTGTATTACCTGGGATATGGACCTTTACCAATAAATTGATCCAAAGGGTGCATGTGTAAAATATTTCTGGTAAGTGGTGCCATGTTACCAAGACTCATCGAGTAGTGAAATATTATTGACCCCTAACATGTAGTATTCAAGATATGGACCTTAACCAAGAACTTAACCAAAGTCATTCATGCGCAAAATACAGGTCACAGTGACCTCATTTCTAGTGTCACCTTACCCAAGACACATCTAGTGGTGAAATATTATTGACCCCCAACATCTAGTATCCAAGTTATGGACCTTAACCAAGAACTTAACCGAAGACATTCATGCATAAAATATAGATCACAGTGACCTAATTTTTATTGGGTGGTGTCATGTTACCCAAGACACATCTAGTGGTGAAATACCATTGACCATCAACATGTAGTATCTGAGATATGGACATTAACCAAGAACTTAACCAAAGTCATTCATGCGTAAAATATAGGTCACAGTGACCTCATTTCTAGTGGGTGGTGCCACCTTACCTAAGACACATCTAGTAGTGAAATATCATTGACCCCCAACATCTATTACCTTAACCAAGAACTTAACCCAAGTCGTTCATGCATAAAATATAGGTCACAGTGACCTTATTTCTAGTGGGTGGTGTAGCCCTACTCAAAACCCATCTGGTGGTGAAATATCATTGACCCCCAACATCTAGTATCCGAGTAATAGACCTTAACCAAGAACTTAACCAAAGTGTTACGGACGTATGCACGGACGGACGTACGTACGTACGTACGGACGGACAGACGGACGGACGGACGGACGGACAGGGGTAAAACTATATGTCCGATCCACATACGTGGTCGGGCCATAAAAATATTAAGAATTGCTGAGCTATAACTTTTTTTTCGGGTGTGTTGCATCATGTAGGAACATTACTTCTTCCCCTGGGGTGGGGTTTGTATTGTTTTATGTATTTAGTTTTGTTTTGTTTCTGTTTTGCTTCCATATTTAAGGTAGATGGGGTGTCTATCACTGAGCATCTTTTTTGCTCATCTATCATTACTTTAAATTTTATTATGCTAGCTATTCTAATTGATTCCTATTGGGCTAAGTAAACACCAAAAGTGATAATTACAACAAAAATTTGAATAAAATACACTTTCTTTGTGAATTTTAATAATTTCCCGTACTTTTTAAGGGGAGATAATTGGTATAGAAATAATAAAGAAAAAAACATTTTTTTCACTTTGTCAAAAATTTGACGGTGAACCACAGGGACTTGCTCCCCTCTATCAATATTTTGTTAGAGTCAATGTGCGGTAGGAAAAAAACACTTTTTTCCTACCGCACATTGACTCTAACAAAATATTGATAGAGGGGAGCAAGTCCCTGTGGGTGAACTTCATTTTTTATTTAGTATATTTAAAAATCAATACAAAACAAAGATTTTTACAAATTTTAAGAAAAATCTATGGAGTAAGAAAATTTGAATTTTTCCTATTGATCCTATAGTAAAAGTACTAAAATCCTGCAATTTTCAAAGTCGTTTCTAAAAAAAATCCTCTGGTGAACTTTTAATTTTATAATTGAAATTTAAAGTACCATTATAGAGCTGATTGTGGCAAAAATTTAAGAAATTTCTATGGATAGATTTTTAGACACCCCCTCTACCTTAAGGGATTTAGGTGGTTGCAGATATGTGGTTACGAATATCCGTTTGATCAGTACGTCTTTGCTCTTTATCAAGTGTCTTCAGACACAGGTTGGTCTTTTAGAATTTATTTTTATTTAACGCACCTCTGAAGATTTGGTAGCAAGCAAATACATTTTGGTTGATAAATTCAACTCTTAAGTCACAATAGATATGCGTCTTACTGGTTTCTTTTATGCAACTTTAAAATCATTCAGAACCCTTAATAAAATTCATAAATACATGTATGAAAAATCTGTCAAAGTCAAAAAATGGCATGATTTCGTTCAACAGAAAGTAGGTAGGCGAGCCACAGACCTGAAATCGAATCCCACGTTATTGGATCCCATCCCTATGCTGTATACCAAATATCAAGTGGCTGTGATAAGTGGTTGCTGAAACTGTAACGCAAATTTCTTCCCCGAACGCACATCCGCCCGCCCGTCCACCCGCCCGCCTCCCGACATTCACCATTTTATAACCCAGATTTTTCACTCCGCTCCGTGACTTCCGGCCAAAAATAATGAAATAAACTTGCTGACATGATGAGTGTTTCATGTGTACTATTTTACGTAGTGTTTAAGCTTAAGTTACCAGCCGAGTTATAGATTTTTGTTTTGTACTTTTCATGAAAGTCTTAAAAATGATTTTTTATTAACAAGAAGAAGCAGAAGAGTTCCTTCCGTATGGAAAGCGCATTCGAAATTATTCAGTCTGGTTTTAACGAAAAGTTATTTCAAATGCTAGTTTAAAATGTGCATTCTGTTTGATTTGTCACGAGTATGTGCAAAATTAATGCACCGAATAAATTGCAGCTAATCCTTTTTCGCTACAAACCAGAACAAGTCCGTTTGTCTTACAAAAGTGTATTGCTCTTGGTCTTTGTATTCCAGAATCAAATAGTTTCACATCCTTGAACTGCTGTCCATTAGTCGAAATAATGACAATGTTATTGGACACTGTTCCCGCAACGTATACGTTGCCATGGTTATCGAGAGATAGTCCGGCAGGGTATTTTAGAACGTTTTCGTTCAGGAACTTCCAAACTTCACGTCCACAATCATCATAGCATGTGACAGTATTGTCGCCCCAATTGGAAATGTGAGTTTTCCCATTTACAGAGGATATGTAACACTGGTAGTTTTTGCATACAATTTGAGAAGCATCAATGTCTTTGCTTGTTGTGTCCATTTTTAAAACAGTAGATTTATCTGTTGTGAATGTTAAACTTCCATTAGCATGAGTTATACCAAAGACATAAGCGGTTGCATGGTATTGATTGATAACTTGTTTATTGTTAGTATCAACAAATGTTATGAATGCATCATCTGTCGTTGCAATAGTATCGTTGTTGACTAGGGTAGCATCGTAGGGCATCGTCAGTGACAATTTTGACTTAGGTACACCTCTTTCATCTAGGAAATGTAATTGGTATGCGCAAAGAACGATTTCTTTATTTGGAAGTAAGAGACAACCCGTTATACGTAATCTTTCATCAACAGGAAATGTTCGCACAAGTGATAGATTTGTATCACCAATCGGTCGCTTCTGAACTAAGTGCTGCTGCTTCGACATGTTAGATCTAAACTTTATGCCAGATGGTTTAGTTTGTATCTGAACTGACACTAATTCACATTTAGAATCCCTTATAACGCAAGAAAGTTTGTCATTATACACCAATCTTACTTCATCAAATGCTCTCTTTGACTCCATTTCGCCCATGACTTTCTCGATATCACAAATGTTGTTTTCTATGAATTTAGACGCCATGAAAACTTTTGTATTTGATCCGTTTTGTAGAATAAGTGACATGTTTTCTTTCAAACCGTTTACAGTCTGCTTAAGCTTGACGAACTTTGTATAGAAGATTCTAAAGTGGACTTTCTTTTGGCATATTTCTGTCTGACGTCTGATGCCACTTTGTCTAGAAATTCAGTGATTTTTTCTTTCGTCACCTCTATCTCTTTTTCAATATTTTTGACTCCTGATTCAAGGTCGTGTAGGTTTTTCGTCTTCTCGACCGTTACCTGATCACAGAATGTAACTAAATCATCGGCACATTTCATTATTTGTTCCACTATAAGGAATGTTTAGCATTTGCGACATAATCATCGATTGCTGGTAGGTCTCCGCATTTACTGTGCATGTCTGCAATACATTTTCGACAGCAAATTTCCTGGTGTATAGTGCAATAGTTTTGATATGGAGCATCGTTTTTTTTCGCAGACCTCTGACACCATCTTGGGAAAATCTGGAAATTTCTTAATGTGCCCAATCGGTATTACTAAATGAATGCGGGTTACTTTGACACTCTTGTGATGCTCATAACATGACTGGCATAAATTATCATCACAATCATTACACCAATACAACCCAACCTCTTGTTTTGATCTATATTCACAGGGTCCGCATGCATTGTTTTTGCTCTTGTCGTGTTTTTCTGCCATTGTTGTGCAACTGAAATAAACGATATTTTTATTTGAAAAGATAAACTTTAACATAAAGCAAATGGCTCCTGCACGTCTGAATCCCTAACCTGGTCATAAAACAATAAGGGCAATGGTCTATATAACGCCTAAAAGGGGACAAGTTGACTACATACAATAAATTACCTACATGTACTGGATACCTAAATTACACAAAAAACCATATAAATCCCGTTTTATCTCTGCATCAAGTAAATGTTTCTTAACCAATATTTCTAAAGTCTTGTCTCTTGCTTTAACTACAAGGAAAGAATTTATCATCAGATACTGTGATAAAATTTTCGAAAATAATGGAATAAATCATTTTTGGAGTGTTAAAATTCTCTTGATGTTTTAGACAAACTTCGGGCATTTGAAAACACTTTTCAATCCGTAGACAGCTATGACTTTTCCACTTTATATACTAATCTACCTCACAATCTTATCAAAAAGAAATTTGAATATTTAATTAAATGGTGCTTTGACAAATCTAAAAGTGACTACATCTGTTCTAAAGTGTCACAAGTATTTAGTAAATCGTTTTTTAGTAACGAAACCCACAGAGGTTATGTAAATTGGACCGACATGAAGTTATTACTGCATTAAACTTTCTTTTAGATAATATTTACATCCGGTTCGGTAAACAAATAGATCGCCAAGTCATTGGTATTCCAATGGGAACCAATTGTGCTCCACTCATAGGTGATCTTTTTTTATATTGTTACGAATCACAGTTTATGGCCAAGCTACAAAAAGACCCAAACAAAAACCACCTTATCAAAACTTTTAACAATACATATAGGTACTTATATGACATACTATAGCTCTAAACAACCCCACATTCTCAAATTTAATAAATGATATATATCCTAAAGAATTAACCCTAAATAAAGCAAACTCGACCGACAGTAGATGTCCTTTTCTAGATTTGGACTTAAGCATTATCAATGGTAGATTACACACTAAAGTATATGATAAACGGGATGACTTTCATTCCCAATAGTTAATTTTCCGTTTCTTGAAGGAGACGTACCATTAGCTCCAGCTTACGGGGTATACATTTCACAATTAGTCAGGTATGCTCGCATTTGCAGTGATCTGTCTGATTTTAATGAAATTAAACTGTTAACACAGAGACATGTCTCGCCTGTCGCAACTGGACACAGTATAAAATGAAGTAAAAATCCTCCTTAAACTGATCTTAACTAATGCTTAAGCAGATGCATACCAAATATAAATGATGAACCATAACTGCTTTATAAAAAACACTCGTGACATAAGTAAAAAGTTAAAAAGTGTAAAATCTCAAAGTCAGTAGACTGTGACTGCAGGATCATACAGATAAAATACTTTTGAAATTGATCTGTACTGATGCTTATGCAATTGCATACCCAATATCAATGATGTACCATAACTGCTTCATGTTAAACAGACATAAGAAAAAAGGTTAACCTCGGCCAAATCGGTGTAAAATTTCAGTCAGTAGACTGTGACTGCAGAAGCATACAATTGAAATGCTTTTGAAATTGATCTGTACTAATGCTAATGCAAGTGCATACCCAATTTCAATGGTGAACCATAACTGCTTCATGTTAAACAGACTTAAGAAAAAAGGTTAACCTCTGCCAAATCAGTGTAAAATTTCAAAGTCAGTAGATCGTGACTGCAGGAGCATACAGGTGAAATCCTTTTAAAACTGATCTGTACTGATGCTGATGCAACTGCATACCAAATATCAATGGTGTAACATAACTGCTTCATGTTAAACAGACTTAAGAAAAAAGGTTAACCTCGGCCAAATCAGTGTAAAATTTCAAATTCAGTAGACCGTGACTGCAGGAGCATACAGGTGAAATCCTTTTAAAACTGATCTGTACTGATGCTGATGCAACTGCATACCAAATATCAATGGTGTAACATAACTGCTTCATGTTAAACAGACTTAAGAAAAAAGGTTAACCTCGGCCAAATCAGTGTAAAATTTCAAAGTCAGTACCAACAATAATTTAATATGAAAGGAAATAAGCTCGGTGTGACCCCGAATCTCCATGAGCTAAGGGACCGCGTCAACTGTAGCTGTAAAAGGAGCAACAATATTGTAGATAAGCTGTTGATATCATTGTCAATGTTAATAGCTTTAACATTACAAAACTCTATCATCCGTGGTTGTTTAAAAGATACTGCTTATTTAGTAATAGAAATCGGATTAGCAATATACTTTCCAAAAATGATTTGCATATAATGACGTTTTTGCCGGTAGGACCGTCAGAGCATAGGAGTATTAAATGGGGGTTCTTTAAATTAAAAGTAATTGTGAAATCAGAAAGACATATTTTAGAACCATTTTATTGTAGATGATACCTATATGCTAAAACGTTTGGTCGACTTTGAAGTGCCAAAGTACATAAATGTATGTTAATAGATACAAATAAAATATCTTGCATCATGCAGTGCTACATGGATATTTATTTATTTAAAGGTAGAAAAAAAAAGACCATTAATCTCAATTTGAATAAGTATTTTGTTTCAAACAAGCAAATATTGCACTACCAAGGACAGAACTAAATTGGATGTCACAGAGAAACACTTAAAGATGAGAATTTCATTAGATTAATGACATTTGGTAATAACGAAAATTAAGATTTCTTGTTCTATATATCTTAATAATTGGTTCCATTAATACTTATCTACTTCAGAAGGCTAGAGAAAATGCTGACAGTCTCTGATTCAAAAGAAATGTGAATATACAACTTACTCCGACACATGACTAAACTGAGAACAGTGAAAAAATGGTTCGTTGGTTTAAATCTATTTCTCCTATATTTTTTTTAATTCTATGCCCAGCAACCACTTGTAACAAGTAGAATACGACAGTTTTAAGCTTATGAAAAATATATACCAAAGGGTGTCAACAAAATTTTTATGCTGTATAGTACGTGGAAGCCTCTTACCAGCAGCATTAATTGTAATGAATATCTTGAAAGGCGTAATCTACCCCTAAAGGTTCGAACAAGGAAGCCAAAATTGGCATCGAGGGTTGCAACATAATAAAAATATGTGTGAGACAAGTCCGGATGTGACCAACACTAAATCAATCTTTGGCAACGTGACGGGTGTGCTATAGAAAGCAGGAACTGCTTTCTCTTCCGGAGCACCTGAGTTTACTCTCGTTTCGACTGAGTGAACGTTGGTAAATGCGGTTTTGTTATGTGTGTGTTTGGTTTTTTGTTTTTTGTTTTTGTTTTTTTTTTTGGGGGGGGGGGTGTGGTTTATTTCGTTGTGATGATTTTTTTGTGTCTATCGATTTTGTCTTTGTCCTTTCGGTATAATGATGTGTGATTATCCCTTTCGAATCCAAATATATCTGCTTTCCGATTTATACACTGGGATTGAAAAGCCATGTTTCAAAAGGTCTGCCTTCAAATTCTAGACTAGCTAGGACCATTTTAAAGTAGTAGAGATATTAAATCAGCTTTCACTGTTGTGACAGTAAATTCACCATAAACTAATTGTAGAAATGTTTACTCTAGATATGAATTTACCATAAGACATTTAGTATATGTCTGGAGCGGAAATTTGTTTGATTGACAGAAAAGGTTTCAGACAAAACTATCACTTACACAGGAAATACAAATTTACATTGTCCAAAATAATTTTGCTGTTCATGTCGAGAATAATTATTTCTGAAAGGAGATTAGTTCTATGCAAACAAGATAAAAAAAAATCCGTCAAAGTAAAACATGGCCGGATATTGTATAATAAAACCCTCTGATGCCCCTACCTCGCGAGGCATGTCTGTCACAGGAGCTACATTATTGCAGCTACGTTTAACAGGAAGTAGGTGAACAACAGACCTGAAATCGAATCCCACGTTATGGAACCCCACCCTGATGTTGTATACCAAATATCAAGTGACTAGGAATAGTAGCTGTCGAGAAAAAATTCTTCCACACCCGCTCGCCCGTCAACCGCCCGACATTCACCATCTTATAACCCGACTGTTTCACTCCGTGAAATCCGGCCAAAAATTATGAAAAAAAGGATTATGAAAGTATTGCTAAAATTACTAAGACACATGCTGCATTTTTACTTTCTGGTTTATTTTCTGTTCCGTTGTTTGATGTCTAAAGGAAAACTGAGGTTGAAAAAGAACTTTCTAAATATATGTTACGGTAAATGTGTGTAAGGAAATAACATGAAATTACTAACTTTTTCAGGAATTTCACGAAATTACTAGGTCATTTATTAATTACTAGTACGTGAAATTACTAAAATTTCCATTAATAACACGAAATTACTGAAAAAAAAATCATGGCATTACACACATTTATTGATTCCATTATCTATACGTATAAATTGGCTGTTAAATGATGATGAAATATGCAAAAGATTATGAAAGATTAAGAGGAATCTGAATTGCTTAAAAAATGATATACAAAAAAATAGTTTGTAACTCCTTGACAAATGAATTTAAAACTTTCGATTGTTAAATTGTACACATCTGTATGGGTATGACAAACATTTAGAATGTGTCCACGGGACACAGATGCCCCTGCTAGGCCCCAAATAGGAAGTAGAGGTCTCTAAAAGTACTAACCATCCTACGTTTGCACCAAGTTTAAAACCTTTCTCATGTATGATTTGAAAATTCTGAGAAAAGCTTGAAGTATTTTTTTATGTAAATTTTCAAATGGACCAAGTCCCAAATAGAAAGTTCACTCGGTCTGAAAGTTGCTTTAGGACATTCAGTTTGCCATACATAACCACCCTATTTAATTTCAAATAATTGTAATTTATGGTTTCATAGAAATGCTTGACGAAATCCGTACGGACGGACAGACATACTGACATGAGCAAAACTAAATGCCCCCGATATGTCGTCACAGGGGGCATGCAAATTAGGAAAGTTATATTTTTTCATAAAAGACAAATGAAAGAATTCTATGTATTGGTCCACAGCTGCATCCTATTTTAATGAAATAGCTTAATATAGACTTGACAAAATGACAACCTTCTTCTGCTAGATAGCATACTAGTAAATTTGTTTAAATTTCTAATTCATACATGATTAACTTTTTTATGCCCCCGCGACAAGATGTCGGGGGCATTATGTTTTACTCATGCCCCTCCGTCCGTCCTTTCGTCCGTCCGTACGAATATCCGTTAAGGTTTTCCCAGAAACCGTCCATGGGCATAATTTGAAACTTGGTAGAATGGTTCAGCATGACAAACTATATGCCTTAAGCGAGTTTCAGGTTTGTCGGATATCTACTTCCTGTTTGGGAATAGGACGATATCAAAACCGATGAAAATCGACTTGAAAATTTCCGCAAAGTTTGTCTCGGTAATCAGACATGGGAATGATTCGAATCTTGGTAGGATGGTTCAGCATGACATACTTCAAGTCCTAAGTTACTTTTAGACCAGTTGGACATCTACATCCTGTTTGGGTCTGGGCCGATATAAAAAACTATGAAAATCGACTTAAAATTTCCGCAAGACTTTTCAGAAATCTTTAAACTTTATAGGATGGTTCAGTATGACAGACTGTATGTCCTAGGCGACTTTCAGGTCTGTCAGATATTTACTTCCTGTTTGGGACTAGGCCGATATCAAAATCGATGAAAATAGACTTGAAAATTTCCGTCAAGCTTTTCTCAGAAACCGTAGATGGGTATGATTTGAAATCGGGTAGGATTGTTCAGTATGACAAACTGTATGTCCTAAGCAACTTTCAGGTCTGTCGGACATCTTCTTTCTGTTTGGGGCCTAGCGGGGGCATCTGTGTCCCATCGACACATTATTTCTTTATTCTGAATTTTCTGCCAGCTAACAATCAGGAATTCCGTCTGTCCCTTGGTTATCTTATTTTTACCATAGATGTCACATTTACCTCTTGTACAACTTCGAGAAACTCCATTTATCAACCTTTGGATTTTCCCATTACAAAACTGACAATGTTTGATTATGAGCACGGAAACACAGTTCATACAGTACGGAAGTGAAGACATGGGCCTCCTACCTGCATGCTTTGAAACATTGATTCACTTTTTTGTTTTATTATTTTACTTTTAACAACACCTTTTTATGACAAATTTCCTTTTAGCACTTTAATAAATCAACTATATTTTCTTTTAGTTAAAGATTTTGTTTTCAGCAAATGTGTGTAAAATTCTCTTAAATTTTCAGTAATTTCATGTAATTCCTTATGAAATTCAGTAATTTCACGTAATTACTAAGCTCTTTAGGAATTACATGAAATTCCTGAATTTTCAGTAATTTCGTGAAATTACTAATTACACATATTTACAGTAACATTTACATTGTAGGTGTGCAGCAACATCCAAAAATCTAAGACTTTCTTTTGTTTTTTTTTTTTATACAAGGCCCTTGGTAGGGTCACTTAGAAAAGTAACAAGAAAAACAAGAGTTGACACTAAAGTATGTTTTGCCTGTCGGCACAATCATAGAACTCATTGAACTTTTCACTTAATTTATTTTCCTTCAGAAAAGTTACGGTCAAGGTCCTGTGACAGGTGACAGAATTCCATTTAACCATCACAAAGGCTCAATGGAATGTCTGAAGTATTCTAGATACCATATGCATTGTTTTTGAGAAACCATGAAAAAAGACCGATATTCACAAAGTCATTCATCCATGAAAATGGGGTCAAGGTCAAATAACATTATGATACCAAAATCCTAAGGGTCTGTATACCAAATATCAGATGCCTAGCTATAATATTATACTTTTCACTTAACTCATTTTCCAATACTTTTCACTCAACTCATTTCCACCCAAAATCATCTAAGTTCACAAAGCCACTGAACCATGAAAATGGGGTCAGAGTCACACAATATGATGTCAAATGCATAGACGGAAACCCCAAGTGTCTGTATACCAAATATCAGATGCTTAGCTATTATACTTTTCACTTAATTTATTTTCCACAAAAGTTTTAATGGTCCCAAAAATCATCTAGGTCCACTGTCACTGAACCATGAAAATTGTGTCAAGGTCACAGGACATGGTGTCAATTGCATAGACCATTTATTATACTTTTTACTTGATTCATCTTCCACAAAAGTCTTACAAAGAAGATTTTTTGCCCCAAAAATCATATAAGTTCACAGAATGGCTGAACCATGAAAATGGAGTCAGGATCAAACAGCATGGTACAAGTTGCATAGACCATAACCCAAAGTGTCTGTATACCAGATATCAGATGTCTAGCTTTTATACTTTTCAGTAAATTCATTTTCCACAAAAGTCTTACAAAGTGGGTTTTTGGCCTGAAAAAAGTCTAAGTTCACAGAGTCGCTGAACCATGAAATTGGGGTCAGGGTCAAATGGCATGGGGCCAGTTGTGTAGACCATATTCCCAACTGTCTGTAAACCAAATATCAGATGCCTAGCTATTATTCTTTTCTTGTAATTCATTTTCTACAAAAGTCTTACAAAAAAGTTTACGCCACCGCCGCCGGAAAGTAATACCTATGTCTCGCCTTCAGCAACTATAGTCACAGGCGACAAAAACAATAGTGACTGTAAAAGGAAGTTGATGTTATACAAAATGTAGTTGAAGAGTTCTATAACATTTACAGTCTTCTCCCCCAAATAATTTTAATAGCATTCTAGTATTTTAAGTTTTCGCAATAGTTTGAAATTAAAGTTTGTTTTTGCCTACAAAAAAGATGTCTCCCCCCGTTTCCCCAAAAATATCTAAGTTCAAAGGAACAGAACTCCCACAAAAATTTGAGGATCAAAATTTCCTGGTATCATGCATAACTACATATGGTGTCCTTCCTTTATACAAAGTTTCATTGAATTCAGTTCAGTAATGTCAGAGGAGTTGCACTGACAAGATGATAAATGAGGATTTTCAGCAATTTTCTAAGTTCAAAGGGCCATAACTCCTACAAAAATTTGAGGATCGAAATTTCCTGGTAATATGCACAACTACATATGGTGTCCTTCCTATATACCAAGTTTCATTGAATTCGGTTCAGTAGTTTCAGAGGAGTTGAGCTGACAAGATGATAAATGAGGATTTTCAGCAATTTTCTAAGTTCAAAGGGACATAACTACCACAAAAATTTGAGGATCAAAATTTCCTGGTAATTTGCACAATTACATATGGTGACCTTCCTACATACCAAGTTTTGTTGAATTTGGTTCTGTAGTTTTTGAGGAGTTGGGCTGACGAACTTTGTGACCGACAGACAGACGGACGGACAGACTCGACAAAAACAATATGTTCACCCACATATTGTGGGGGGAGACATAATTATAGCATGATTTCTTATGAATCTATATAAGAGGAATACTGATAGCATCACATTGCAAGGATGCTAAAAGGGACTTGGGTGAACTAGGATTAAAATATCTCTGATGACAGGTTAACATAGGTAAGATAATGGATGTTGAATCCTATCTGTCTTTTTTTTTTGGAAACGTCAGTTGACCTTAAATAAAAGTACAAAATTAGATTTAAATTTATTACCTTGGTACAAAGCATAAATTAGCATAAATAGCCAAATAAATTAAATATGTTAAAATACCATATTCTTAGCCATACTTTTTACATAAATATTGAATCATATGTTCTAAAATTATACATATATTTGTGACATGCAACTAAATGTAGAATAATCTGTTTAATAATACTGTAAACTATTAAAGAAAATACAACTTAACAGACAAATACTGTACATTTTTGTAAGTGTACCGAACCAATAACGAAAAAGCTCATAAAGATAAGTGGAAGTTTAATGAATCAAAGAAAAAACTGAACCTTCCAAAATATTATTGAAAACACACTGCAAAATTTCAAAACATTTCTGGATTTCACTCTTACAAATAGCGCTTGCTTAGTTGAAATTACTTTTCTTTGAAGATTTTCAAAAGGTAAAGGTACAATAGAATTTTTTAAGTTGTAATCATAAATCATGCATGTATAAAATGAAGTTGGCTGAATCAAAAAAATTAACTAAGAATTTGTAATGTATATGAAGAATTCTGAGGAAGTTTGTGTCATTTAGATATTAAAATAAGTTAGCAAATATAAACAATTATAATAATAATAATTTTATCCATATAGAAGTTAGAGAGAAAAAATATTTGTGAGCATGCAAAAACCTTGAAAAATATATTAATTGAAATTAAAAGCCATTACAAAATCTATTTTAAACTTACAACACTAAATTACATAAATTTGAAGTCATTAATATAATGACTTTTAATTGTAAATAAATTAATGGGGAATATAATTGACTTAATTCTGGTCTTAATAATACAAATGACAATTTTTTGCATGCTATTTTAAGTGTAAATTTAAAAAATAAAAAAATTCTCAGAATTTTGTTGTTGAAAATTTACTATCCCTATTTTATTACTTATGTTTTCACCTTTGCAAATGATAAATAAAAATACTGGTATTATTAATGAAAAACTTGGCTTGTTTTCACAATACAAATGACGCTTGTATGTTTACCTAGAATACAAATGACATATGTATGCAGTTTTAAAAAGCAGAAAAATGACAAATATCACAGATTATGCAAACATTGAAATACAAAGACATTTCCTTCTAACACACGCTTATTAACACATTATATATTTCAGATCTATTATTAATTCTAAGAATTTACTCATATTCTTCTTATCTTGCAATTGAAGAACTGCTATCACTTGATTACCTACACTAAAACTTTTCTTCTGCATAAGTTGTCAACCCTACATAAATCAGTCTCGGGTAGTAATATAAATATTTTGTTTTTTATCAGCTAATGAAGACAATTATACATTCTTGAGGTAACCTTTCTTTTTGAATCCTTACTACATAATTAGAAAAATTCCAAAAAATTTTGAGGAAAGAGTTCAACATAAAAAAAATTGTTCATTGAGTAAGACAAAGCTTTTTATAATGATTTCAGTTCTGCTTATAATAAACAGATTAAGATCACTAAAAATTATACACTTGAAAACTAAAATATTTTCCATAACGAACATACATACCGCTTTATAGGTAATTAGTACTAGAACACATTTTCTAAATATAAAATAATCATTTAAGTCTGTGAGCCAAGCTTATTAGTGAAACCCCTGATTTATATTGATACATTGCAAAAATTGAAAGTCCAATTATCTCCCATGAAAATGATATCAGAGGAAACGTACATCTCAATATGATATCATTTTCTTCGAGTCAAATTTCTAGCTTAAGTGGTTTGGGAAGAGTTCAGCTTATGAGATATGTGGACAGACAGACAGACATAAAAGGTGATACCTATATTCCAAAAACTTTGTTTGTAAGGAGGGGGGTATATTTACAATGCATCACAACAGAGGTTATTAGTACAATAAATATGACAATGTGCTCTCCAATTGTACACTTATATACATGTATAAATAGAGACACAAAACATACATATATATCACAGGGTTATATTTATCCTGATAAGATACTTAAATAATACCATACACAACATTGGGATATAAACAGAGTAAAAAAGCTGCCCTTTTCAAGCCCAGAATATACAAATATTAGTGCTTTTCTTGGGTTGTTTTTGTTTAGTTTTGTAGTAAAAAATATCAAAGCTCTTTAAGATGTTGTCAGCTAAATTGTAATCAGAAATAAATGGACTATAAGTTGGACATACCAACAAAACAAACAATTAAGTTTAAAAGCACTAACACTCATTTCATGTTTGGTAAAAAAAATCTAGAGAACATTAATTTTCTTCAAAACTACACATTCAAATATACTAAACCTAAAATTTATATTAGAGAAAAAAATATCCATGCTAACTTATCTAGTCATTTGAAAACCCTAGGAAAAACTAAAAAAAAACAAATGGTTTTAAAAGAAAAAGAACCCAAAGCAGTTAAGGTCAATAAATTAATTTTCAGAACAACTTACAAACCCCTACATAACAAAACTGTAAATAACAATTATTTCAAAGAAAATAAAACCTCTTTGTAAGATATTTTACTACTGTCATTTACTGTGATACACTTTAGAAAGCCTAAGCACATCAAAGATCAGTTGAATTTGGCCTAAAATTATAAAAAAAAGTTTACTACATTAGATAACTATCATACATCATCTATGTTGTTTGATAAGAAATGGTAGACAAATGCAGCTCGTTTCATTTCTTCCTCTTTAGCTATGCTTCTGCCAGCTCTACCAGTCTTAGGGGAGGCAGACATATACTGATGGTCAGGTCGTAGGAACACATCACCAAATAGAGAGGCTGGAAAAGAAAATATGTCATAATTATAGAGTAACAAGAGGCTCTCAGGAGCCTAAATCACTCACCTGGTCTTTAAGCTAGAAATGTATCCTGTATTAGCTATTACCCATACAAGGGGTCATCTGACAACTTTGACCCAATAAAGACTTTTGTAGAACTTTATAAGCTAAAGGTTTAAGCAAGCAACAGGTTTTTTTTTCTATCTGCAATAGCTTACATTATATAGACCAAAAACATGAAAAATGCAATTTTTGACTTTTGAAGGGTCATAACCGCTACAGTAGACTCCGCCAAATCGGATATCGAATTTGTCAGGAAAAAATATCCGATTACCCAGGATATCCGATTTGCCATTTCAGGAGATCGAATATCAGTTTTGGTGATGTAACTCAGTCTTGTCCATGTGTTCCATGTTGAGGATGCCATCATACTATATATTTGTTGTATCATGCAAGAATAAAGGATTAAGTGAATAGCTATTGTTATTTTATTAATTAATAAAGAATTTTCATCAATTTGTGTACTTATATTCCCTCCATAACATGTGTTTTACTGAGGTCGTCCATCTTTGTTGTTTACATTGTAGAAAATTTATTAATCTCTAACAAGCATCAACATTTTTTCTCTATCAATGTACGAGATTTAAAAGGCTGGTATTCATTCATATTACATCTAAATCGTAAAATTATGTGTTTCAGAATCATATTTTCATAAAGATGTCAAAATTTGTCTACATTTGTCAATCAAATATTAGATTATAGCAGCTCATGAATATTCAAAATGGCGACTAGTGTTACAAAATGTTGATTAGCCATGTGGTTGTCCACACATCGTCTTGGATAATGATTTTATTTCAAATCTATTGAGACATCCTTTTCAAGATTGGCATCATAGTGGAGGAATATCAATGTTTCAAAATTGAAAACCGTCAATAAAGGAAGTCAGTTGAAATGTTAGCATTACACAGCTCACATGATTTGTTTACAGTCATGACGTAATGAGTACACCTGTAATTTCAATGACCTACGTGTTACCCACACACTAAATTTACACAGACTTCACCACTAATAAATTTATTTTGTACCAACACAATATCATTTTGAAATATATTTTATTAGCTGTGCCAACATAAGATTTCAGAATAACAACTTGAAAGGTTTTAAAACAATTATATTTTGACTTCCGGCATGTACGATGATCATGATTGACAGGTGTGCAAGAAAATAAACACACAGAAGATATATTTTTTATTGCTTAAATAAAAACAAGTGTTGGAATAAAAACATCTTCATTAGTAAATACAATATTCTTTGTTTATTAAAAATCATAAACAGCGAGTTGAATACAAATGTTGGTGAAAACGTATGTCAAACTTCCGGTCATCACGATCTTCTGAAATACAAAAATATCCGATTTTTATACAAAATGGCAACATTTTTGAGGAATATTCTATCCTATTTGCCGATATATCCAATGTTCCGATATCCTTTTTCCCGATAAAAAATATATAGAAAGAATAGGAAATGGTTTGGTGTTTTGATATTCTATCCCATTTGCCGATATATCCAAGTAGCCGATATCCGATTTCGTGGAGTCTACTGTATAAGGAGTCATCTGACATCTTCAGGCCAATTGAATGGAGACTCTTGTAGAACTTTTGATGCTGAAAAGTTTCTGTAGTGTTGAAATTACTTCTATACATCTGAACCTGTACATGTTTAAACTTCACAAAAACATAATTTGTTCATTAAGAAGTAAAGTTTGTTTTTTTTTCCACAACACTTTCAAAACCATTAGAGAACATTATATGTTCATGTACTGATTTATTTCATAAATAAACTGTTAACACAGAGACACGTCTCGCCTGTCGCAACAGGACACAGTATAAAATGAAGTAAAAATCCTCCTTAAACTGATCTTGATTGATGCTTTAGCAGCTGCATACCAAATGTAAATGGTGAACCATAACTGCTTTATATAAAACACTCATGACATAAGTAAAAAGTTTTAAAAAAGTGTAAAATTTCTAAGTCAGTAGACCTTGACTGCAGGAGCATACAGATTATATGTTTTTGAAATTGATCTGTACTTATGCTAATGCATGCTAATGCTAATGCTAAATTGAACCGTTAACCAACTTACCTAGGAATTTAATATCTAAGTTATTATTTTGTGACTTTGTCAGCAACTCTTTGAGGAATGATGTTAAATATCTAAATACATTTTTATGGTATTCTGGAATCTGATGAATGATCTACAAAAATAAACAAGGAATAATTTAAACTAGCTAGCAAAAGAATACCCCTTGCTTTATAACAAACTGAACAAGAACAGACTTCCTGGGTCTCCCACCTAGTGGCAAAAATTCTAAGTCAGCCCACTAAACAGGAAGTAGATAAGCAACAGACGTGAAAACGCATCACACCATATGAAACCCCTACCAAATATCAAAAGTCAAGGATTAGTAATAGCTGAGAAATCTGTTACGAAAAATTTCCATTTTTTACCCTTAATAAATCTGTGAAAGTAAAAAATGGCCAAATTTCGTTAAACAGGGAGTAGGTGAGCAACAGACCTGAAATCAAATCCCACTTATGGACCCCACCCTGATATTGTATACCAAATATCAAGTGGCTGTTGCTGAGAAAACTGTTACGAAAATTTCTTCAACATTTTTTACCCTTAAAAAATTCTAAGTTGGCTGTTAAACAGGAAGTAGGTAAGTGACAGACCTGAAAATGCATCCTACCATTTAAGACCCCTACCTGAAGCTGCAAACAAAATATCAAAGGCCTACAGTTAATAGTTTCTGACAAAAAATGTGACGGACGGACATCAGCATTTTAATGTCCCAACTCCGCCTTAATTACGTGCATCTCACATGAATGATACCTAAGAGCATAAAACATACTTTGTTTTTGAGGGTATAACTAAATGGTCAAAGAAGTTTTATTTACTTATCATCATTATAGAGAGGATGCCAGTTCTATGCATTACATGTACTGTAGATTCAATTATTTTCGTGGGTACCAATTTTTGTGGTTTGGTGAAAAAGTATCAGTTCATGGATTCTTAAATTCTTTGTTCTTTAATCTGCAGCATACACATCAATGTTAAATTTCCTTTTCAAATTTCTTGGTTCAAGGCTACCCATGAAAGCCACGAAAATTGATACCCCACAAATAATAACGAAACTACAGTATTTAGCTTTTGTTAATTAAATGGTTTGTTCATTAATATTTTGCTTTACAGATATGCATTTAAATATCTATTGGTTCATGTTGCTTTAACAAAAAAAATAAAGAATTTGAAAATTCTCAATTTAGTTATCTTACTTGTTTACACAGCAGGTAGTTGTTTGAGCACTCTAAACATCTTCTATGAACACTTTTAGGGATGACAGGATCAGGCAAAGATTCCAGAAACAATAATAAAGCTTCAGCTATGGAATGGATACTACCAGCTAAGGTGGGTTAAGGAATAATATTCAACGGATATAAATTTATGTTCTACAGGTGGGGTTTATTGAAGTACAAGCAAACATGAAACAGAAAGTAGGTGAGTGACAGCCCTGGAATCAATTTGTTCATATATGTACTGTGGCTTCATTATTATTCTTTGGGTATCAATTTTCGTAGTTTTCGTCCATGGCGCTGACCCATGAAATTGGATACCCCACGAATAGGAAATTTAACATTGATCTGATCATATACTGCAGACTTCAGAAACAAAAATTTAAGATTCTAGGAACTTGTCAATTTCTATCAAACCACGAAAATTGGTACCCATGAAAATTAATGAATCCACAGTATCTTACTTCATACTGAAACTGCATACCAAATATCAAAAGGCTGTGATAAGCAGTTGAGACAACTGTGAGGAAAATACATGTATTTTCACCATCTGTGGTAGGTGCATATATGTGCTATGTGCTGTCTGTTTCTTTGCCTTGTGCTTGTTTGTGTTGACTGGTTTTGTCTTTGCCCTTTCAGACTTTTGACATTTTGATGCCCAAAAGTTACCTTCTGCTTCTGACATTCACATTTTCATGATTTTGATAACCTGAATTTTCACTTTCTGAAATCCAGCCAAATACCAGCTCACAGCAAATTTCAAAAGGATACGAATCTTTGGAGGGACACCAGTGTCTAAGCAGTCTCTAATCAGTTGTATTTCTTTGTTCAAGCCAGGCTTCTGAAACAAATCCTCCTACAAAGAGATAACAAAAAGTTATACATTGTATAATAGAAAATTATTCAACATTTACAATACTTAAAACATCAGTCAAACCTTGTTGTCAAATGAATACAGCTGCTACATTTAACTTTCTACAGTCATTACATTTACTTGTTCATCACAAAGATACATAGACAGAAAAGGCTTGAATTAGAGGGTCAGCTTTTAATATTTTTGACATTTATTTGGAATTCTCAGGGTTTTTCTTTCAAAATAAGGTAAAAAAATTGCACGGTACCCCCAATTTTTCTTTTGTTTAAGGTCTTTTTTACATCGTAAATTACTGATTTATAAATTTATTTCAAATTCTAATAACTTTTTCATAAGTTTTAACAGCTAAACTATATTAATTTTAAAGCTATGAAAAAAGCAGAGAACAAATTTTCCCAGCAAATTTTGAACTCTTATTATCTTTAAAACGAGTACGGTAACCTTTCAAAATTTTTTAACTTATTTTGTTTTTTCAATTATTCCTGTATGATATAAGGCAATAATTACAAGATCTCATCACTTTTAAAGTCACCCTCGAACATCCTTATAGAACTTGCAAAGGTTGGCCAATAGTTTAGACGGTAAAATCAAGCTATGCCTAGGAAATCTATTTTGAAAATTCAATTGCAAATCTGTTTAATAAAATATTATAAGTACTATGCATTTGTTTTGAAGTATTAATTTATGAGCTATTATTTTTTTTACTATTATGATAGTATTGTGACAAAATCTGACATAAAGAGTGAATGAAAAAACCAAAGTAACAATAGAAATAGACCATCAAAACAGACATGACACGATATAGAAAGCCATGTTAACAACAGTCAAATATCTGTCAAAGTCAAAAATGGTCATATTTTATTAGAGAGGAAGTAGATGAACCAGAGATCTCAAATTGAATCCCACTTTAAGGGACCCTATGCTGAAGCTGCATACTAAATAGTAAAAGGCTGAGATCAGTAATGAAACTCCCTTTTCCATGACTGATGTCTGACATTCACCTTTTATAACCCAGATCTTTACTCTGTGATATCCTGCAAAAAATCATGCTTCACTAAACTTTACTTAATGCTAGATGACTTAATTTATTATTTATCATTTTACATTAAAAGGATAAAATTCAATTGGTGGTCAGTAGAGAAGGAAAATAATATAAACTTTTAGCTAAATATTTCTGATTGTGCATGATAAGGTCATTATATGGGTTGGTCAAATTACCCTTTCTTCAAAATGTTCTCTTTTCTGTGAACATGAAAACAAAATCTCATTGATAGAATATTAGATGTGCTAATCATGAAATTTATCAAACTAAATGTTAGGAGGAGGGAGGTTTGGCGCCATAAAACCTGGTTTAACCCACCATTTCGTTTGAAATGCCTGTACCAGTCAGGACCATTGCGATCCACCAATTCTACGGTATGACTGATTTGTTTTTGTCATTTTCTCTGGACTATGAGATTGATGATTCAAGTTCGGTAGTTTTGTTGTTACCTTTATTTATATTATACTGTGACAGTATTTGTTATCGAGGGCCATTTATTTCCAAGGTTTTGGTGGGTCAGGTAAACAACAAAATTATATTCCCAAGGAAAAAGAAATTTCACATTGCTTTCTATATCCGACAATGTAAATATATAGCTTCTACAACGCGATCGAGTTGATTATGGAATTTCTAACATCGAGAGAAATAAATTTGATTATTTTAATGGCGAGGCTTGCTGAGCGATTAAAATATCAAATTTTTTCTCAAGATGTTAGAAATTCCATAATCATCGAGAATAAAGTTGTAGAAGGTTTTTCTCTAATGTTTACAGGTAAGAAATTGCAAAAGGTCACTCATCAATTGCACATGCAATTACGCTGAGAACAAATTTCTCTCTAGAGGTGAGAAATATTTTTTCACAACTGGTTGAGAGGTTGATAAATCGGATGAAAATTAGAGAAATATTATTTCTTAAACCACAAAACCTTGAATTCATGAATATAATATAAAATTTATTTCCAATCTCAAAAATTGATGGCAATAAATTGAAATCCTTCAAAGTTATTATGTAATCATGCTTTTATTGGAAATTTTAAAATCATTTAAAACTTGACAAGAATGGATAAAACAAATAATATTTGCTGTTTGATAAACTACCCCTGTTGTTCATTTAAAACTCAAATCTAAACATAAGGTAGGAAACATTTTCACAAACAGGTACACCATTAAAATGTTTCTTCAAATTTGGACAAGCTCTTTAACAATAACAGGGAAACAAATTTTTCCAAATTATAATCTATAGACTTTTCCATCTTAAGGGAAAAGACAATATCAAATGCAACACTTCTAATCAAAAATATGTTAAAACTTAAAACATCTTGTCAGTTTTGATATCTTTAAATCGACGGCAAATATCTGCATAACACTCCTTTAATAAGACTGTGTCTCAGCGTCTATTTTAACCATTACCCAAGGGGCTGATAACTTGACGTCTATTAATTTTCCTTCAGAAATTCATCCTTTTATATCCATATTTACAACCATAACTTACATCAACAATGTTTTTATCCATATTCTATCAGAAATAATTCCCTAATGGGATTTCAAAAGGAGAAAGCGTCTGCAACATCATCATTATATGACTTTCTATCAATAATGGTTATCTTGAAACAATTTAGTCTTAAGTTGTTAGGAGAATTTCTAGTACTCTAATATCTTTTATTTTATCTTTAAGTACAAGCAATTTTAGAGTGAAAATATATTTAGGTGTAGTAACATATCAAAGATAATACAAACTTAACATATAGTCTGAATGAAAATCAACAAGCATTCTGAGAGTATTGCAAAACAATACTTAGTCCCCTACCGGCCTCATATTTCAGTCACTGGTAACAATTTGTCAAACAAATGAATACCTAAACTTGATCAGTTTATTATCTACAAGGAACAATAAAAAAAGTTTAGAAAAGAAAAATGCAATAGATTTTCAAAGTTCAAAGGGACATATCTCCCATAAAAATGTGTGGACCGGCACGAAACTCAAACTTGATCTGTAACTCATCAAGATAAACTCACATACCAAAAATCAGTTCATTGTCTATAAGTGTTTAGAAAAAGAGTGAGGAAAACTGAAAATTTAGTGAATTTTCAAAGTTCAAAGGGCCATAACTCCCATAAAAATTTGTGGACCGGCACGAAACTCAAACTTGATTTGTAACTCATCAAGGTTAACTTACATACCAAAAATCAGTTCATTATCTATAAGCGTTTAGAAAAAAAGTGCAGAAAACTGGTATTTTAGTGAATTTTCAAAGTTCAAAGGGCCATAACTCCCATAAAAAATTGTGGACCGGCATGAAACTCAAACTTGATCTGTAACTCATCAAGGTAAACTCACATACCAAAAATCAGTTCATTATCTATAAGCGTTTAGAAAAAAAGTGTGGAAAACTGAGGCGTGACAGACAGACAGACGGACAGACAGACAGACAGACAGACAGACAGACAGACGGACAGAGCACAAACCTATAGTCCCCTTCGGCTTTTGCCAGTAGGAGACTAATAAAAATATATGATGCATAATGAAGAATTTCAGGATTTGTGCAATTAAGTATTGAAAGCATGAAAAGTAAAGTTCATTTCTTTATTAATATATGTATAAAGAAATGAAAAAAAATCATTTAACATTTTAATATCTATGGGGTAAAACTCTTGAGAAACCCTGAACATTTTTTCACATATCTAAAGTAATTTTGTAGATTTGCTGCTATTTCTCAATTTTAAGCATGTGTGATAACCTATCTTTTAAACTAGACTACAAGCTCTACAACGAATGTAATCTCATTTTTTTCTAAATCTTATAAAGAGATGAGATGAAGATTAGAGACACCCTTAAGGCTACAAAGAGTTCAATTATCTATGAAAGCACAACCATGCTTCGCCCCTTGGTACTTCAGTCAACGACCACCACTGCTAATACAAACCTCATCACAACCATATTGCCATAGATGATCCACAAGTCTCCAGATCTCTTTAGGGATGGCATATAACCTGCCTCCATGGTTCAGTACATCTCTTTTGACCAAACTACCAGGCTGTTCCTACAACAGACAATCATATAGGGTTCAGAATAAGAGCTACAACTTACATAAAGGGCTAACATAAAGGGGCTGTATGTATTTACAACTAAAATAAGGTTAGTGGGGTTGTGAATATGACTTTTTTTGGGGGGGGGGGGGGTCTTAAAATATAACATTTGTGCAGCTTGTGACATCAAACACAGCCTTAGAGTTTGGAAGATAAGATTATGATATATACACATAAAGAAAAGACAGTTTAATTGATGTGAAATTGGATACTTACAATTTCAATAAGTTGGGCTGTAGGAATCTCTCTAACAGGACCGTGCATCTGTATCAATGCCTCGAGAGAACTTCCAAATGAACTTGTTACATAATTACCAGTTACAGATATGTGATTACAGTTAAGGATAATTCTGTACAACTTCAGGGATGTTAAATATGTTTAAAAGTTACCATAAAAATGAATTCCTAAAAACAAAACTCTACAAATTATGCTTTGTAATAAAGATTCCGAGATTTCTAGTGGTTAAACTATATCAAAATTGTTTATAGTTTCTAAACATGCAGATGAAAACACTAAACAATGTATTAATTTCTTCATGCTTATATGGGCTGTGTAGTGCCTCTTGATGTTTTTTTTATAGTTTATTATCTATTTAAAGGATATAAAGAAATCTTTGCCTCCATGTAGATGTAGCACTAAAATGTCTTCCAATTTATCGGTACCACTGTTCAGTACTGCAGCACTCTTCTTATCTACATAGACTGATATTTTAATCTCACAACTTTTTCCTGAAACAGAGAATACAAAATCTGTTGATTGTTTTGATATAAATGGATATAATTTTTGGCAATAAATCAATGATTTTTACTTTCAATTCGACTTTTTTGAAATTTTTTTACAGAATCTTATAGAACTAGAAAGTGTGTCTTTGGGCCACAGATGGCCCTCCCGTTCTTAAAATATCATTGACCCCCAACATGTTTTACCTCGGATATGGACCTACACCAAGAAATTTATTATAGTTGTTCATATGAAAATATAGGTTGTAGTGACCTACTTTTTAGTGGGTGATATAGCCCTACACAAGATGATATATTGAAGAAATATCATTGACCCCCAAACATCTAGCATCCAAGTTATTGACCTTAACCAAGAACTTGACCAAAGTCATTCATGTGTAAAATATAGGTCACAGTGACCTACTTCCTATTTGGTGATGTAGTAATACCAACGACACGTCTAGTGGTGAAATATCATTGACCCCAACATCTAGCATCTGAGTTATGGACCTTAACCAAAGTCATTAATGCTTAATATAGGTCACAGTGACATACTTTCTGGTGGGTGATGTAGTGCTACCTAAGACACATCAAGTGGTGAAATATCATTGACCCCCAACATCTAGTATCTGAGTTATGGACCTTAACCAGGAACTTAACTAAAGGTGTTCATGAGTAAAATATAAGTCAAGGTTTTTTTCTAGTGGGTGGTGTAGCACTCCCAAAGACACATCTAGTGGTGAAATATTGACCCCAAACATCTAGTATCTGAGTTATAGACCTTATCAAAGAACTTAATCAAAGTGTTATAAACCTACGGAAGGACAGACTGACAGCCAAGGGTAAAACTATATGTCTGATCCACATATGCAGTCAGGCCATAAAATTATTTCTCGAACTAGCAGCTAACAATGCAAAACACAAATTATATTTCGTATTTTATGTCAACTTCAAATAAATTGTTATGATATTTTCAGAAGTGAAAGGCATTTAATTTTATTCGGATACAGGGAATCATAATTTTCAAGACCCTTCCCACAATAGAAATACCATAAAAAAATCTAACGTATTGAATGAATTTGCGTTCTTTTAGCTTGGACCATATGTCAGTTTAATTGATAGTGCTCTAATGTATAGTGTAATATAAATTCTTTTTACCTGGAGTAATAACAGATTTAGCGGGGGAGGCCATCATCCATGGTCTACAGTACGTTGGTTCATCTAACTTCTTTATAAACTCAAATGTAACAGGTACCTATAATACAGAAGACAAAACAATCAGCAATCTGATAATCACATTGTAGCAATATTGCATAATCCAGTGCTAGTGGCTGTCCTGAACTTGATTTGAGGTGTGAGCATTAACTCCATGTCGAAGGCCACCTGTGACTTTAGGATGAAGAACAGCAAATAAAGTCCTGCTCCTTTGTTTCGGTTTATTTCAATATTTATACTGTGATTTTGTGTCATGCATAGTTTCATTATATAAATTCTGCTTTAATTCAACATTCAAATTTAGCATTCGCTTATTACCAGTTCTCATAATGTACCCCTTTAACATTTTTGCATATCTGAAAACATTTTAAAAACCAAAGAATTTTTGGGTAGCCTTTAGGATAAAGTTTAACTTGTGTTAGGAAGTCATTTTCTAATCTGTCTAATTGCTTTGTGAAATCCTCATCACCAAATTATTTTTACTTTTATCTGTGTTAAATGTGTTCTGTACCTGTCCTATATTAATGATTGTTATAACATCTTCATGCTCTTCTATAAACTTCACATCTTGGAAATGAATCTGGAAAATACAGGAAAAAAAATCTTTTTAACAATGGAATAGCAAAACAAAAAAGCATGGTTTTATTTTTACTGTTGGATACAAATACTTGTGGAATCCATCAAGGAACGAATCTAAGCATTGCAAAAAATTGTTCAGCAACAAACACATATGCCATTTTATAGTAAAAAACAAATAATTTATTTTTCTAGTTTTGATCAATGATTGCTAAAAAAGTACCAACCTCAGTTTTATCTAGTTTAACTTGTGGTAGGTAATCATTTTCTAATCTATCTAACTGCTTCATGATATCTTCATAAACCTTTCTAGACTTTTCTTCATCAATTACTCTAATCTGTAATAATTTAAAAATGTTGTAAAGAATTAGATTTTTTTTCAAAGTACAAAATAATAACTGATAGATTTTCATGTATAATAGCAAGAAAAAGAAAAACCCAAGCCATGTACAGGTACATATACATACATTTAAATGAAAACATAAAATATTCCACTTTGTTGCACATTTGTTAGACTTCTCTATTACTTATGCTTCCCTCACTCTGTCTTTCACTAACTCACTGATGTTGTTTCATCCATTGTTCTTTTTTGTAAATGCTTAGTTGTCAAATTCTTTCAGAGTTGTATATGAATTAACATTTTGTCCCTAACTGTACTTTATAGAATGGTGCTACTACTAAAGGTACTATCCTCAGGGTTCCCAAGGATATTGAGGTAATTTTCAAGGATTAAAATAGTCTGCAAATATTTTAAAAATCCAATATTTTTCGGCCTTTTTTTTATCAAATGGTCAACAAATCTGCATGTTACAAAATTCCAGGGTTTTTCAAGGATATTTGATAAAATTCAAGGATTTTTCCAGGTTTTTTTTACATTGAAATGAAATTCAAGGACTTTTCCAGGTTTCCTTGAATTCATTGATGGGGTGGGAACCCTGTATCCTCTTATCAAAAATGTTAACAAACAAACCAAGTATTGCACAGAACTTAAGCATATGACCTGACATTCAGACTGAATCACTGAATGTCCTGAAAAAAGTTGTCAGAATATTGTAAATAGTTTGTAATACAAATGTACTTTACCTCTGCATCAAAGAGACTAGACACAGGTTTATGTACTATACCTCTGCATCAAAGAGACTAGACACAGGTTTATGTACTATACCTCTGCATCAAAGAGACTAGACACAGGTTTATGTACTATACCTCTGCATCAAAGAGACTAGACACAGGTTTATGTACTATACCTCTGCATCAAAGAGACTAGACACAGGTTTATGTACTTTACCTCTGCATCAAAGAGACCAGACACAGGTTTATGTACTATACCTCGGCATCAAAGAGACTAGACACAGGTTTATGTACTATACCTCTGCATCAAAGAGACTAGACACAGGTTTATGTACTATACCTCTGCATCAAAGAGACTAGACACAGGTTTATGTACTAAACCTCTGCATCAAAGAGACTAGACACAGGTTTATGTACTATACCTCTGCATCAAAGAGACTAGACACAGGTTTATGTACTATACCTCTGCATCAAAGAGACTAGACACAGGTTTATGTACTATACCTCTGCATCAAAGAGACTAGACACAGGTTTATGTACTATACCTCTGCATCAAAGAGACTAGACACAGGTTTATGTACTATACCTCTGCATCAAAGAGACCAGACACAGGTTTATGTACTATACCTCTGTATCAAAGAGACCAGACACAGGTTTATGTACTATACCTCTGCATCAAAGAGACTAGACACAGGTTTATGTACTATACCTCTGCATCAAAGAGACCAGACACAGGTTTATGTACTATACCTCTGCATCAAAGAGACTAGACACAGGTTTATGTACTATACCTCTGCATCAAAGAGACTAGACACAGGTTTATGTACTATACCTCTGCATCAAAGAGACTAGACACAGGTTTATGTACTATACCTCTGCATCAAAGAGACTAGACACAGGTTTATGTACTATACCTCTGCATCAAAGAGACTAGACACAGGTTTATGTACTATACCTCTGCATCAAAGAGACTAGACACAGGTTTATGTACTATACCTCTGCATCAAAGAGACTAGACACAGGTTTATGTACTATACCTCTGCATCAAAGAGACTAGACACAGGTTTATGTACTATACCTCTGCATCAAAGAGACCAGACACAGGTTTATGTACTATACCTCTGCATCAAAGAGACTAGACACAGGTTTATGTACTATACCTCAGCATCAAAGAGACTAGACACAGGTTTATGTACTATACCTCTGCATCAAAGAGACTAGACACAGGTTTATGTACTATACCTCTGCATCAAAGAGACTAGACACAGGTTTATGTACTATACCTCTGCATCAAAGAGACTAGACACAGGTTTATGTACTATACCTCTGCATCAAAGAGACCAGACACAGGTTTATGTACTATACCTCTGCATCAAAGAGACTAGACACAGGTTTATGTACTATACCTCTGCATCAAAGAGACTAGACACAGGTTTATGTACTATACCTCTGCATCAAAGAGACTAGACACAGGTTTACGTACTATACCTCTGCATCAAAGAGACTAGACACAGGTTTATGTACTATACCTCTGCATCAAAGAGACTAGACACAGGTTTATGTACTATACCTCTGCATCAAAGAGACTAGACACAGGTTTATGTACTATACCTCTGCATCAAAGAGACCAGACACAGGTTTATGTACTATACCTCTGCATCAAAGAGATTAAACAGGTTTATGTACTATACCTCAGCATCAAAGAGACTAGACACAGGTTTATGTACTATACCTCAGCATCAAAGAGACTAGACACAGGTTTATGTACTATACCTCAGCATCAAAGAGACCAGACACAGGTTTATGTACTATACCTCTGCATCAAAGAGACCAGACACAGGTTTATGTACTATACCTCTGCATCAAAGAGATTAAACAGGTTTATGTACTATACCTCAGCATCAAAGAGACTAGACACAGGTTTATGTACTATACCTCTGCATCAAAGAGACTAGACACAGGTTTATGTACTATACCTCAGCATCAAAGAGACTAGACACAGGTTTATGTACTTTACCTCAGCATCAAAGAGACTAGACACAGGTTTATGTACTATACCTCTGCATCAAAGAGACTAGACACAGGTTTATGTACTATACCTCTGCATCAAAGAGACTAGACACAGGTTTATGTACTATACCTCTGCATCAAAGAGACTAGACACAGGTTTATGTACTATACCTCTGCATCAAAGAGACTAGACACAGGTTTATGTACTATACCTCTGCATCAAAGAGACTAGACACAGGTTTATGTACTATACCTCTGCATCAAAGAGACTAGACACAGGTTTATGTACTATACCTCTGCATCAAAGAGACTAGACACAGGTTTATGTACTATACCTCTGCATCAAAGAGACTAGACACAGGTTTATGTACTATACCTCTGCATCAAAGAGACTAGACACAGGTTTATGTACTATACCTCTGCATCAAAGAGACTAGACACAGGTTTATGTACTATACCTTTGCATCAAAGAGACTAGACACAGGTTTATGTACTATACCTCGGCATCAAAGAGACTAGACACAGGTTTATGTACTATACCTCGGCATCAAAGAGACTAGACACAGGTTTATGTACTATACCTCGGCATCAAAGAGACTAGACACAGGTTTATGTACTATACCTCTGCATCAAAGAGACTAGACACAGGTTTATGTACTATACCTCTGCATCAAAGAGACTAGACACAGGTTTACGTACTATACCTCTGCATCAAAGAGACTAGACACAGGTTTATGTACTATACCTCTGCATCAAAGAGACTAGACACAGGTTTATGTACTATACCTCTGCATCAAAGAGACTAGACACAGGTTTATGTACTATACCTCTGCATCAAAGAGACTAGACACAGGTTTATGTACTATACCTCTGCATCAAAGAGACTAGACACAGGTTTATGTACTATACCTCTGCATCAAAGAGACTAGACACAGGTTTACGTACTATACCTCTGCATCAAAGAGACTAGACACAGGTTTATGTACTATACCTCTGCATCAAAGAGACTAGACACAGGTTTATGTACTATACCTCTGCATCAAAGAGACTAGACACAGGTTTATGTACTATACCTCTGCATCAAAGAGACTAGACACAGGTTTATGTACTATACCTCTGCATCAAAGAGACTAGACACAGGTTTATGTACTATACCTCTGCATCAAAGAGATTAAACAGGTTTATGTACTATACCTCTGCATCAAAGAGACTAGACACAGGTTTATGTACTATACCTCTGCATCAAAGAGATTAAACAGGTTTATGTACTATACCTCTGCATCAAAGAGACTAGACACAGGTTTATGTACTATACCTCTGCATCAAAGAGACTAGACACAGGTTTATGTACTATACCTCTGCATCAAAGAGACCAGACACAGGTTTATGTACTATACCTCTGCATCAAAGAGACTAGACACAGGTTTATGTACTATACCTCTGCATCAAAGAGACTAGACACAGGTTTATGTACTATACCTCTGCATCAAAGAGACTAGACACAGGTTTATGTACTATACCTCTGCATCAAAGAGACTAGACACAGGTTTATGTACTATACCTCTGCATCAAAGAGACTAGACACAGGTTTATGTACTATACCTCTGCATCAAAGAGACTAGACACAGGTTTATGTACTATACCTCTGCATCAAAGAGACTAGACACAGGTTTATGTACTATACCTCAGCATCAAAGAGACTAGACACAGGTTTATGTACTATACCTCTGCATCAAAGAGACCAGACACAGGTTTATGTACTATACATCTGCATCAAAGAGACTAGACACAGGTTTATGTACTATACCTCTGCATCAAAGAGACTAGACACAGGTTTATGTACTATACCTCTGCATCAAAGAGACCAGACACAGGTTTATGTACTATACCTCTGCATCAAAGAGACTAGACACAGGTTTATGTACTATACCTCTGCATCAAAGAGACTAGACACAGGTTTATGTACTATACCTCTGCATCAAAGAGACTAGACACAGGTTTATGTACTATACCTCTGCATCAAAGAGATTAAACAGGTTTATGTACTATACCTCTGCATCAAAGAGACTAGACACAGGTTTATGTACTATACCTCTGCATCAAAGAGATTAAACAGGTTTATGTACTATACCTCTGCATCAAAGAGACTAGACACAGGTTTATGTACTATACCTCTGCATCAAAGAGACTAGACACAGGTTTATGTACTATACCTCTGCATCAAAGAGACTAGACACAGGTTTATGTACTATACCTCTGCATCAAAGAGACCAGACACAGGTTTATGTACTATACCTCTGCATCAAAGAGACTAGACACAGGTTTATGTACTATACCTCTGCATCAAAGAGACTAGACACAGGTTTATGTACTATACCTCTGCATCAAAGAGACTAGACACAGGTTTATGTACTATACCTCTGCATCAAAGAGACTAGACACAGGTTTATGTACTATACCTCTGCATCAAAGAGACTAGACACAGGTTTATGTACTATACCTCTGCATCAAAGAGACTAGACACAGGTTTATGTACTATACCTCTGCATCAAAGAGACTAGACACAGGTTTATGTACTATACCTCAGCATCAAAGAGACTAGACACAGGTTTATGTACTATACCTCTGCATCAAAGAGACCAGACACAGGTTTATGTACTATACATCTGCATCAAAGAGACTAGACACAGGTTTATGTACTATACCTCTGCATCAAAGAGACTAGACACAGGTTTATGTACTATACCTCTGCATCAAAGAGACCAGACACAGGTTTATGTACTATACCTCTGCATCAAAGAGACTAGACACAGGTTTATGTACTATACCTCTGCATCAAAGAGACTAGACACAGGTTTATGTACTATACCTCTGCATCAAAGAGACTAGACACAGGTTTATGTACTATACCTCTGCATCAAAGAGATTAAACAGGTTTATGTACTATACCTCTGCATCAAAGAAATTAAACAGGTTTATGTACTATACCTCTGCATCAAAGAGATTAAACAGGTTTATGTACTATACCTCTGCATCAAAGAGACTAGACACAGGTTTATGTACTATACCTCTGCATCAAAGAGACTAGACACAGGTTTATGTACTATACCTCTGCATCAAAGAGACTAGACACAGGTTTATGTACTATACCTCTGCATCAAAGAGACTAGACACAGGTTTACGTACTATACCTCTGCATCAAAGAGACTAGACACAGGTTTATGTACTATACCTCTGCATCAAAGAGACTAGACACAGGTTTATGTACTATACCTCTGCATCAAAGAGACCAGACACAGGTTTATGTACTATACCTCTGCATCAAAGAGACTAGACACAGGTTTATGTACTATACCTCTGCATCAAAGAGACTAGACACAGGTTTATGTACTATACCTCTGCATCAAAGAGACTAGACACAGGTTTATGTACTATACCTCTGCATCAAAGAGATTAAACAGGTTTATGTACTATACCTCTGCATCAAAGAGACTAGACACAGGTTTATGTACTATACCTCTGCATCAAAGAGATTAAACAGGTTTATGTACTATACCTCTGCATCAAAGAGACTAGACACAGGTTTATGTACTATACCTCTGCATCAAAGAGACTAGACACAGGTTTATGTACTATACCTCTGCATCAAAGAGACTAGACACAGGTTTATGTACTATACCTCTGCATCAAAGAGACCAGACACAGGTTTATGTACTATACCTCTGCATCAAAGAGACTAGACACAGGTTTATGTACTATACCTCTGCATCAAAGAGACTAGACACAGGTTTATGTACTATACCTCTGCATCAAAGAGACTAGACACAGGTTTATGTACTATACCTCTGCATCAAAGAGACTAGACACAGGTTTATGTACTATACCTCTGCATCAAAGAGACTAGACACAGGTTTATGTACTATACCTCTGCATCAAAGAGACTAGACACAGGTTTATGTACTATACCTCTGCATCAAAGAGACTAGACACAGGTTTATGTACTATACCTCAGCATCAAAGAGACTAGACACAGGTTTATGTACTATACCTCTGCATCAAAGAGACTAGACACAGGTTTATGTACTATACCTCTGCATCAAAGAGACTAGACACAGGTTTATGTACTATACCTCTGCATCAAAGAGACTAGACACAGGTTTATGTACTATACCTCTGCATCAAAGAGACTAGACACAGGTTTATGTACTATACCTCTGCATCAAAGAGATTAAACAGGTTTATGTACTATACCTCTGCATCAAAGAAATTAAACAGGTTTATGTACTATACCTCTGCATCAAAGAGATTAAACAGGTTTATGTACTATACCTCTGCATCAAAGAGACTAGACACAGGTTTATGTACTATACCTCTGCATCAAAGAGACTAGACACAGGTTTATGTACTATACCTCTGCATCAAAGAGACTAGACACAGGTTTATGTACTATACCTCTGCATCAAAGAGACTAGACACAGGTTTACGTACTATACCTCTGCATCAAAGAGACTAGACACAGGTTTATGTACTATACCTCTGCATCAAAGAGACTAGACACAGGTTTATGTACTATACCTCTGCATCAAAGAGACTAGACACAGGTTTATGTACTATACCTCTGCATCAAAGAGACTAGACACAGGTTTATGTACTATACCTTTGCATCAAAGAGACTAGACACAGGTTTATGTACTATACCTCGGCATCAAAGAGACTAGACACAGGTTTATGTACTATACCTCGGCATCAAAGAGACTAGACACAGGTTTATGTACTATACCTCGGCATCAAAGAGACTAGACACAGGTTTATGTACTATACCTCTGCATCAAAGAGACTAGACACAGGTTTATGTACTATACCTCTGCATCAAAGAGACTAGACACAGGTTTACGTACTATACCTCTGCATCAAAGAGACTAGACACAGGTTTATGTACTATACCTCTGCATCAAAGAGACTAGACACAGGTTTATGTACTATACCTCTGCATCAAAGAGACTAGACACAGGTTTATGTACTATACCTCTGCATCAAAGAGACTAGACACAGGTTTATGTACTATACCTCTGCATCAAAGAGACTAGACACAGGTTTATGTACTATACCTCTGCATCAAAGAGACCAGACACAGGTTTATGTACTATACCTCTGCATCAAAGAGACTAGACACAGGTTTATGTACTATACCTCTGCATCAAAGAGACTAGACACAGGTTTATGTACTATACCTCTGCATCAAAGAGACTAGACACAGGTTTATGTACTATACCTCTGCATCAAAGAGACTAGACACAGGTTTATGTACTATACCTCTGCATCAAAGAGACCAGACACAGGTTTATGTACTATACATCTGCATCAAAGAGACTAGACACAGGTTTATGTACTATACCTCTGCATCAAAGAGACTAGACACAGGTTTATGTACTATACCTCTGCATCAAAGAGACCAGACACAGGTTTATGTACTATACCTCTGCATCAAAGAGACTAGACACAGGTTTATGTACTATACCTCTGCATCAAAGAGACTAGACACAGGTTTATGTACTATACCTCTGCATCAAAGAGACTAGACACAGGTTTATGTACTATACCTCTGCATCAAAGAGATTAAACAGGTTTATGTACTATACCTCTGCATCAAAGAGACTAGACACAGGTTTATGTACTATACCTCTGCATCAAAGAGACTAGACACAGGTTTATGTACTATACCTCTGCATCAAAGAGACTAGACACAGGTTTATGTACTATACCTCTGCATCAAAGAGACTAGACACAGGTTTATGTACTATACCTTTGCATCAAAGAGACTAGACACAGGTTTATGTACTATACCTCTGCATCAAAGAGACTAGACACAGGTTTATGTACTATACCTCTGCATCAAAGAGACTAGACACAGGTTTATGTACTATACCTCTGCATCAAAGAGATTAAACAGGTTTATGTACTATACCTCTGCATCAAAGAGATTAAACAGGTTTATGTACTATACCTCTGCATCAAAGAGACTAGACACAGGTTTATGTACTATACCTCTGCATCAAAGAGACTAGACACAGGTTTATGTACTATACCTCTGCATCAAAGAGATTAAACAGGTTTATGTACTATACCTCTGCATCAAAGAGATTAAACAGGTTTATGTACTATACCTCTGCATCAAAGAGACTAGACACAGGTTTATGTACTATACCTCAGCATCAAAGAGACTAGACACAGGTTTATGTACTATACCTCTGCATCAAAGAGACCAGACACAGGTTTATGTACTATACATCTGCATCAAAGAGATTAAACAGGTTTATGTACTATACCTCTGCATCAAAGAGACTAGACACAGGTTTATGTACTATACCTCTGCATCAAAGAGATTAAACAGGTTTATGTACTATACCTCTGCATCAAAGAGACTAGACACAGGTTTATGTACTATACCTCTGCATCAAAGAGACTAGACACAGGTTTATGTACTATACCTCTGCATCAAAGAGACTAGACACAGGTTTATGTACTATACCTCTGCATCAAAGAGACCAGACACAGGTTTATGTACTATACCTCTGCATCAAAGAGACTAGACACAGGTTTATGTACTATACCTCTGCATCAAAGAGACTAGACACAGGTTTATGTACTATACCTCTGCATCAAAGAGACTAGACACAGGTTTATGTACTATACCTCTGCATCAAAGAGACTAGACACAGGTTTATGTACTATACCTCTGCATCAAAGAGACTAGACACAGGTTTATGTACTATACCTCTGCATCAAAGAGACTAGACACAGGTTTATGTACTATACCTCTGCATCAAAGAGACTAGACACAGGTTTATGTACTATACCTCAGCATCAAAGAGACTAGACACAGGTTTATGTACTATACCTCTGCATCAAAGAGACCAGACACAGGTTTATGTACTATACATCTGCATCAAAGAGACTAGACACAGGTTTATGTACTATACCTCTGCATCAAAGAGACTAGACACAGGTTTATGTACTATACCTCTGCATCAAAGAGACCAGACACAGGTTTATGTACTATACCTCTGCATCAAAGAGACTAGACACAGGTTTATGTACTATACCTCTGCATCAAAGAGACTAGACACAGGTTTATGTACTATACCTCTGCATCAAAGAGACTAGACACAGGTTTATGTACTATACCTCTGCATCAAAGAGACTAGACACAGGTTTATGTACTATACCTCTGCATCAAAGAGACTAGACACAGGTTTACGTACTATACCTCTGCATCAAAGAGATTAAACAGGTTTATGTACTATACCTCTGCATCAAAGAGACTAGACACAGGTTTATGTACTATACCTCTGCATCAAAGAGACTAGACACAGGTTTATGTACTATACCTCTGCATCAAAGAGACTAGACACAGGTTTACGTACTATACCTCTGCATCAAAGAGACTAGACACAGGTTTATGTACTATACCTCTGCATCAAAGAGACTAGACACAGGTTTATGTACTATACCTCTGCATCAAAGAGACTAGACACAGGTTTATGTACTATACCTCTGCATCAAAGAGACTAGACACAGGTTTATGTACTATACCTCTGCATCAAAGAGACTAGACACAGGTTTATGTACTATACCTCTGCATCAAAGAGACTAGACACAGGTTTATGTACTATACCTCTGCATCAAAGAGATTAAACAGGTTTATGTACTATACCTCTGCATCAAAGAGACTAGACACAGGTTTATGTACTATACCTCTGCATCAAAGAGACTAGACACAGGTTTATGATCACTGATTCTTAGTTCTGGATGGTAGTCGTATCGTAAACTCTCAATTCCAACACCTTTGTACAGGATTCTATCACACCAAGCGGGAGCTCGACTTTTCTCACTGAAAAAAAAAAAAAAACAAGACTTGATTTTAAACAAGAAATAGTGCAAATGGCCTAAATTTAAAGACATGATATTCCAAATTCAAGAAAAAAATTACTTGCACATTTAGACATAAGCATGAAGTCCAGTAGAATAATTTGACAGATTTTTCTGTAAATCTTTCCATGACATTCAGTAATATTTTAGCCATCTTATGATAGTGCATACAAAAATCTTTTTTCTTTTCTTTCTAAATATGAATCAGGAGAAGTCCTTAAAAAATAACATAACATTGCATTTTGTACAAACCTTACATTAGAAAAAAAATCTCGACTTATAGCAAATATTCATGATACATAATATAGTATTTTTTTTATACTTAATAAATGTTTCAAAAAACATTTCCTCATATATTGAAAACAGGAAGTAATTAACAGTTAATATAAATAAGTTAGAATTGGTTCCAAGGTGTCCTGGTTTTTTTAAAAACACAAAATTTTAATTACATTGTTCCTAAAAAATAATAAGGAAATAGTTCAATTGTTGGTTTGTCAAGTACATCCTAATTGAATGAAAATTTGTTATTGATACAAGGTCATGATCAAATAAGCACATCATTGAAATATTTCATTCAGGTTGTATATACTCAGCTGTGTCTAAAAATAAACTGTAAACAGGAAGTTGATGAGTTACAGGCATAAAATACTGTTACACCATATAGTAATATTGGAGGAAGCTACATGCTAAATATCAAGAGCCTTTAGCATGTTGTTGCCAAGAAAGTGTGACTGAAATTTTAGTGACATCACAGGACAATGGATGCAGGATGATGGATAGTGCCAAAGAGACTCCTAAATGTCATTTGGCAAAATGTTGCATGTGACAATAAATAAATTTGAATAAAACTGCAATTTGATTGGACAAAAAAATTTTCATATCCGAATGCAAAAAAAAATCATAGGGAAAAGCCCACTTTTTACAGGAGGTGCCACCATTTTAGTTCTTTTATGAGTAAAACTTTCATATTTTGAAAATTCATTTATAAGAAATGATACACGGATTATACAATGTGCACATTTTTTTTTCCATACCCCAATGAAAAAAAGAATTATGACAGTCATTCCTTAATGAAAATAGTCCCAGTTTGTAAACATTTGAATATAAAGTACTGTAATTAGACTTGAGTGTTACCATCTGACATGCATACCTGTATGTCGACAAAATAACAAGTGTGGCCACTAAAAGTATGTCTCGTCTGCCCGCACTATCGCTAAAATCAACTACCTAAGCTTTCATTTTTTTATATAAACACAAAAAGTGTCTGTATACCCAATATTAGATGCCTAGATATTATACTTTTCAAGCAATTCATTATCCACACAAGTATTACAAAACAAATTCTGCCTGAAAAAAGACCTAAGTTGAAAGAGTCACTGGAGCATGAAAATGGGGTCAGGATCACTTGGCATGGTGACAGTTGCATTTACCATAACCTGAACTGTCTGTATACCAAATATCAGATGCTTAGCTATTATACTTTTCTAGCAATTCTTCATCCACAAAAGTCTTACAAAAAAGTTTTTGGCCTGAAAAAGATCTAAGTTCACAGAGTCACAAGAGCATGAAAATGGGGCCAGGGTCCAAAGGCATGGTGACAGTTGTGTAGACCATTACCTCAACTGTCTGTATACCTAATATCAGATGCCTAGCTATTATACTTTTCCAGGAAATCATCGTCCACAAAAGTCTTACAAAAATATTTTCGGCCTGAAAAAAGACCTCAGTTCCCAGAGTCACTGGAGCATGAAATTGGGGTCAGGGTCACATGGCATGGTGACAGTTGCTTAGACCATAATCTCAACTGTCCGTATACCTAATATCAGATGCCTAGCTATTATACTTTTCCATTAAATCATCGTCCACAAAAGTCTTACAAAAATGTTTTCGGCCTGAAAAAAGACCTAAGTTCACAGAGTCACTAGAGCGTGAAAATGGAGTCAGGGTCACATGGCATGGTGACAGTTGCATATACCATAACCTGAACTGTCTGTATACCAAATACCAGATGCCTAGCTATCATACTTTTTCAGCAATTCATCGTCCGCAAAAGTCTTACAAAAACGTTTACGGTCTGAAAAAAGACCTAAGTTCACAGATTCACTGGAGCATGAAAATGGGGTCAGGTTCACACGGCATGGTGACAGTTACATAGACCATAACCTGAACTGTCTGTATACCAAATATCAGATGTCTAGCTATTATACTTTTCAAGCAATTTATTGTCCACAAAAGTCTTACAAAAAAGTTTACGCCGCCACCGTCGCCGCCTGAAATTAATACCTATGTCTCACCTTTCGCGACTATTCGTCGCAGGGGAGACAAAAATGAACTTAAAGAAATCAAAAGGCAAAATATTTTGAACTTATATATAATACAAAACTCAGGAAATATTCTATTTCAACTTATCAAGTTATAATAATGCTGCAGAGAAAAGTTTTGAGAATAAAATATTAGTAAAACTTAACTAATAACTAGATGGAGCCTTTTACAGAAGGCATATGTCACCTGCATATCTTTAATTTCTTGTAAACAGGAAGTAGGTGATTAATGGGCATAAAAACACTTAACACAATCAAGCACTATAGGTTGAAGCTCCATGCAAAGTATCAAGAGTCTGCTGCATGTAATTACCCAAAAAAATGTGACAGAAATTTGTATTTATTTATAAAATCTTGAGTATTTGTCAAACAAGAAGTAGTTATTTTTCTGGCATAAAATCGCTTTCCACCTTGTAGTACTATGTAATGAAGCTTTATACAAAATATCAAGAGGCTGTGGCATGTAGTTGCCTGGAAAACTGGGACAGAAATTTTTGTGTGAAGCCGCAGGACGACGACAACGCAGGATGACGACGCAAGACGATGGATAGTGTCAAAGTAACCCCTAAATGTTGCTTCTGCAACCCGTTGCAGGCAACATAATCACAACCCCACACAAGTTATTCAACAGAGACCCCTATAAAATATTGCAATTGGGAAAAGGGACAATAACTACTGTATAAGTAGTTTTTTTCGCGGGTGGAAAACTTCGCGATTTTGTTGAAAAAGGGGATGATTTTATTTACACGTAATATATATTTCACGGTTTAGAATATATTATAACACTTTATATAGGCATTTAATATTTTGCGAGTTTTAATTTTCGTGTCCCGTTGTTGGTCGCGAAATAAAGCGAAAATTAAATCACCGCGAAAATAACCACTTATACAGTATATCTAACAGACAACTTATAATTTTCATACAAAGTTTTGGAAGAGTTAAAACCCAGGGAAACCAGGACAAAAAAAATAGGGCATGTAATGGGACATTAAATGATACCCCGCCACGTCATAATATCAAAAGTCCATAAAATTTGATTTCAAAGTGGCCTATCTCTAAAACCGTTTTTGGGATCATGCTGGAAATTAAACTTGACCTGTATTTTACTGTACTCAATTGCTGTACAAAATATCATTTGAATCCCATGACGCGTTTTCAAGTTATTAGTCAGAAACTCAAAATTTCATGAAATTTGATTTTTCAAAGTGGCCTATCTCAAAAACTATTTTTTGGATCATGCTGGAAATCGAACTTGACCTGTATTTTATTGTACTAAACAGCTGTGCAAAATATCATTCAAATCATTTGACGTGTTTTCAAGTTATTGGTCGGAAACTCGAAATTTCATGAAATTTTATTTTTCAAAGTGGCCTATCTCGAAAACTATTTTTTAGATCATGCTGGAAATCGAACTTGACCTGTATTTTATTGTACTAAATAGCTGTGCAAAATATCATTCAAATCCTTTGACGCGTTTCCAAGTTATTGGTTGGAAACCTTCGGGGGACGGACAGACGGACAGACAGACGGACGGACGGACAGACACCGAAAAAAACTGAGGGTATAACATAATACCCTGCCACTTCGTGTGGCGGGGTATAAAAAAGCTACGCCGAGCGCAGCATGATACGACCACAACAAGTTTAACCCTGTACGTTGGAGGCCTAATATGGATAGTCAATTGCTTTGGTCACATGAAGCCCATGGTGGACTTACAAAGCTTTTTGACACATGCATCGTGTGGTGGACTTAAAAATGCATTTTTGACACATATATATATTTACATCAACATCTAATACAAAAAGCCTTATTTATATACACACGAAATAACTACAACTTAATTTTAAGTATAAAACAATTTACCTTGACAAACTTTTAAAATTGGTGTTTTTGGCCCCTTTGACCCCTAATTTCTCGAAAACGGTAAGAGATATTGCACATCTGATTAAAAAAAAACGCAGCCAGGGATTTTCACTAGGATTCCAATGAAAAAAAGATTTTGAAAATCGGACTAAAATTTAAAAAGTTGATTTTATGGGTGTGGCCTGTCTTTAGCCCCCTGTAGCAATGTAATGGTGAAATAAATGTCAAAATCATTGACATATTTAGTAGACAGAATTTTATGAGCACTTCAACAAAAAAAGAATTTCCAAATAGAATGAATAATGAACATTCTACAACAGTTGTGTCAACACACCCGTTTTGGCCCCTTTGGACCTTTTTTTCTAAAACAGTAGGGGCCACAAACCCCAAATACAAAACCAACATTTCTTTATTGGATATAATCATCATATTAAAACTTCATAATAATTGGCTGGCCCACTACAACTTAATATTGGTAAAAAACTATTTGCCTGGACAAACTTTTATAAATGGCGTTTTTGGCCCCTTTGACCCCTAATTTCTCGAAAACGGTATGAGATATTGCAAATCTGATTGAAAAACTCAGGCAGGGATTTTTACAAGGATTCCAGTGAAAAAAAGATTTTGAAAATCGGACCACAAATAAAAAAGTCGATTTTTTGGGTGTGGCTCCTTTTTGACCCCTTATAGCAATGTAACGGTACAAGATACGTCAAAGGTGTTGTAACATTTTGATGACAGAGTTTATTGAGGAGTACAATAAAAAAAGAATGATCAAAATCGGATGAAAATTAAACATTCTACAGACGTTTTGTCAATACACCTGTTTTAGCCCCTTTTGGCCCTTTTTTCTAAAACGGTAGGGGCCAGAAACCCCAAATGCAATACCAACCTTTATTTAGTAGTTATAAACATCATATCAAAATTTTATAACAATTGGTTTACTACAACTAAAGTTATCGCACGGAAAACAAAGTGTCTACAGACGACGACAACGACAACTACGGCGACGACAACGACAACGACATCGCCATAACATAATACGATCGCAAAAATTTGCGGTCGTATAAAAATTGTTCACGTGTGGTTAAACAAGATTGAAAAGTTCACTTTTCTATGGTCACTCACATTCTGTTTTATTTCTAAACCTGGGAAAAATAATCTACCTAGGGTGTCCCAGGAGAGAATTTCCATTGCACCTCACAACTCATTGTCCTAGCTTAAAACAAACTAACCTTGAGTCCCATTCATCACTGTTTATGTCATATTTATATGTTGGTTGAAAATGAACTTCTGCTTCAGAATAATTTTTATAGACATCAGATCTGCCCAACTGCCTGTGGAGCTGCAATGTGACAAACAATCTTACATAAATTTGGCAAAAGTTTGATGCATTTGCTTGGCTTAAATTTTAACATCCTTTTAAATGCATTTTTAAATGAAGGTCAAAAATACATGAATGTCTTTCTGCAGGCAAAGACAATGTCAAAGGGTCAAAAGAAAAAAAAATTAAATAAGGAATATTTGTAGTGAGCTTAATGTCCCATTATCTCCTCTGAATGATATCCGAGAGCAATGAAATTTCTTCATGTACATCTTCATATTACACTCTTCCTTCATGTTCAGTTTTGGAGAAGCTGTGCTCATGAGATAAGTGGACAGATGAATGGAATACCAATATGATGGATGAGCTATTCTGTAATGGACCTATTAAGAAATTTAAAGCCGTAAACATCAATGTCGTGGGCTTACTGTACTTGTAAAATGACATGACCAATCAACAATGTTGAGGACAAGAACAATCACACAGTGCAACACAATTTCTGTAACTAGATGGAGCCTTCTCCGGAAGGCATATGTCGCCTGCGTATCTATGTTTGTTTGCCAAACAGGAAGTAGTTAATTTTCAGGCATAAAATTGCCTTACACCTTATAGTACTATGGGATGAAGCTACGTACCAAATATCAAGAGGCTGTGGCATGTAGTTGCCTGGAAAACTGCGACGAAAATTTGGCATCTATGTCCATTATATATAAAACGTTAAGTATCTGTCAAACAGGAAGTCGTTCTTTTTCGGGCATAAAATCGCTTTACACCTTATAGTACTATGCAATGAAGCTACAAACCAAATATCAAGAGGCTGTGGCATGTAGTTGCCTGGAAAACTGCGACAAAAATTTGGCATCTATGTCCATTATATATAAAACATTAAGTATTCGTCAAACAGGAAGTTGTTATTTTTCGGGCATAAAATCGCTTTACACCTTAAAGTACTATGCAATGAAGCTACATACCAAATATCAAGAGGCTGTGGCATGTAGTTGCCTGGAAAACTGTGACGAAATTTTGGCATCTATGTCCATTATATATAAAACATTAAGTATTCGTCAAACAGGAAGTAGTTATTTTTCGGGCATAAAATCGCTTAACACCTTATAGTACTATGCAATGAAGCTACATACCAAATATTAAGAGGCTGTGGCCTGTAGTTGCCTGGAAAACTACAACGGAAATTTTTGTGACGCCGCAGGACGACACAAGACGACGGATAGTGCCAAAGTAACCCCTATATGTCGCTTCTGCAACACGTTGCAGGCGACATAAAAATTTGGCATCTATGTCCATTATATATAAAACGTTAAGTATTCTTCAAAACAGGAAGTAGTTATTTTTCGGGCATAAAATCGCTTTACACCTTATAGTACTATGCGATGAAGCTACATACCAAATATCAAGAGGCTGTGCCATGTAGTTGCTTGGAAAACTGCGACGAAAATTTGGCATCTATGTCCATTATATATAAAACGTTAAGTATTCGTCAAACAGGAAGTAGTTGTTTTTTTGGCATAAAATCGCTTTACACCTTATAGTACTATGGGGTGAAGCTACATACCAAATATCAAGAGGCTGTGGCATGTAGTTGCCTGGAAAACTTCGACGAAAATTTGTCATCTATGTCCATTATATATAAAATGTTAAGTATTCATCAAACAGGAAGTAGTTATTTTTTTGGCATAAAATTGCTTCACATCTTATAGTACTATGGGACGAAGCTACATACCAAATATCAAGAGGCTGTGGCATGTAGCTGCCTGGAAAACTGCGACGGAAATTTTTGTGACACCGCAGGACGACGCTGGACGACGCAGGACGACACAAGACGACGGATAGTGCCAAAGTAACCCCTATATGTTGCTTCTGCAACACGTTGCAGGCGACATAAAAAAGCCCATTGTGGCAATTTTTGTGATGCACTTATTTTTGCAATTTATGTTGTAAAATCTGTTAAAAATAGTTCATACAAATATGCAATATTTATTAATAAATCTATGTAGGATTTCAAAAACCTGGAAATCAATCAGCAAAATATGCATTAAGACTGAATGCATGAAAATGTACAACATTTACAGTAAATTTACAAACCTGATCATATGCCATCAGATCTCTAAACTTGGATCTTTTAATAAGGTCTTTGACTCTGTCTATGTCTAAATCATGTATTCTATAGTTTAAATCTCCTAACCAGAACACTAAACTGAAATGTAAAAAGAAATTTATTAAAGTTATAAACTATTGAGTGGGTTTTTTTTAGTTTCTCTTGGTTTTTTTTTCAGAGGTTAAATTCTCATGCAAAAATCTAAACAAGCCATATATAGATTAGATATAACAAGAGAAAGTTGCACACACAAATCTGCAAGAATTTCCTTATGCCAAATAAAAATCCTATCTATTTAAAGAAAAAGCATGAGATTTTCCACACATGAACTTAGATTGAACCAGATTTATGGTAAGTACCCTTCCCAATCAATAAATGATTATTAACTTGACTAAACCTTGATTTTTATGATAGGGCAAAGTTGTAAACATAATGAGCATGGTTTACAGTTTTTTATAGGATTATTTTTTCCATTGGGAAAGTATTAAAAGTAAAGATGCAAGAATCACCCTTTTCCATCATAGTACTCACTTCTATATGTATTAAAGTAGTATTATCAGTTACCTGCTTAAGGTCAGTGGTTTTCTTGATCATTCAAAACTAACTATCCTATGTAAACAATGTGTGTTAAAAGCAATGTGAAAGCCTTACACCCACTCACTCACTTACAAGTATCAAAATGATTTTTCGGGGTTAAAAGTAGCCCTTAATATTTAAAGAAATAAAACATGATAATCTTTGTGCTTTTTTCATTTTGAAAATAATGACTTTTTTACTGAAACTACATATATGTTTCCTTTAACATTAAGACTCACTCATGGCCATCTATGGTCAATGGAGGTACAAACTGTTTAAACCTCATCTTAGAAGATATGTCTCTATAGTCCTGTAAAACACAATAAAAATCTTAGAAGATATGTCTCTGTAGTCTTGTAAAACACAATTAAAATCTACGTCGGCATGTTAAACAGGAAGTAGATAATTGAAAGACCAAATACCATATAGTGAAAGCAAACAATAGTAGCTGAAAATCACACACACCTAGGCATGCACAGCATTTCTATGTCTATATAACCCAAATTTATCATTCATTAAAATTAGGCCAAAAAATCCATAATGATGAAGAGAGATTTTTCCCCTCAAAATGTGCTTATCTAGAAAATATTATTTATTTAGGTAGTTTTGAAATGTCTTTGGAGGAACGAATTGAAGACCGGTACATGCTAAATAAAACAGAAATTAGACTTAACAACATATTGCCTGATGGGTTAGCATTAAACTCTCTTATATTGCATAATATTCCCTAAAGAAAAGGACCTAAACAAAAGTGTTGCTCAGTATGATGTTCTTACATAAAGAATAAGCAACAAAGATAACATTTGAATACATGTACATGATCAGACAATGCCTAAGTTCGGTGCTGGATTTGGCATTCCTGTTCAAACTTTTTTGGTGTTGAGTACTTTTTGATCAATTCTTTTGGTTCTTAACCTTAAAATGTTTTGATTTAAATGCTGCTGATCAGAGGTTACTCCTTGAACTATGCAAATAAAGCATGCCGAATATCCCGTTTCTATACCTGTTTTGGTATATGTATTTAGAAGCTTATTTTATCTAATAAAAGACTACCTGATTCCTCCTCTCCAATTCATCTTGATGAGCAGCTAAGTGTGAGCACACAAAGCATATGGATGTATTTTCTATGTTTAATCTTACACCAACTCCTCCTTTGTTTCCCTGTAAAGAAAAAAAAAAGAGTTATACTCTAACGATTTTATTTATCTTAAAAATATTTTTTGTTCCAATCCTATGGATATTCTATTAATGGTTTACACAGGCAAACATGTTTCTCACCAAATTCATAATAGCTTGTTTTGTGCAAACAGGACAAAAATTTCACATAAAGAAACAAAAGAAAATACATGAAATTAATACATCCTTTTCATGTATTGGGGTTTTTTTTTGTTTTTTTGTTTTTTGAGGAGGGGGGACTTTTTGCCTGCAAAGTATATGCTTCAATACCAGGATCAATTAACAAGTTACTGTATGATCCAAAACAGATTTCATCAACGTATATCATGTAAACATGCAATTTGCAACATATTTTTTCAATATAATTCGTGTTTATTTAGTTAAAATGTTATAAGGTTATGCTTTAAAGCAAAGTCATTAACTATAATTTTGAAAAACATTTTGCCATCTAGTTTAACTGTTTCTGTGCATTGTATACAGATTTATTTTTAGTGCATCCTTGACAATGATAAATGGGTTTTAATTATTAACAAGGCTTTCAATGTAATTCAGCTGATTGATGTACTGTTTAATTTTCTGCTTTACATGCAGTTCAAGAAGGACAACTCCATTCTTTTTCTGTGTATTTGTTCTACACCTACCATAATGCCCATTATCCCAGTGGCCACAGAGTCAGAGTCAACAAAATGGACTCTGCCAGCATGTTTCTCTATTACATATACTATCAGCATCACACCTATAAGTCTTATCAGTTTTATCTGAAATAAAAAAAATAAAATTAGAAGTTTATGAACCATATGTCAATATGTTTCATTCATACAAATAAAACTTTACTTAAATCAAATCTGTTCAATTGTCTTTTGTTCTGCAAGAGAAAATATTCTTCCATACAAATAAAACTTTACATAAATCAAATCTGTTCAATTGTCCTTTGTTCTGCAAGAGAAAATATTTTCTCCAACTCCTACGAAATAACAAGATGATTGCTTGAGATATAGATTTGTTTTAAGTGCATCTTTGACAACTAACAATCAACTAAATGTAGTGCCTAACATACAGGAAATGGAGAGAACATGGAAAAAGCTAGAAAAAATTGCCATGGACTGATGCAAGTTGAGTAAACTGATCGCAGCCTTGTGTAACAAGGCATGATGAAGATAGGTAGGCAGAAATTTATAGCATAGTTCAAAAGAGAAGCTCAACATCCAACATATATTTTATTAACATGTACTACGTCTTTTTCATAGCATCTTTTACTGATCTTATTAATATACTATGACAAATATTATTCCTAATAAACATATATTAATACCTTTTTGTATCTACCCTTAGGATGTAAACAATTTTTCACAGCTTGCTGCCATTCATACTCTTTTGGAGAATCACTAAATATATATGCCTGATTGCTAAGGTCTAACTCTTGAAATCTGTAAATAATTAAGTCATGTGTATAATATCAACTAAAAATATTTAAGTGTCAAAGCCTCTTAGGTCATTTTCGTATATTATTTATATTTTCTTATATCTTGTTTTCTTTCCTTTTTACGTGTATTAAGTCATCTATACTGGATTTAAATTGTATGTATTTCATATGACTTTGGGCAAATCGCAAAATGGAAACAGCGCCTACTGCATTTGTTTAAGGCTGCTGGCTGTTTTTTCAATACGGTCTTTCTAATTTACTGTTTATGTGAGCTGTGTTGATACACTTATTCCACATAATCATTGTTTTCTTAAGTATTAAAATCATGCATATATCATTGGATATTTATTTAGTGAAATAACATTTTTAAGATTAAAACTTGAGAAACAGGAAGGCATTTTTTGTAAGCAGAAATGGTAAAATACTACTTGTTAAAAGTATAATTTTACCTTTTACAATGTATAGAGGGTAAATAAGTGCCAACAGGGTGACAAAGAAACTCAAGTGCCATATAGATATCAAAACAAAGGCATTTCATTATACATTTGAAAAGTGTTACATGTATTCAATTCTTCAATTTTTTAAAATGCCCACTTTATTAACAGTTGTCAATTTTTTTCTTTCATTTTTAAATAAGCTGACTTGAATAATTGTAAATCAGTTACTTCTTTCTTTTTTCATACCCAATAGCATATATATCTGGTGGTTCAGGATCAACTTTTAGCCAATTAGCTATTGATATAGGAGGTGACTGTCCATTTGTGTTCCAGGTTCCAACAAATATTCTGAAAATAAAAAGCAAGATATATTTAGAGTTAACAATATGAAAGCAAATCATTAAATGAAGTTTTTCGACAAAAAACAAGAGGCTCCCAGGAGCCTGAATCAATCACCTGAACTACACAGATACATATATTTTGTAGATATTATTGTGCTTAACCATATGTGATATAAATTTCTGAAATATCTTGGTTAATTTTCAAGATATTGGGCTTAATAAGTGCAAAATTTGTCAAAAATTACAACAAGAGGCTCCCAAGAGCCTGAATCGCTCACCTGAACTACACAGATACATATATTTGTAGGTATTATTGTGCTTAACCATATGCGATTTAAATTTATGAAATATCTTGGTTAGATTTCAAGATATTGGGCTTAATAAGTGCAAATTTGGCAAAAATTAGGAAAAAGAACAATAACTCCCACATCAGCAGTCAGATCTTTTCCGAAATTTCAAGACAGGTAAATCTTAATATGTTGATCACTTTTGATTCTTGCACAATTTTGATATCTGAAACCAGTTTTGAGTTATTAGCAAAAAAATTAAATTTGCCCCTATGTTCTATTTTAGCCATGGTGGCCATGTTTTTTTACGAATCTAAAATCTGAACGATACAGTTGTAGCATATAAGCTATCAAACAGTGTGCCATGTTAAGATGCAGTTGGTCTTACCGTTTCAGACAAGTCAGGGGAAAAGTAATGAACAATGGTAAATATTGACGCTTTACGGGCCATAACTCCTAAAAGAAATGGTTCTACAGCTTTGACCTAATTACATAAATAAGTGAAAAAAAAATTTAAAAATCCAGAAAAAAGGCAATAACTCCTATGTTGTTTGTTGGATCTTCTTGAAAATTTCAGAGCAGGTAGATCTTGAGATGCTTATCACTTTTGTCTCCCATCAGAATTTTGATATCTGTTACCCTTTTTTAAGTTATTTGCAAAAAACTGTATTTTGACCCCTATGTTCTATTTTAAGCCATGGTGGCAATATTTTTTGACGAATCAAAAACCCGAACGATAAAATTGTAGCATTAATGCTATTTAACAACTGTGCCAAGTTTGGTTGAAGTTGGGTGTATGGTGTCAGACAAATTAATCTTTGAAATTCAGGGTAAAAGTAATGAAAAATGGTAAATTTTGACGCTTTAAGGGCCATAACTCCTAAAAGAAATGGTTCTACAGCTTTGACCTAATTACATGAAATGTAGATCTTGATGTGCTTAATCATATGCAATTTGAATTTTTAAAATATCTTGTATAGTTTTCAAGATATAGGGCTAAATAAGTGCAAAATTTTGAAAAAATCCAGAAAAAGGGCAATAACTCTTACATCAGTTGTTGGATCTTCTTGAAAATTTCAGGGCAGGTAGATCTTGAGGTGCTGATCACTTTTACCCAGCCAGAATTTTGATATCTGTAACCGTTTTCGAGTTATTTGCAAAAAACTGCAATTTACCCCTATGTTCTATTTTTAGCCATGGCGGCCATGTTTTTCAACGAATCAAAAATCCCCACGCTAGTTTTATACTACCTATGCTAATTAACAACTGTGCCAAATTTAAAAGCCATTGGACTTATGGTGTTTGAGGAGTTAACGTTTGAAAAATGTTAACGACGACGGACGACGGACGCCAAGTGATGGCAATAGCTCACATGGACCTTCGGTCCAGGTGAGCTAAAAAGGGCAATAACTCCCACATCAGCAGTCAGATCTTTTCTGAAATTTCAGGACAGGTAGATCTTAATATGCTGATCACTTTTGATTCTTGCACAATTTTGATATCTGAAACCATTTTTGAGTTATTGGGAAAAAAATGAAATTTACCCCTAATTTCTATTTTTAGCCATGGAACGATATAAGCTATTAAATATGTGTGCCAAGTTAAGGTTCAGTTATTCTTAGGGTGTCAGACAAGTTAATCTTATAAAATTCAGGGGAATAGTAATGAAAAATGGTAAATTTTGTTGTTTTAAGGAGAATAACTCCTAAAAGAAATGGTCCTACAGCTTGGACCTAATTAAAAACTGTAGATCTTGATGTGCTTAGTCATATGCAATTCAAGTTTTTGAAATATCTTGTTTAGTTTTCAAGATATATGGCTAATTAAGTGAAAAATTTTGAAAAAAAAATCCAGAAAAAGGGCAATAACTCCCACATCAATTGTTGGATCTTCTTGAAACTTTCATAGCAGGTAGATCTTGAGATGCTGATCACATTTGTTTCCATCCGAATTTTGATATCTGTAACCATTTTTGAGTCATTAGCAAAAAACTGCAATTTACCCCCTATGTTCTATTTTTAGCCATGGCAGCCATATTTTTTAACGAATCAAAATTCCGAACAATAGAATTGTAGCATTTATGCTATTAAACAACTGTGCCAAGTTTGGTTGAAGTTGGATATATGGTGTCAGACAAGTTAATCTTTGAAATTCAGGGGAAAAGTAATGAACAATGGTAAATTTTGACACTTAAAGGGCAATAACTCCTAAAAGAAATGGTTCTACAGCTTTGACCAAATTACATGAAATGTAGATCTTGATGTGCTTAATCGTGTGCAATTTGAATTTTTAATATCTTGTATAGTTTTTAAGATATAGGGCTTAATAAGTGCAAAAATTTTGAAAAAAATCCAGAAAAAGGACAATAACTCCTACATCTGTTGTTGGATCTTCTTGGAAATATCTGGGTAGGTAGATCTTGAGGTGCTGATCCTTTAACCCAACCAGAATTTTGATATCTGTGACCGTTTTGGAGTTATTTGCAAAAAACTGTATTTGCCCCCCTGTTCTATTTTTAGTAACAGCTGCCATGTTTTTGACGTATCAAAAATCCCAACGCAAACTTTTTGCAGAATACCCTAAGGAACAACCATATCAAGTTTGGCTGCATTTGGCCAAGCAGTTTCAGAGAAGAAGATGTTTGAAAAAAGCTAACGGATGACGGACGAGGGACGCCAAGTGATGGCAATAGCTCACATGACCCTTCGGGTCAGGTGAGCTAAAAAGAGAAATATTGTAACAGTTGTGTAAAATGAGAAAATTATTTTGTCATACTATTCTTTTGAACTGATCTGTTAAACAGTAAAGTTTGCTCTTTTAATTTTTTTATGTATTTTAAATCATTATAACTATGATTAATAGAATCCTAATTAATAAAAATGTTTCTAATATATATATATTGCTGACTTCGGTTTCTCTGAGGATGGCCTTTAAATCTAACAAAATCTGATTAATCTTTTATCCCTTTTTAAATATCTGTCTTTTATTCCTCTATCTCACCCATCATGTATTTGACAATAGTTTCTCTGGGTAAGGCCTTAGACAGTAGACCCTAAGTCTGATAAGTCTTTTATCCTACTTACTTCAACCTTTTAATATCTGTAAATTCTTCCTCTCTCTCACCCATCATGTATTTGACTATTGTCTCTCTGGGCGTGGCCTTAGAACCTGTCTGTGTTGAAGACTCAGATGACCCTAGACCCAACATATACTGTATACGGTGTTGCTCATCTTGGGTATCAAGACTGATTGTAAAACTGTAGGATTGAAGAAAATGGTATTACTGTACTACAAAGCTAAATGAACTGCTTATGGATTAATACTACACATAACATGTACTGTGCTGTTACTCTCTGCAAAGCTATTGAAATAAAATTTCATTATTGTAAATTATTTATGAAAATACATGAATAGTGTTACTCTGATACGAAATTTATATGGTTTCACAATTTTATATATGTTTTCTGAGACTTCAGCTATTTTTGTGAAAGAAAAACGAATACATAAAATAAATATAATGTTAGAAAACCAGAATCTCTGACAGCCAAATCCTCGAGAAAAAAAAAACAAATAACTAGTACATGCATAGAAAATCATTATTTATCAATTTTTTTCTTACACTTTATTATGCCTAAAATATTATTTTCAATAGTCTTTTTTGCTAAAAAAAAATCAAGTGCAAGAAAAACAAAGCATATTATGCATTAAAATTTTGAATTTAGTCTCAAAGATTGTGTCAATAAACCCTACCTTTAAAACCATAAAAATCATAACCATTATTAACCATCTGTCCACAATAATCTTATTGATAGCATATGATCAGTAATAATAATTCATTTAACCATTAGGTCAATAAGGTATTACAAATTACAGGAAAACTGTGAAAGGTCAATAATTAGTATCCTACAGGTGGTCAGATGTTTGCATTTTTTTGTTGTTGTTTTTTTTTTATTTCTATTTTCTATGTCAAGCATGATTGCAGGATAACCTATTTAGAAAAATATACATTAATTTTTACTTGCTGTGGAACAATTAAAAATGTTTGGTATTGCATTTACAAAAAAAAATTATAATGTTTGTTTTTCTTAACATGCTTAATGCAGGCAGGAACGCCAACTTTTGAAAGTTTGAAATCACGTTTTTACTTTTTTCTTGTGATGTTTCATACTATTTTCATTATAGAAATCAAGATCTAAAAATTCCATAGATTGGCAACCCTATGCAGGGTTAAATAAAATTTATAAATTTTCAGCGATGACTACATCTATGTATTGTACATATATCCTTACTCATCAAGGTCATCAAGGGACTGTCTACTGGGTGTTTTCCTGAGAGGGTCTAACTCAGATAGGTCAGTGACCCTTTGTGACACGGGCTCCTTCATTCTTGGTCTTTCAGGTACAGGAGGAGGCATACTTTTACCATTTCTCACTGCTTTTCCCCTTCTAGGAGGAGCTGTAGGTAACCCATGTGGCTTTGTTAGAGCTTAAAAAATGAACAGATACAAATACATGTATAAAACAAAGTATATTGATTTTTGATGCAAAGAAGCAATAAAAGCACCTTTGCTTTTTTTTGTTTGTTTCAATATTCATAATTTAATTTTTTGCCATGCAATTAAGTATCAACATATTTATCTTTCTGATATAATCTTAAATAACTGTATCAAGATTATAGCACTTTATACTAGTGAATCAACAACAAATCATTTAAATCTTTGAAATTTGAAAACTCTTTATTTTTCTCATAATATCTTTATCAATTTACGGTATCTAGAGATATTTCATTTCTGATTTTTTTCCATATAAAAATAATAAGAAAGAAAAAACAAAATCATGCAAGAAAAGTGAAAAAAAACTCTAAAAATTTTTAAAATTCATTTCTTTTCATACATGTATCATTTGAATCATTATGGTGTCAAACAGAGCACAAAAGCTTATTACATGTATTAGGTATATTAAGACAGCTTTTAATTAATATTTCTTTGAAATATTTTGTATATATAAAATTACAATGCATCTTTTATAATTTTGCATTTGTGAAAAGAAATGTAATTTATAAGCTAATATCACAAAGATGCAGGTCTGTTTAAAATTGGGAACACCCAACACTGAACAGTCAAGACCAGTGAGACATTGACCCAATTTTAACACTTTCAGGCTAAAAATGACAAATAATACATGTAGTATTACATTCCTGGATGGTAGAAACATATTTCAGTGTCTCATCCACCATCCTCTGTGCATGTTGAAAATATAGTGCATAAAACAATAACACCAAAATTATGCAGAAAACCAAATTATGAGTAAGATCTACCTAGCGCTGGGGTAGAAAAAAATCTTTAATTTACACTGACAATTTCATCATTTTTTTATGAGTCCTTCAAAACAATTGTTTCAAACTTCTTTAAAAGGAAGGAATTTTTGGCTTTCATCTGAAAATTCTGTTTAGAATACACATCTCCAAATAGAGTCAATGTCTCTTAATCTTGTCATCACAGATTTTCGATACAGAAAAAAAACAAACACATTTCTTTTTTACCTGACCCCCAATCAAATAAAGAACTGTAGCCATATTCTTTAGGAAAGAAAGCTTTGTTACTACTCATACTAGTAGAAGCCTCTAAAATAATGCAAGTATAAATGAAAAAGAAGCTTAGATAAAAAAAAAAGCAAAATATAACAATTTAAAATAAAAAGAAATTTGGTATCAATGCAGGATTATTCTAAATAAAGTTGAAATAGGGATTTTTTTTTTAATTTATAGAAATTAAAATTTAATCTGTTGCACAACTAAATAATTTTAAAATAGAAGCACCCAACCAGATTTAACCACTTTTTTACCTTTAAAATAATGAGTGAGTTTTTTCTTGTTCACTGTATTTACAACTACAGAGAAAAAATCTCTATTTTATTATCTACCATCTTAATCTTCTTACATTATGAATATTTGGCACTTCCTTTTATCAGTCAAAAAGTCATAACAAAACATTCTCCATATTTACAACAATTTCCTTTTCATACATTTAGAATGATCCTACATTAATAGGTTATGTAATGTGAAACTAATGGTCATAATGATCCTACATTAATAGGTTATGTAATGTGAAACTAATGGTCATAATGAACTAGATGGAGCCTTCCCTGGAAGGCATATGTCGCCTGCGTATCTATGTTTGTTCACCAAACAGGAAGTAGCTAAATTTTCGGGCATAGAATCGCCTTACACCTTATAGTACTATGCGATGAAGCTACATACCAAATATCAAGAGGCTGTGGCATGTAGTTGCCTGGAAAACTGCGACAAAAATTTGGCATCTATGTCAATTATATATATAACGTTAAGTATTCGTCAAACAGGAAGTAGTTATTTTTCCGGCATAAAATCGCTTTACGCCTTATAGTACTATGAGATGAAGCTACATACCAAATATCAAGAGGCTGTGGCATGTAGTTGCCTGGAAAACTGCGACGAAAATTTTTGTGACGCCGCAGGACGACGATGCAGGACGACGCAAGACGACGGATGGTGCCAAAGTAACCCCTATATGTCGCTTCTGCAACACGTTGCAGGCGACATAATAAAAACCAACATATGAAATAGAAAATGTATCTTCTTTTTCTTCTTTTGTTCTGATGCCATATTAAACTTAGATATAATTTTATGTAAAAAAATATTTTGATGAATTTTTTAAATCTTTGTGACATCTAGAAAGGAAAAAGAATCAATAAGACAATTTGTAAACACTAATAACTAATTATATGTCCAAAACTTGAAATCTATCAATACTTTTGAATCATATAAATAAATTCTATACATTTAACTATCAACTTTTTATGGAAATCTCTTGAAAAATTTGAAATTTGATTGCTGATCATTGATTGTGACCTACAAAACATAAATGTTGACATTACAAAAATAAAATTATCCACCCTAAAAGAAATTTTCAATCATCTTTACATGAATGATGAAAATGAAGTATGAACTACATCCAAGAAGAGTGACAAAACAGAACATCTAATGTTAGTACAAAGCCAGAAGTTACTACGCATACACCACCACAACACTGACAAACCTTCAGTCGTCATGACTTGGTTATTTTTAGCTAAAGGATCAAAAACATCCTTAGCAAATGGATTGTCCTTTTGTATAGCGTATTTGTCTAACCAAGAAAAGGACGGAGGCTGTCCGAATGCTACTATGTTAGAATACACTGAAAATGAACAAGGATCACACAGTCACACACAAATATATGTAATGCAACTAATATGGAGTAGGCATTGCCTAAATGCGAGCATAGCTAAAAGGGACTATGTTTTGTTTATTTTCCAATATTTCCATTTGCTTATTTTGGGGCGAGATGGTATGGGGCGATTAAGCTTCGAGACACGTTAGTTTCGTACATGCATATAACCAAGACGAAACGAGCAGCTTATGTGTATTTATTATTTTAAGAATATTATTTTCTTGTAAAAAACGCAATTTATTATTTTTTAAGCATTATTTCTTTTCTTATAAATTATTTTAACATTCACTCCGGCCCTGTAAAAATAATAACCCTTTCCGGACCATAAAAAATCTAAATCAGCATTAGCAAATTTCTCGCGGAAACAAATACCGTAGAGCTATGCTCGCTACAAAATGTAACAGATTTTTTTCCCCACATTTCGACATTGACAGCTTTCTAATTATGAAAAGCATGGTTTTTTTAACCAATGTACATGCTATACAAGATGAATAGTATGAAATTGTATAGCAATTTCTTAAACTACCCTTTAGGTCTGTCTCTTTGGTTGTTAAGCATTAGTTGTGATTCTCTATACTAAGGTTGTTAATAAAATAATTTTAAATTAAAGTGGGTTTTTTTCATGGAGAGGAATCTTTCTTTGCTCTCTATCTAAAGCAATTATCTTATATTTAAAAATACCAAAAATATAAAATCAGGTTTTTAAATTAAAATCCTAAAACCTTTCAACCACGTTCAATATTTAAGCATAAAAATAACTGAGCATTTGTGACAAATTGTTGTATATAAATGTATTCAGAAGAAGTACCTGATTGTGCTCGCTGTAATTCATCTAAGAATGTCTTGCTAGATTCATTTTCTCCTAATATCAACTGTGCTTCAATAAATTTTGACTTTAAATGAAGAACATAAAAATCTGAAGAAGAAAAAAACATATCAAAACTTCATACTACATGAAGTTAGTTTGCTTACATTGAATATACATGTTTACTTAGACAAGACAAGACAACTTTATTTCAACCTCAGACACACAGTGTACAAGAGGACATAATACAACAAATATATATACATACATTGACAGACAGGTACACATTTCAATAACCATACATGTACTATTGAAATTTTAACTAAGTGATAAAAAGATATCACTCTATTTTATAAAAACATTGAGTGGTGCCTAAGTTTTTCTGTCTTTTAAAATTTGAACAAAGAACTCTGAAATAATTGACCCATGACCATCCTGGTAATTAAATCGAGTAATAAACCCTGTTCAATTTGGCAATGTTATGTGCATCGTTTTATGGTATTTGTATGACATATAATTGTGAGAGTTACAGCCCTTTAAACACACATGTGTTGCCAAGGACAGTTGATTTCATTGAGAAAGGAAGCAGGAATGCTCCCTCTATCCCCCCAAAAAATAATGACATGAACTAGATCAAGTTCTGATTCAATACATCCCTTTTCAGTAGTTTTGTTGATTTGTTGACATAACCTTTATCATACAAGTAGACAAGCCATTGAAAAGTACAAAAAGGAATTATCACATGCATTTGAAGACTTGTTGAACTAGTGATTTATATATTGAACCTAGTGAGACAATCTATATGGCTTGTACATGTATATGTTGAATGGTACTTGGACCTGTAACACAGGAACATTTATGTTAGACTTTTATATGTCTGTAACAACAGAAAGGCAGATCCATATGTGTTTTTATATGTAACCTTTTTTTCATCTTGTATCGTGAAAACATCAGTTGTATTACCTTTGTTACATGAGGGATCTGGTATTTCTAAAATAAAAAACAACAAATTAAAAATTTGCATTATAGATTACAAGTGTGTGCAGTATAAGAGTTCTCAATACACCTAAGACATTTACTTGACCTACTTTCATTTGCTGATTTATAATGGGGTAGGTGAACCAAAAAAATAGCTAACTTTTGCCTGTGTGATGGTGTTTTCTATAATTCCTTGATAAAAAACAAAAATCAACTATCTTTTGATGAGAGTTTACATGAACTTTTTTTTACAAGTATTGGATTCTATAACTAGTTTGACATGACATTCATATTCATAAGTATTGGGTTCTATAACTAGTTTGACATGACATTCATATTCATGTATGTATATCAAGCTCAAGTGAAAGGCTTTGATATTCATACTCACAAATAATGTGTTTCAAAACTTTTTTTTTATGACCAAAACTGAAGATAAATTACCTGTCACCAGTCTTAGATCAGCATCAACTGGTATAACTTTATCAATGTCAAGGTCACTGATTGAAGGATCAGGAAATTTCTTTACACTAAATATAAACAGTCTGAAAAACATAAAAACATGAAATTCATATGCAAATTAATGCATTTGTTATTTCATAATTGAAATATATATACATAAATGTACAAGAAGTCTATTTACCATTGATAGATAAATATAGCCTTTTCCACTTTTGCGTCTTTATATCAAATAATAACAAATACAAAATCAATATTTCATTAGCATCTGTGAAAACCATTTACAAATGTATTAATAAAGCAGTGTCAACAAATCAGATGTCAGCTGTTTCAGGGTTTAATACATGCATCTATAGATACATAAGTATAATAGTACAAAACTATAAACACTTTTACGCATCTATAGATTATTATAGTCAATATCCAGAGGGCTTTAAAGGGAATTACTGATAGATATGCATGATCTATAATTTATGGTTCATGATCATATACATGTATGAGAAAAAAAATGAATTTGTTTGACAAGCAAGAGCCTGGAGCTAGACTAGAAACACATGTGAGCTTGAATTGCAAGCTAAGTCAATCATTATAATTAAACATGTTAAAAAATGGAAATGAAAATGAACCAACTTCTGAACCATTTTCACATTCATTTACTGAGTGTGGTACATGTACATGATGTATGCTGATAGATCAAAATTCATACAGACATTTAATTGGCAAATTTCTTTCACAGCTCTGCAATCATCTTAATTTGTCTTTACCTTAGTCATGTTAGTAGTAAAGTAACATTAGCATACATGTATATTCCTGAATAAGATTTCTTGGTAGTTTGACTATGGATATGTAATTTTTATCATGTCTCAAAATACATCAAGTATTTATTTTCCAATGAAAAAATATACATGTAAATATAACATACTAATAACATGAATAATATAAGCTCTCTTTTATCAAACTCACCCATGACCATCTTCTCTAGTAACTAATGCTATTAACAAAGGAACTGTAGCATTTGAAAAGCTGTCATTCATCCCTCCGTGTATACAGTGACATTATTAAGGAAAATACTAATTAAAATCACATCATTATAGAATATTACCTGAATATTGCCCATTAATCTGTAATGGTTTTGGAGAAATATGTACACGAACATGTATTAACTATTTGTAGTGTTTCTACAGTATTAAATTCAGATTATATATATCATGTAAATAAATTTATTAGCAATAGACTTGCTTGTATAAAGATTTATTAGAATTAAGACTTTTCGACTATTATAATCTACATAGTAAGTAGTCATACATGCAAAAAATATATAGTTCACAGCCAGCATCTGAAGCATGCATTGTGCATGTTGTGCTAAGCAAACCTAGGTGTATCTATCATACCAATATTGGTACATGTGTCAGTATTAAGCAGGAATGGATTTTAAACATTCTTCTGTAAGTGGTCATCCATGCGGAGAATACAGGTCATAACCAGAATCTGAAGCATGCATTATGCTTAGCATCACTAGGGGCATCTACCATTCATGTACCAATATGGTTGATGTGGCACTTGTCAGTAAGTGGGAATGAACTTAAACCATTCTTCCGCAAGTGGTCATTCATGTGGAAAATAAATCACAGCCAGCATCTGATGCATGCATTTTGCTTAGCATCACCTTTCGTAAGGTTAGCTAAAAATCAGTTTTTTGTGATCATCAAGATTTGAAAAATTTTTGATTTTTAATTGAAACAAAATTAAATTATACAATCAGTCTCTGATCATAGGTAAATTTCAAGCAAACAGAATCATCTTTTTCATGATTTACTGTACTATTAATATTTTTTCAAATATTATACAACAAAGAGCAAGAACATGGTGACTTTAAACTGTTTAAAGGATAGCAATAATTAGAACCTAGAAATTAGAATATACATGTACAAGTATTATATTATGTGAAGAAATAAAATCAAAAATATAACCATAACCGCCAAATGTACAGATGTTTTCACAGAGACATTATGATAACTTAGCTGATGAAGATCAGATACTAAATTTATTTTATCATGAACACAAAATCTTCTATAAAGACAATTATCGGTAATTAAATTACATGTAAAAAACAATAATGCATGAACCTGACTAAATATAAACAGAAATGCAACAAAAGTATAAGTTCAAAGTTCTTTACTCATCAAATTGTAACCAACTACCAAACAGAAGAGATAAAATATATTTTCATGGCTGATGGCCATATGCATTGGTAGAACTTGAATAATTTACATGTATACATGCGATTACATGGGACTGACCAGTAATAAAAAGTCTTGAGATTGGAAAGCTAGAAGAAATATGTTGCCTGCGTTTTCAGTTAAAATATTCAGTAAACACTAAAGAAGTAGATGTCAGAGTGATGGGCATGAAATTGCTTTAAAGGGTATACATGTAGTATTACTAAGGAAGAAGCTACATGTACATGCCAAATATCAAGAGGCTGTGATATCTAGCTACATGTAGTTGCCAATAAATCTGTGATAAAATTATTGTTATGCTGCTAGATCTACTTCTATGTCTTACATGTCAACAGTACATTTGTACTTGTCGCTTTAATTTGCAACCAGAGTTTTTTAATACCAGCCTTTAATACTGTGACAAGTGCCAGTAGTCAGTGCTCACTGTTATGCAATTTGCTTCAGATTAGAAAATGCTTGCATCTTTGGGAATCTTTAGGAACACTTTATGGACAGTTAAGTATGTTGAAACAGATATCAATCACTTAAAGTCATCAAGAATTACTAGATCTGAAACACTGACCAAGAAAAGGTAAATGACATTTGAGCAAATGACAAAAACAAGTCATGCAAGTAGAGATTTTTAGTATAAAAAAGGATATAATTAAACATTTTTCATCTTTCTGCAGAAAATTCTCTTCTATTTGACTTGAATTCATTTTGAAACTGTTATTTAAGGTCCTATTCACATTCACAGCTCTATTTTCAGCGTTCACTTTTCACTATGTCAATAATTTTGATACACTCCACCTTATTTTGGCTCATACAACTAAAATATGTAAATCTTTAAACACAGCTAAATTTTAGACAAGGTATACTATAACAACTCCATTGCAGAGATTGTTTGACAGGTTAGGTACAAGTGCAAAACGAGCTAGGTAGATCAATCGAGCTAGGTAAGCTCGATCGAGCTTAAAATTATTATCTCCCTTTGCTGTTTTTGACAAAACATTGCATAATTTTATTCAATTTTCCCTGTGCATCATGAAATTGTAGATTCTCTTTTCAAGGATGCTGTTTGTCAATATGCAACCATAATTTTTCATTTCTACCGTGGAAATTATTTTTCTGAAAATTTGAATTTTTGCATTAAGTTCAATGCAATTTGGTTTTTTAAAAGACGACGGTAAAACGTTGATATTTTGATGTGTCTTTGTCCTGGTATGTTAACTTAAAGTAAATGGAAAGTTTCATCTTGCACTGACCAAAATTAAATTGGATATATATCTTTTAGTCAAAAACAGCAAAGGGAGATAATAATTCTAAGCTCGATCGAGCTTACCTAGCTCGATTGATCTACCTAGCTCGTTTTGCACTTGTACCTAACCTGTTTGATACTTGTTTGTGTTTTTATCTGACACAACTATAAATTTTGGACCTTGATTCGTACAAAAAGCAGAAAAGCTATCGCTCACACAAGCTATCTACATAGTTTCCTTGAAAATTTCTTATGTTTTCTGACCAAGTCAAATATCATTTTCCTTCAGAAGTTGCTAATTTGTGAGAAATAAACATTGAAACTTGGACACAGTCCGTCTGCATGAAAACGGATGTGAAATTTAAAATGTAGTTTCGTATCTTTCCATACCAGTTACATTCAAATGTAATTAATTAGATTAACGGATTTTAAAATTATTTTTAAGAATATTTTTATCAAAAAATTATTAAATTGATGTAATTTGTCGAGTAAAATCTTTTATGAAACTAATTATTTTCCTAGCTCCGCTTTGTATTTGTGTAAGGGCTGCCAAGGAAACAAGTTGAAATTTAGGCTCCCCAAAATATGTGAAAATAGATAATTGCGGGGTCTGAAAAACAATAAAAAGGTAATGTAAAACCACTCAATTAAGTTTTTGATTTGCTTCATCGGTTATTTATGACCGTACTTTTTTTTATTTTATTGGAATATGACAAATGTCAAATGGGTTTTTAAAAAATATGAACAAAGGGCTTTGTTTGTAAAGCAGTAAAAATGTGACTGAAAGCAACATTAAATGTGATGAAAGTTAGGTAATGTTTGCTTCAGAATGAACATTACGCCATAACTTCTAAGTTCTATGAGGATAGACAACTACGTAGTCATAGACCTGTATCAGGGATTGGGAAGGCAGGGGGCCATGGGCCATTGGCACATCAAAAATGAAAATGGCCCCCTTTCATCTCAAAAATTTGTATAGAATAATAAGAAATGGCCCCTTGAAATTTTGAATTTCCATGAAAAAAGTGGTAAATGGCCCTTTGCTAAAAATTCCTTCACAATCCCTGCTGTATGATAATTTTAATGACAATTATAACAAATCGAGATTACAATAGATCTACAGAAACGCAGCGCCTACGATTAATGGCGGATTATATAGAGGATACAAAGCGATTTTTTTAATCTTTTATTTTTTTCCGTATAAGTTTTATTTTTTTAAAAGCGTCCACCTATCAAAGTACAAAAGCGACGCGCGTCAACACAGTTAATTATACAATTACAGGAGTGAAAATCCAGTGTCTAAAATTTTTGACACGTACAGAATACAGAATTACAAAGGACTTTTTCTGATGTACCATTCGTCCATTGTCATAACTGTGATTTTAGTGATTCACTTTAAAAGATTCCTGGCATTACTAGGACAATGAGATGTGGTGGGTTAACCTACTCGTCTTTGAGTGTTCTCAATAGTTTTTATTTGGTAATGTCAAATGTTTCTTTTCTTGTTTTGGATTATTTTAAATATATTTTAAGGGGGAGGAAAGTCACAATCATATATTGTCCAAGAATAACTTCTATTTTTTTTTTCAGATATAAAAACAGTAAAATAAGCAAGGTTTCCTTAGAGTGCCAAAAATAAAGAATATCAAAATGTCTGCAAGTCGAGAGCAAGCCAAACTGTACTTAGCATCCCATAACATTCCACAAATGTTTGAAAGTCTATTAAGCTGCTTAATGGTGGAGAGACCAGAGGATCCTGTTCAATATATAGAAAAGAAAATGTCAGAAATAAAAGAAATAGGACTTGATAAAGTGAATTGGGAAACATTTGTATTTCCTTTACATCCGTACAGAGATGCAGTTCGCAGGTCACATATTCACGATGGAAGTAAATTTGACCGTGAAAGGGAAGAGGAAGAAGCTGCAAGACTTGGTATACAACGTGAAAAGACCATCACAGACTATAAACCAGATGTATTCAAGCTGACGGAGGCTCAATAATTAGTCAAACCTTTATCATTTAGGTTCTTAAAATTTGAGAGCATTTATCTTGATTTATTCAAAATGAAATTTCAGGGACTATGTCTCTTTTACGATGGTTCTATGTTAGGTTTGTGACTAGTCTATATGATGTACATGTACTTCATTCATGATCTCTTATTCTTTTTCAAATTGTTGATTTACAAAATTATTATTTTTGTGTAATAAAGGCCATACTTAAAAGTTTTGCTTGCCAAACCATGATAATGTTAAGATATATTTAGGAAAAATGTTTTTAAAATGTTCATTTGTGATATTAATTTAAAGTTGGATTTTAAACTTAAGAATGTTTAGAAAGATTTATCTTTTGGAAATTCTAATTAGGAATACAATCCTAGATATTATGGTCTTATTATTTAAAGCTGCTGACAAAATAACACATATTAGATTTCTAGACCACTTATCAGTATTTTTACAATGAATGCCATATTAGGTATAAAGCTAGACTAGAACATTTATTATTAAACAAGCACTTTTTCAGACTTATGTGCCTTTCTCTCCCTTTAGTGCTTTCTCACGACATCATCTCACCCCTCATACATTGTACTTGTTGTTAAATTGATGATAGATTTTAAAACAAATATGAAGATGGAATAATTTCTTATGTCTTTCAACTCAGGCTTTTTAAGGATAGATTTTTTATTGGTTCTGTAATATATAGGGTAAATTGTGTTGTTATTTTTTTTCTTTTTGATTCATGAAATGACAGAGTTAGCATTTGTTCTACTGTCTCATATTAGAAAATTACACTCTATAAAGATAACGTGATTTTTAAACTGAAAATTCATTTATATACCAACCAAATAAACATATATATAAAGAATTGTTCAGTATTTTTGTGGTACTAAGCTTGTTTTATTTAGAGAAGGTATATTTGCTTTAGCACAAATTAGAGTCTCTAGAGTTATTAAAGCCTAACTATTATGCCATATATCATGTATATTAGAAGAAGTATTATAGAATAGTGTAGCTCATGTTTGATTTCAACAATCTCGCATTGTTTTCTTATGCATAATCTTAATTCTCTGAGAAACTCAATGTTAAAAAAAATCATGTTTTAGAAATATCTTTTTATAAACAGAGAATAATTTTTTTTTACTGTTTTTTTTTATTATAATTCTTCATTTCTGTTACTAGTATTTTTATTTGTGCAATCATCTTTCATTTGTTATAATAGATACATGTATTGTATTTTTTATACACATATACTTTTTGTTGTTTATTTTTTATTTTTCATAGCCATGTGATGTCATGTATTGTATTCACAAATCCTAAATCATGTGATGTAAAAGATCTGATTTGCTTTTATTGTTTAGCCATAATGTTTAACAAACTTAAAATCATGTTTGTAAAGTAAAAGAACACAATTAAAATGTCTGAACAAAATCTTATTTTGAAGATGCATTTTTGCAATTATTTGTCAATGTTATATATGATATATTTGTATAATTCATATCTATGATTAAATAAAAAAAGTCTGTTTTTGATATCAACTTATTTTTGTCTTTCAAGAAAAAAATATGATATGCCTTTTTGATTCAACTAAAATGCCAAACAGTTCACGGAAGCACTTGGAGAAAAAGGCTGATATAAATTTTTTCAGATCATTGAATTAAAAGATATGAAATTTACTATAACATTCAGCACTATATTACTGACATTCTTAATCAAAGCTGGAAAAAAGTTACTGTTTATTTCTTAGAAATTGGTAAAGAAAAAAGCATAATAAAATACATCATTTGTATTAATCCTTTGCATTCATTTAATGAATTAAGATCATGTTGTCTCCACAAACCAAGGTCTTAATCAAATCTCAAAATTTTACCATTAATTGGCTGATAGAACAGTAGACTGCATATGCAGACATATTTTGTGTCATTTAATTTACACTAAAGGTGCACTTTTAAATAACCTTATTGTAGCATGATACAACACAAAATCTTAAAAGAACATGCACTGTTTCACAGCTCACATTTCAACAGATCTTTCGCTGAAGGCTGTTTTGAACAACTGACCTATGTAAAGCTAACCTCTTTAGGGAAGCATTGATCAAGCTAATTTCCTATATTCAATCAAGTGTTACCTTAATTGTTGATCTAATAGCCTATTGGCCCTTATATCACTTATCATCTATTTCATGTTAACAACTGCAAAAGTGTCAGATGACATGACATTTTAAGCTCAGCTTATCAAAGATCATATTACCTATTGCTACAACTTTTTAAAAAACTTTTTTCAGAAACATTTTTAATTAAACTTGATAAAGCTTTTCTTAAGATTGTCAAGGAGATTTTATTTATTAAACATTAAACATGGCCAATGTTTCTAAAGGTCATAAATTACTCCAAGCTTGGGATTTTTTATTATCCTGAAAATCCATGGAGCTAGGTTACACTAATTTCCTGTCTTTTTTTTTTTTGGCAAGTGAAAATAAAAGTTATACTCAAGACAATAAATGATTCAAAATATTCCACAAAAGGTAAAAAAAAACATGCTCTCAGGTGGGAGAAATTACTTCAACAATTAAAATTGTCGAGTCTGTGAAACTCTGTAATAATCACTCTTTGTGTGCAACTACCGACACAATCCATAAAAAGATCAATCCTAGATTCTTATTCAGTTGTTTTTGTATTTCTGTGTTTAACATTGTCTATTGTTGTTTTTTTTTCTTCCTGTTCTCCTTTGTTTTTACTGGAAATGTCTCTGGACATTACAGACTTTCTTACAGACTTTTGACATTTGAATGCCCCAGGTACCTTTGTTTCTTTCTATGAAAGTCTACATTGAGTTGGAGCTTTCAGATGACCTTTTAAAGAGGTAATGACCTTTTTAGGTCCAAAGATCACGTGTTCTTGTTTTTGCTTAAATGAATAGTAACTATTGAAGATAGAAAACAAAGATATGCCACAGCTGGACAGTGTAAAATGAAGTTAAAAATGCCAGTAATTAAAGCAGCTAAAGTACTCGAAATTCATAAAATTGACCTGTATTGATGCAAATGCAACTGTATACCAACTATTTATGGTGCACAATTACTTCTTCTCACAATACAGACTATGAAAAACATTAACATTTAGCCAAATGAGTATAAAATCTCAGTCAGTAGACCGTGACTGCAGGAGCAAACACAGGAAATCATCACGATTGATCTGTACTTTTGCTAATGATGTGTTATTCATAAATGTTTCAAGTTGAACAAACAAATGAAAAAAAAAATTAACATAGGCCAAATCAGAATAAAATTCTAAAGTCAGTAGATCATGACTGCAGGAGCAAGCAGATAAAATGTCCTTGGAATGCTACAGCAACCAAACATCAAAGGTGTACAACAACTGCTTCATGTTAATATTTACCTAATCAGTATAAAATCTCAATGTCGCTAGACCGTGACTGCAGGAGCATATAGATAAAACAACCTTGAACTTGATCTGTACTGATGCTTATGCATACCAACTATCAATGGTTTACTATAACTGCTAAAACAGACTTATATAAAAACCGCAAAGTAGAAGTAACTGCAAGAGCATACAGAGATGAAAAGCTTTTAAAAAAACTTATCTGTATTGATGCTAATGCAACTGCATACCAAATATCAAGGGTGAACCATAACTAGTTCACGTAAACATGTTAAAACAGACTTAAGCAAACCGCCGTCATCGCCGTACCGTAATCATCATGCCCATGTCTTGCCTTTCGCTGAATTCGTCGCAGGCGAAACTAAAACTGTTGCCTGCTTAAATTGTCAACTCAAGAAGCTCTATAAAAATCTTAAATGAGTTGAAGTTGTCTGACGACATTGGGAAACAAATTACCTATATCTAATAGAATAAAAGCTATTTCTTGCTTTAATGTTCGCTTCACAAATTAAAATTTTTGTTGAGTCGAAGTTTTCCGGCGTTATTATCATTGAAAGATAAAAAAACATATATTTTTATTTTTGCTAATAGAATGCAAACTTAATAGGTGTTGCTTGCTAAAATGTTCATCCCAATAAGCTCTTCAGAAATCTTCATTAGATCGAAACAGTCAGATTACCCCTTTTGGGGTTATGGTACTTAATAGGTAAAACTTATATTGCATGCTTATAGAATGAAAACTATTCTAGATATTTAATGTTTAGCTCAAGAAGCCCTTCAAGTCTCTATCGGATGACCACTTCATTGGTTATAGCCCTTCTCCTAGCTTTGGGATTCTGACACTTGGAAGGTAAAAATTTGGGCCCGATTTCACAAAGTTAGAAAAATAGAGAATGTCTTGTACCATTCGATGAATGAACGGGAAATATTTTTTTCAACAGTTTCACCAACAACGAACTGCTGACTTGTCACAGCCTTTTGGTAATAGATATAGGTACATATATATCAGTATGGGACTCTATTTTATGTGTATCGCTTATCTGCTTCCTGTTTGCCGACCTATTCATTTCTTAATATAAATGGTCAAAGGAAGAAAATGTTTGCAACAGTTTCTCAGCAAATACTTGTCACAGCCTTTTGATATTTGATATGTAGCATCAGCATGCGGTCCCATTTTTTGGGATATAATCTCAGGTATGTTGCTTACTTACTCCATGTTGAACGAAATCTGACCATTTTACTCTTTGACCAATTTTTGTTCTATAAGATAATGATTATGTCAAATGGAGAAAAGTTATTGCTTTCCATCTGCTCATTAACTCTATTGATGTCTTCATTGGTTTGACTCTAAATAGATAGTGAACCATTCATTTAGAATCTGACCTTTAAAGGTCTGAAATAAGATTTGTTCATGGGTTTCCAATAGAATAATTTTGAAAGCACGAAGAGAAATGTTGTTGCTCGTTTCACCTTCGGCTTATATATAAGCGCTATAAAAGTCTTCTTTGACCCAAAGTTGTTAAGGATTAGAGCCATTAAAAAAAAAAGTAATAGTACTATAGTATTTTCTTCTCTCTCTTTTTTTTTTTGGGGGGGGGGGGGTCAAAAGCCCTGAGGTTTTTTTTCACACATAATATTGCTTATAGAATGTAAACTGTTGTAGATACAGATCTAGAAAAGCTATTGCTTGTTTATATTTTGAATTAAAGTAGCTCTACCATAGTCCATAATGAATTGAAGTAGTCAAATGATTCCTTTTCGTTGTCTTAGGGTTTCAGTTAGCGCTTAAATTCGTGCCCGTGGGAGCCTCTCGTCTAAAACATCTTGTCTGATTACGTTGCAATAACTTGATCATTTGTAATGTTGAATTACAACAAAAAAACGGCATTATGATATTAAATGAAAGCTTCAAATGTTCAGCAAGAAAAGTTGACAAAACAAAGTCATTATCTTTCATTCCGGAGAAATTGAAGATCGCGACTTATTCTAATTATTACGAGTCGATTGAAATAGCGAGTTGTACCAGGACTTCAATACTTTCCATTGCGATCCTAGTGGTCAGCAGTAATAGGATTGTCTGCAAAATAAAACTGTTTTACGATTTTCCAATCTTCATCGCTGCGTAGTTAAGGAAGCCATTTTAAAATTGTGGAAAAAAGGGGGGATGAAAATATGAACTTCAAATATTAGGCTTTATAAGAAAATATTCGCACTGAAAATGATTTGTAAGAATAATTTATAAAATTTAAGACCTCTGTGACAAAAAGTAGGATTTTCTAAGCTTTATTTATGGTTTTATCGGCGATTTTAAGGGAGAAATCAGGGTCCCTTACAAACTGCAAAATCACGGTGTATTCCGCTATACAGATCGATCTGAAATTTTACACAAGGGTAAATGTGATCCCAACTTATTCAAAAAGTGCTGGGGGTAGTTTTAATTCTGTTGATAAATATTTTTAAAAAATATTTTATTACCGTGGATTGCGGAATTTGCATGATTTTCCATCTTTTCATGCCTCGTTTTTCAAAACGGCTGAGAATCGGCACTACCCCCAGCACTTTTCTGGTGCGTAAATTATCTCTAAACTTTGTGCTTAAATATTAAAACAATTGGTGTAGTGGAATACACCGTGAAAATCTAAAATATAAGACTTGGTGTTTGTTATTTTATTTCAGCGTCTAATGTCAAACGCAACGTTGATGCAAAACGCGTAATATCGGACCAACGTCGTACAACGACTGAGGTAGTACTCCACAATTAATTTATTTAGCTCATTTTTGCATGTGCTCGACGTTGACTATTTTGTCCCGGGTTCTTGTAATCGCTTAAACTGCTATTTGCACTTTAAACTAGGCGGTGTTCCAAACTCCGGGCATGTTTAGTCGTGTCTAGTGCCGTATTTGGTTTCTTTGTTGTACTCGTTGCCCCTAGCAACTCTTAACATTTGTCAAAAATTTGGGGACAAAAATACGCAAAAATCGGGGTTTTGTCCTTTTTTTGAACGATGCAAGTAGTCGAGCTTTCGGTTCAGGTGAAACGTAACATGTATGAAATGAAAGCCCGAAAACAGTCCTTTCTTTTAAGACCAAATAAACCTATCCGACTTCGGCTCTTTTTTCCGCTAAAATTGTTCAAACTTAAAAATCTAAAAATAGCACATTTAAATTTAAGCCCATCCGCTGGTCACCATGCACAGCCGGAAGCGACGCTTTATGATCATTGGTATTGTTTTTTTCGAAATTATTCTTTAAATCAATAACCGTGGATCGTAATTTTTATATAACGGATCCAGATTTTTCATTTGTCTTGTTTTAAGACCAAAACGAATCAATATTTTCATTTAACAAAAAAGTTCACATACGAAAACAATACTGTGAAAAAATCCTAATTGTGGAGTACTACCTGAAGAAATTCCGTATTTTGGACGTGATATTGAAAACCAAAACGTCACATTAAATTATTCAAACCCGGGTCCAAAACGCACAATATTACCATGATGACATGCATAAACAATGTAATTTCAACCTTAGAATAGTGCAATTAATATTGACGCAGAGCATGTTAAAGCAAAATATTTTTTTTTCAAGTTCCTGTTTTGCCTAAATATGAATACGTTACTGAATTAAGAAAATGCATGTACAAGTTCTTCTCACTATTAACAAAATGATAAAATTTGTTTGATCAAGACATTCTAAGATTAAACCATTTGAGCACGGACCCAACTGTTTTTAGTAATATTGTAGCACTTGTGTATCGTAGTCTATTTTAAGAGGGAGGTAGAGGGTTATTTTCGTGCTACGTTTTCGACGTTTTTATTTTACGTGTTTTCGTGATTTTGATTTTTTATTTCTCGTGTTTTCGTTTTGTGGAGGTTGTACATGCTCCGTTTTTGTCTGTATTTTTGTCCCGTGTTTTGAGATTTTTATTACCCATGCTTTGTTTTCTTCCTTTTTGAGGCACGTGATTTGGTGTTTTCGATTATCTAAATTCAATTTTTTCGTGTTTGGCGATTTTTATAACTCGTGCTTCATTTTCAGCGTTTTTCGTGTTGGGTCCCCCCCTTTAACTGTGTCACTCATAAGGGACCAACCAATTGATTTTTATTGGGCTATGGTGAAATTTGAAATAAAAAGGCAGGATGGCAAAAATCCAGATATAAAAAGTCAGGACAATGCTTTTCATTAAAAAAAGGCAGGATGGTAGTTTTGGCTGAAAATTTTATAATAGCTTCAAAAATTGCGGGCGCAAGCTGGCGTGCGCATAAAATTCAGACTCAGCCTTTTCTGGAAATAAAAAGGCAGCTAGGACGAAGAAAATTTCCATAGCCCCCACCACCTAAACATCAAATGGTTGCTCCCTAAATGCCATGCAAAAATTGTTCTTAATAATGTTTGAACTAGATTAGCTAAAATATAACGATGTGCGGATGAAATTTATATTGTGCCTAGTTGAACAACTGTATAATATACATGTATATGACAAGCACAAAATTTGAAATGCACTAGGTCTGACATATATATGAAAACTATATTCAAATATCAACCAGTAGTTTAGACCTTTGTAAGGGTGTACACATTAACATTATATGATTTAGTTTGGATTACTGTTCTCTTCATATTCTTTTTTACTGCAAGTCTTTTTGATATAAAGTGCATTTTTGAAGGGTCTTTTTTTGTGTAAAGAACAAACAAATAACAGACTGCTTACAATACAGTGGCGGATCCAGAAATTCTGAAAAGAGGGGGCCCGCTTTGGTCACATTTCAATGATTTCCTATATATTCAACCAATATTTTCCGCCAAAAGGGGGAGGCGGGCCACCCATGGATCCGCCTATGCAATAATATTTAAAACAATACACAAATTAAAGACAGATTTATCTGGATTGCTGACTCGTCGGGCATGTGTTTTTAAGTAATTCAACTACTTGTTGGTACACTGTACATGTTTTGTAACTATTTATCAATTTTGTTTTCTTACTTGCTCTTCAATACTCCAAGTTCTCTAACTCATATAATTGAACAGGCTATGTCAAAAATGTATCTTGCAATATGATTAAATATAAATTTATAAGTTTGTTCTGCCTGCATAAACAATGTCTCCCCACCGTTTCCCCCCCAAATTTTTAAGTTCAAAGGTCCATGAATCCCGCAAAAATTTGAGGATAAAAATTTCCTGGTAACATGCTTAATTTAATATATGGTGTCCTTCCTACATACTAAGTTTCATTGAATTAGGTTCAGTGGTTTCAGATGAGTTGTGCTAACAAGGTTATAAGAGAGGATTTTCAGCAAATGTATATGTTCTAACATCGAGTCATAACTCCCCAATAATTTGAGGATCAAAAATTCCTGGTAATGTGCACAACTACATATGGTGTTCTTCCTTCATACCAATTTTTGATGAATTCGGTTCAGTAGTTTCAGAAGAGTTGCACTTACAAGATGATACATTAGGATTTTCAGAAAATTTCTAAGTTCCAAGGGCCATAAATTCAACAAAAAATTGAGGATCAGAATATCCTAGTAACTTGCACAACTTCATATGGTGTCTTCCCTACATACCAAGTTTTGACAAAATGGGATAATAAGTTTCAGAGGATTTGTGCTGACAAACTTTGTGAATGACAAGACAGACAGGACAAAAAACAATATGTCTCCACACCAAAGTGGGGGAGACATAAAATTAATATAGTGACTAACAATTCTTAAAAGTCCTGCCATCTCTGGGGAGTTGTTCCCGCAAAAGTGTGAACAGATGAAAATAAGATGTAATTAAATGTGGAATAAGTGTATGCCACACCACTTACATATATAAACAGAGATATAAAATTCAACAATGGAAAAAAGCTAGCAGCATTCAGCATGACCAGTGGTTGCTGCTTGCTGTTTTGCAATTGGCCTGAGATAACAAGATTGCTACATGTAGCCAATGTCCCAGTTAAAAATTTACTAAAAATTGAAGAATTAATCTTGCATTGCAGTATGATTACCTACATATTATGACTAACAATCCTACATAATTTTATCAAAATCCATTGACTGGTTTCAGAGGATTTAAGCTCACTAAGTGTTCCTTTATGACCTAAAATGAACAAGCCAATAAAGTCCCATAACTCCTATAAAATTTATTGAACCAAAATGGCAGTGTGATATGATCAACTAAATATCATGACAAACAATCATACAAAATTTCATTAAAATCAATTAACTGGACTCCGAGGAGTTGCGCTAAAAAATGTGTGACAGACGCACAGATGGATGTAGACCATTATTAGATAATTCTTTTTTGCGTTGTGGCCGGGGACAAAATATGATACATATGATTTCAAGCCAATTAAAAAAAAACTTCTGGACAATAAAACATCTTACATATAGAGGACCAGTACAAACATAAATTTTGACAGAGATTCCTGTCTTAATTTGAAAAGGCACATATCAAATGTGGCAAGGTTGAAATATTTTTTTTTTTAACCCAATTTTTTCTCTCTGTGAAATCAAACTAAACTAGAAAATGTGTCTATGAGCCACAGGATGGCCCTCCCGTTCTTGAAATATCATTGACCCTCAATGTGTATTACCTGGGATATGGACCTTTACCAAGAAATTGATCAAAAGTGTTCATGTGTAAAATATTGGTCGCTGTGAACTTATTTCTGGTGGGTGCTGCCATGTAACCAAGACTCATCGAGTAGTAAAATATCATTGACCCCTAACATGTATTATTCAAGATATGAACCTTAACCTAGAACTTAACCAAAGTCATTCATGCGTAAAATATATGTCACAGTGACCTCATTTCTAGTGGATGGTGTCACCTTACACAAGACACAACTGGTGGTGAAATATCATTGACCCCCAACATCTAGTATCCAAGTTATGGACCTTAACCAAGAACTTAACCGAAGTCGTTCATATAAAAATATAGGTCACAGTGACCTAATTTCTAGTGGGTGGTGTTGCCCTACCCAAGACCCATCTGGTGGTGAAATATCATTGACCCCCAACATCTAGTATCTGAGGAATGGACCTTAACCAAGAACTTAACCAAAGTGTTACAGACAGACGGACGTACGGACGGACGGACAAGGGTAAAACTATATGTCCGATCCACATACGTGGTCGGGCCATAAAAAGTTACATGCATAAATAAAAGAATTGTCTTGAATACATGTATCTCGATGTATACATATTATATTTGGCCAAAACTATGTAATTGATGTGTTTGTGCAAATAAAGTATTATTACAATGTATCATTAATTTATCATTGTCACTACTTATCATGCATTAACATTTTCATCATTCAGGTACATTTTGTAAAGGTTATAAACTTAACAGCTCATTATCATCTTTTTATTATTCATAGGGTACAAATGTATTTAGTATATTCAACAGTTACATGTTAAACAGCATCATATGACCACATAAATACATCTCCATGCGCATGTATTTCATTGAAAGTGTTCTTTAATGTTTCCATATATAAGTCTTCTAGCTTGATTTTTGAAGTTCATGTGTACATCTGTCAAGTCTTTATCCATCTCACATGTTGTCCTTGTACATTGTTGTATAACCTGTAAAAATACACAAAAAAAATGAAAAATTAACAATGAATTACTGTGTGTGTGTGGCCCAAGTAAACTATAACTCCTATAAAATTTGTCAAATCAAAATGGCGTTGTGATATGATCAACTACATATCATGACAAACTACAAAATTTCATCAAAATCCGTTGAGCAGTCTCAGAGGAGTTGCGCTCACAAAAAGTTCCTATGACATAAAATGAACAAAGTCCCATAACTCCTATAAAATTTGTTGAATTAAAATGGCAGTATAATATGATCAATTACATATGACCAACAATCCAACAAAGTTTCATCAAAATCCGTTGACCGGTCTCTGACAGATGAGTTGCGCTCACAAAAGTGTGACGGACCCCGGACAGACGGACAAAGACCATTACTAGGTCCTTCTGTCTTGTTGCAGCGGGGGACAAAAATATCCTAGATTCTCATCCCAATTTTTTCAGCTGCTTGAAAATTTTATTTTGATTTTTTTGCCAATTTTTTTCTTATTTTTGTTCAAATTCTTGGAATTGGCAGCTTATTTATCATGTTTAATAAAATGGAAAAAAAATAAACAAAAAAAATGCCCCAATGCCATATTTACAACAATCTCATTAAAATAAGATCTTAGTTTAATGTGATTGTACAATACATGTATATTTACAAGAAATTTTGATAAGAATCTAGGAACTATTTTATCATGGCCAGACATCTCCAAATTACATGTACTATTTACATCTTAGTCTCATAATAAAACACACTAATGTTCACTTACTCAGGAGGGTTTTAAAGGGGTTCCATTTAATGTAATGGAGCAGTCGCCTCAAATTTACGTGCTAAGTTTCATATTATTTTGATCTTGAACTTCATAGGAAAGTTCAGGATCTAAATAGTAAAAATGTGGCAATCTTATCAAAAAAACCCCCAAAAGCATTCTAATGTTAATCCTTAGTTCAGTGTAGGCAGTTGGGGGGGGTAGGAGGGGGTATGATCCCGAAGTCCCGGCAAATAAAACAAGAAATCCCGGATTCCTGCGAAAATAAATGTGTGATTCCCGCATCCCGAAAAATGAAAATGGCTAAATCCCGTTCCTGTTAAGGGTTTTCCCGTATTCCCGTTGAAATAAATGGGCTTTCCCGCAAAAGGTCCTACCGACCCTCAGTGTAATTTCAGTTGCTATAAAAGCTAGACATAAAATTTCGACTTGCTCCATTACGGGTTATGGGACCCCTGTGTAGCTCTGCCTAATCTAAAATATGTCCAAAGAGTTTAGTAACATTATTGCAGATAATGTATACATGTTCATGATGCGCATGTACATGTTAAAAATGCATTACCTGAAAAGGTACCAACCGCCACAATTACAACAACTTTTTTGTTACTTGAATAACATTGCACATGCTATATGTACATTGTAATAGATATATGATCACATACATGTACATGTACATTTTTGTAACCCTCAGCCCACTGACTACATTCCCGCATGGGTAAATGATCTGGTGTCATGCATTGTGATGGTGCAAAACTTAAATTAACATATTTATATAAAAATATACCATTTTACAATTTTATTTTTGTTGCTAATTCATTTAGAAAACTCTGACATATGGAACAATGTAACAATTTCTTTTAAACTGGCCAGTTTGTTTTTAGTATGTATTGTACTAATTTTTATTATGAGACACTGAATGACTTATTACTTAAAATTATGAACTTAAAGTTCATGTTCAGCAATTTAAATGAGGTGTTCTTACCAACATATATATATATGTTTATTCATGTTTCCTAAGCATGTAATCATTTTCAAGTCCTTTCTGTCAAGAATTTCATTTCTATGATTAGTGCTGTAATGTAATGAATGCCTACGGCACTGCTCCATTACATTAAATACAGGTAGGACCATATTGTTACCCTTACATACATTGTACATGTAGTGGACTGAGGATTACGTTATCATCATACAATGTATGTGCGGGCAGGTGTACATGTATGTTCACCGGCGCATGATGGAGGGAGAGTTGAGAAATACACCAAGGTTGGAATGAATGAATACACTGTATATCTTACATGTACATGTATTGTCCATGTTGTGCTTGTTAAAGGGAAAATTCGCGAATTTTGAGTTATGGTCTTAAATGACAGAATATGTCATCAAAAATATATATCCAAATTTTTTTCAAAAAATTCTTATTTATAACAGAGATATTTGGCATTTTCTGATTTCAAAAGTAACTCAGTGACGTCAGTGAGATGGTCTTGAGTGCATTGTGGGATATGACCGGATATCTGTGTATTACATCTTTATCCGATTAACGCTATATAATCGATATCGATATTATATTTAATAAAACACAGTGGTGACGCGTGGTCTAATTGGTAAACAAAAGAAAATATTTAATAACGATAAACCGATACGCAATATGAAGATTTCTTTCAAATATAAAGTATTTTTATCATTATTTGCGAACAAAATTTTTAATTAATATTAAAAACGAAAGAATATGGAATGATTTTTTTAAACATCAATATTAAATAATTAAATCATGATAATAATTAAAATTCTGCTACATAATTCTAATCTTTTCCATAAATTACTTTATTTTAATTTACATCGTTAAAATGATTTGAAAATTTTCCCTTTCATATGATATTCACGCTTTTTAAAACAACAAAGTGTCACCTGGCCAGACATCCAAGGTGTTAATTGCAAATTGGTGATTACGTAATTTGTCCCAGGTAAGAATTTTGTATATTCGACGTAAACCTTTTCCCCGGCCTTTTAATCTCATTAGACATTAAACTGATTAACTGATCCTTGAAAGGCTATCAGTTTAACAGATTAATTCAAATCAATTAAGCATGTCTAATAGTCACCCCATAAAGATCAAAGAAGAGACGGTGATCTTCAGCAGGGTATTACCTTTTCTTGGACTCTTTCGTCTCCTGACGGGGTTTAATAAGGTTTTTGGTTTTGTAAAAGATAAATCGTGATTTCGAGAGAATGAGAAAAATAATTGCTATATTATATACCTTGCACCAATGTCCCTTCTAAATATTTGTAATGTCTGATTACGAGAGTGACGTACGTGTCTGCTAGCAGCTTTAGTTCTGCATATTTGGTCGAATTGGGTCAGGAGGGGCATCAACTTGAACCAGAATATACGGAGGATATAAAAACTGGTAGATAGAAGAGTTGGAGATAAATCGCTGGACTGAATTTCAAAGCAACCCAATTTGACACTCAATGGTGGAAATGTTCCGATCGCTGCGTGCCAATGCCCTTGCTTGCAGAATGCCTATGCTGCCACGAGTTTACATTATTCACCGATATCTTCGACCCTGGTGCAACCACGACTTCAAGATAGTTTGTTTAAACCCGCAGTTGTGCTGAAAACTAGTTATATTAGTTTCTTGTGGTACAAACGCCACCGGGAGAGAGCATCTATAAAAACGTCCTATAAAATAGGTATATGAATAGACATTTACCTTTTTTCAGAGTGATAAGGTATTGCCGAAGATTTCACTGATTGAAAACATTGAGATTTTCTTGATCCATCTACCAAACAAAAGTTATATATTCTTCGCCAACAAAAAGTTAACAGTACAAAACAAAAGGAAGTGATAATGTAAAGGTAAGGTAACTTTAGCTACCACTTTTTAAATACATTATCATTCATTTATTTGATTTTACAATCTTAATTGCAGCCAGAGCAGACTTATGGAATACAGACAGTTTGTATGTTGGGTCAGAATATGTCTACCTTTAGGAAGAAAACATCGTGTTGTGCTGCAAGCTTGTGTTGTGTGTCATCAGAAAAGAATGTCCTTCTGCAGATGGTCAATACGTATTGCTGACTATAAGGGGGCGACCATTGGATTTTCATGGGAGGGCTATTGTGAAATAAAAAATAAAAAGGCAGGATGTCAAAATTAAATAAAAAGGCATGGTAGGATGTTGTTTTTGGCTGAAAATTTTATAGTTAGAAAAATATCCCGGCTCCAGTGTTCTCGAAAATAAAAAGGCAGGACGAGGTGAAATATATATATCTAAAGCCCCCCTCCCAAAAAAATTCAAATATTTTAACTTTCATACGAAACGCAAGATCTAAATTATTAATTTTGTATTGGCACTTTTATTTTTACTGTACACTTCGCATTCTCAGTTTACTTTGGAACCGATCTGACATTTTAAATATTACAAACGGGCGTCAGACAAAGTTTAGAGTTTGACATGTAGAATTTTTTTACATTGATTTCATTCTAAAGTAGTTGGTGTGGTTGTCTATCTTATGCCCCATCTACGAAAGAAGGAGTAGGAGGACATATAGTGTCTGGTTCTGTACGTCCGTCCGTACGTCCTAATGTTTGAAGATCGGGCATTATGTCTTTTGGATATACATGTATTATTGTTTGGGCTTCTTATGCAGAGAAATACAAGTGATAAAATATTTATACGTTTTATAATCTTACGAACACAAGATTGTGGTATATAGTATACTCATACGGCTGTCTACAAGAAGGTAACACGAGGCGTTTTCTGTATAGTGTGCTTTTTTGTTTTACTTTTTAAAAGAGAAATGTAAAAAAAAAATCACCTGAAGAAGAACAATTTCACTATTTTTAAACAGATAAAGATGTCGAAAAATCAAAGACACGAGTGATAAATTGTAGGTCTTCCGTTGTACTTTGTAATAAATAATTAACGGAAACAAATGATCTCTTTTTCTGTCATAAACCATTACACAACCACCTGTTAATTACCATCCCGTGAAGTAAATAATACCTGGGAGTGTCACAAGTTTAAATACGTTGCCCCCGACTGTGAATTTCTATCTTCATATAGGTAAAAATAATATTATCTTCTATATAATGAACGCTTAAGAAATCCTTTAAAGATAATAAAAAACACATTTGCGCATTTTTAAGGAATGCATAGGGAATGGATAAAAAAAAATGAAGAAAAAATTGTTGTCTGTTTTAAAATGTATATTTACTAGTTATTAAACAAATATTCTGAATAAATGCACAGTTATAACTGAAGTGTTAAAACGCTTATACAAAACAAAAAGATAAGTTTTATTCCGCTTTCGGTTATATTCTTAATTTTACGCACACCCGTTATAATTCTTTTTTTAAAAACAAAACTGATATTTTTGTCTTGTGGATTTGTGGATTTTTATAGCAAAGATTTCGACCGTAACATACTATCCCGGGCATTCTAGGTAATAATGTAACATGTAAGAAACGTTTGACTATAAAAATAATGAGAAATTATTATTGACAAATATAGATAGATATAAACATTTTTCATGGACAAAAGAACACTGCTTAAATACTATTAAGTCACCCTCTAAAGATGTTGCTTCAAAATGGTCTTCTTGTATACTTGACATTGCTGATAGTGGATGGCAAATCTAAAGACTGGACCCATTTAAGATGCAAGTCTGTCTTTTTCCTTAGGTCAGGAAAACGGAATAACACTTAACCGTTACTACGCTGAGTAGAACAACCAAACTATCATCATGATCATGCAAGACATTTTTAAATGACGATAGAGTTGACCATTGCGTGTCGTTATCGTTTTGGTACTTAGTGGTTATTAGATATTAGGTGATGGTCACGTGACAATAGGGCCTACTAGCCGTACAAAATGGCCGCACCCATCGTTCTAATTTATCGATACAAAACGCTCTCATACTCGCTTATTAGTGAAGATTGAAGAGTTTTACATGTATATTTATGTTTAGTAAAATGTGATGAAAAACATATGAAAAAAATATTTTTTTGCGAATTTTCCCTTTAAACCTTTAGTTGATTATAATTTGGAAGTTATGTTTGATCATGTGTTGATGGTTTACTTTTTCATGTCTGTAGAAGTGTACATAGTGTACACGGCATTCACTTTTAGTGTTACTTTATTAATGATTAAAGTGTAAGTATGTACCAGTACTGTACTGTCAGTGTACAAAAATGTAGATAGATTGGTCTTAAACGGATTTCTAAATGAACATGTTCAACCACAAGGTCATGACTTACATTTTCAAAATATTTATATATTTTGTTTGTCTTTTTACCTGAGAAAATAAGTTTATACCAATAATTTCAACCTACCGCTCCAAAAAGCAAAATTACACAACATGACAGGTGCGTGCTAAATGTAAACATCGTCATTTCACTGGCATTGTTGTTGGTTTCTCATCCTTTTATATCACCAGAATTCACAAAATGAGTGTCCGTTTGTTTCCTTACATAGTCCGGAAGATCATGCAATGTCTTTATACCACATAAACGCTTTTTATTTCGTATAAAATTGACGATATACTCTCGATATGATCAGAAATCAACAATGGCGTGTTGTGCGTAAAGCTCCGGATCGATGAAGATTTTCCCGATTTACCAAATAAGGACATATCGCTCCGCCTACTAATTATGAATGCAAAAGAGGAAAAAGACTAAAAACAAGCCAAAAGTGATATATTAAGACGCGATTTTAAGCATACAGACCAGAAAAATGTCTATTTGTCATTAAGTAAATATATTATTCTTGTTGCAATCATTTATTCTATGCTAAAATCAAAAAAATCTGAGCGGTGCACGCTACCAGTGACGTCAATATATTGACGTTGAATATTCATAAGAATACGGAGTTACTTCCCCATAGGAAAGCTTCCTTAACCCTGCAGCGATTTGGTTTATCTTTATATTTGTCATTAAGAAGTCCTAAATTTGTATGTGTATGGTTTCAGTCTTCTGCAGAATGTCTTCCCGCATTTTTTTTGTGTTTTTGTTTTTGCAACAATCAGCTGCAAGTCAGCGCCTCTGGACAGTATATCAATAGCAAACTAACCATAACCAAGAAGTAATCGTTTAGGTTGAATACTTTTGAAAAGTTGAAAACTTGTACATATATTTCTATCGTACGTTTTCGACCACAACGCCTCAAAGTCTTCAAATTGTATACACCGATATTTCATTAAATTAATGCAAAATAAACCTCGACAGACAAGTGTTTTTGAGATGGATTCGTTATTAAACAAAAATTATATTATTTTGATTTAAGAACAAAAATATCTTATTGTACACATATAACACATTACTATGCTGTTTTTTTTTAAATGTCAGTTCATAACTTCTACATCAAACTCCAGTATCTCAGTTTTTAATTTCATTGGTAGGGGCAATTTAAGCACCCTTGCCATCTTTCTTCTGCACAATTTCAAAATAAGATGTTTGCATTGTTTCTTTAGAGACCAGTTTTCCACAACTTGACTTATGTAACGAACAATATTAGTTTTATTATTTTCGTGTCAGCAAAAGTTTGTATAAGTTGAATCAGGGACTGCACAACCCTTTCTGTTCTTGAGTTCTGGTTTCTATCCATTTTGGAAGGTTTAAAATAAAACCGTTAAGAATAACGTCATAGATATCCCATAATGATTCTCGTGAAATTTGGCGAAATTCACTGTAATCAGAGATCTAAACAGTAATTTTTTTTTTTTTGCTAAAGAGATGTTTACACAGGAAATGAATACAACTTGTGTTGACCTTGATGTATATTAAAATGTTATTGAAAATTTAAATCTATATTTAGAAAAAACTAAAATAAACCTTAAGAATATCGATTATGATGTATACTGTAGTACAGATTGATCACTACCATTTATTGGGATTAAAAAAAAATTCTGTCATTTTTTTATAAATCAATTTCAATTACATGTTTTCTCAATTCTAAAAAATAATATTATAGGATAAAAACAATTTTTAAATTAATATTATGAATTAAAATTCTCCATGTCATTTGGAGCCCCATCAGATAAAAAAAACTCAATAAATCTAGTGGAAAATGGCCAAAAAAAATTGACATGATTGAGGGTTGTAAACCATCATCTGACCGTTTTATCCCATAATATCATTATTCGATAATTTTATGTTACATCCTTGTGATTTACTATAGAGAAAGTACATTTTCGTACTGAAGACTAAATCGACTCGGTATTCATTGACCAAAAGGTAATCTAATGTTAACAGACGATAGATCATACATGTAGCTGAAAATGTCGCAGAATGTATTCTTGGCAAAACATTTTTTTTAGTGACAAGTATTTTATATGATAAATAGGTAAATAAATGGTAGGTGATGCCACATTTAAAAGGTAAAACAAAATATGAAATATAAATAAATAAAACCTTTAAAACAAATAAAAACTAAATTGCCCAAATTTTCGGACATAAAGTCCTTCTTCAGGGGCTAAAAAGTAAAAAGATGTTATCACATCGACTGACGAGGACAGAATTATTTTTTTATTTTTTTTATTTTATTTATTTTATATGATAGTTCGGGTGATTCAATTAAGTTTGTCTGCCGGGTCTGCGAAGATTGTGAACAGAATATCACATCTAGTTAGGGGAAACAATCTAGACTGAAGCTCTATTCCTTTTCTAGGTTGGAGTCTGCAAGTCGGTAAAACCATTGAGTGCTACCCACAAATAAGCCTATTCTTATCGAACTGTTCAAAGATGTCTTAAATGGGAATGACATATTGCTTACGACACAACCATTAAACGCCCCTTTCGAAGGACTTTAGGGGTAGCATCGTTTTCTAATACCTTCCTGGTGTGAAGAAAGAGTCGAAAACTTTTTTGTTCATGCCTGAAATTAAGCAAAAAGTGTAAAATACCGAGTAAAGCTTTCCCAGATCCTGAATTGTGGCGATATATATAAAAAAAGAATTCCCTGGCGGGTAGGCCAGCTTTGTGGTCAATATTCAACTTATAATCATCATACCTTCTTGTAGTAGTATAGTCTCCGCAATATGGGGCGTTCACTATAGAAAGTGACAATTTAGGGGAATAAGCAACTGATTAGCGATTAAACTGTAAGCAACGGTGTGCGTGTGCAAGCTAAAACGGTAAAATTCAGCGAAACCTATGTGCTTTCTATGATTTTATCAGCTCAAGTCCAAAGTATATATGTTAAACCGAACTGTTACTGGTGTGACATGTATAGACGTTACGCAAGATATTGCGTCTACGTATAATTACCGCATGTTCCTGTCGAAAAAAATGCATGCCTTTTACATGCTTTCAATACAATAAATATATTAATAGAAAATAATGAGGTGTGGAATAAGTATACACAATTAAACGGCAATTTAGAAAAACCACAATGGACAACCGCCAGCAGCCTTCAAAGAGGCCATTTGGCACTGCTCGCGGTTCTGCAATTGGCCCATGGTCTAAATAAAATGCATATAATTCAAATCCAGCCCTGAAATAGCCACAGATAGACCCCCTTCTTAAACAAGGAACAGAAAACATCAAAAAGACATTTACATCGAAAGCTTTGTCAAAGATTCCTGGCTTAGGACAGGGACATGTAATATGAGGCGGGGTTAAACTAGTTTTGTGAGCCCAACCTTCCCCCTTTTTTGACAATCTCCAACAAAGCAGACAAACACACAATGAAACAAAGAACACGACAGCTAGCTGAGAATCATCAATCGACTGATGTAAAAAAATCAAACGTATCGATTTTAAATCCGACACAACACTTCAAACAATAATCATTTAGTGAAGTGTCATCACACAAAACCGACACGCTTGATCGCTTTAATGCTTAAAAATGACAATAGTAAAAACGTTTATGGAAGTTTTAAAGCAAGTATCAAGTTATCAATATTTCTGCCAAAAAAACACTAAATTTTAAGATTTAACCAAGATATTAAATTCATATCCTTTCCGTCATAAATTTTGAAGCCTGAATGGATTGCTTTTAAATTTGTGAGCTTTATAAAAAAAACATTACCATAAAATTCAGGATGTGATATTCCTTTCACTATAAGAAAACTACGTGTACAATTAAGGGGGTATTCTTCTGAGGTTTCAGTCTCGTTGAAATCTCGTTTGTGAATAATTTTTAAACCTTGCCTTATAATTGAAAACTTTTGGTGGATATATATCAAATGATGATCCATCTAAATTTTGTCAAAAAATTATGAAGATATGATAAGTAGTTTTGAGATATGCAAAATTTTCATATTTGACCAAATTTGACCATCGATCTCAATCTGAATTTAGCCAATTTCAGGGTAGGGGTAGTAAAATTCATTTTTCCAAAAAAATATTCTTGCAATTCATATAATTCCTTTTCTAAATTCAAAAAAAATATATTTGTCCAGTTATTTCAAACAAAAATGGAGAGTTTTGAGGTTTTGGTATGATAGAAAATTTGAAACTGAACTTGATTTTTACCGGTTTTATGGTGTCTTGAAAATGACCTGAAAAGGCACATTTTCGGGACTAAACTTTCTTATATCCTTCTTATAAGTTAAATTTGTTCAGAATCATGGCATCTATCAATATGGAAACTTTGAGAGAAAACTTGATTTTGAAACTTGATATTTTAAAGAAAATTACCTCAAAATAGGCCAAAAATGATGAAATTTTGGGAAAATTGTCAAAATAGGCTCTTTTTAAATGGCTGTAGCGAACTAAAATGCACACGGACATATTGTTTTCTTAGTAAATTTGATTTTCTCAGGGTCTTAGCATTTCAAAAGAGCAGGTTTGGGAAAAAAACTTGATTAAGGAAAATTTTGACCCCTCAGAAGAATAATACATCCTTAAATTTTTCAATAAGAGATCGATACTTGTGGAAGAATTTAGAAAAAGATTTTACTAATTTGTGGCATCGATAACCTTGTTTTAATAATTTTTCAGTAATAATGAAACTTAGATATTAAGCACATGAAGGTTAGTGGTTTTTACGAAATTCGATTAAGAAAAATGCGACTGTTGGTCAGATGACCCTTAGAAACATGTAGGGTAATATTAATGCATTTGAAAATGTCTTTCAATCATTATGGTAGTTTTTGAAAACAATCGTCAAAGGCGGATATAGTTTAGGACCGGCGTGCCGGACGCGCGTCCTTCTGTTTGATAAGAAATTTGGTTAGGAATTCTATGAAACAAGAGGTCCAAGAAGGTTCCCATTTGAAAATTTCTGGATCCGCCACAGCAATTTGTAAACGGCGGTGGTTAAATTTTTGCTTGTATCTTCTAATATGTCTAGAAGTTAAAGAGGCCTATAATAAGGTTATATATAGTCCAGTCCCTATTATTTTAAATTTTGTTGAATTTTAGATCTTCTGTTCATTTGAAGCCAGGATAAAAGGGTTTATCGATTTTTCTGGTAAACAAATTTGGTATCGGGGAATAAATGGTTCGTTACCCCTTTCTAAGAATTTTCCAGTTATCCGGTTTTGTCGAATACTGATATTTAGTGGTCATAGCTTATTCATTCAAAGGTGACAATATTCGTCGGTAAGTTGCCCCAATCAAAATTGCTAGTTTTACAGTCCTTACAGGTGTGCTATAAATTCTCAAGAATAGCTAAAAGCACATGCAACTTTGAAGAATATGTTACGGTTATCTTCTTATCTTCTATGTATTAATAAATCGTCAAAACATTCTTAGAATTGATGAGTTATAAGAGAAGGGCAAAGAGTTAAACTGTCTTGGGCAAGTGATAAATCACCACATTCCTCATGTCTACCCAAGTTTGCAAGGAATTAGTTATTTGTGTTGACTAATATATACTTTTAATTGGTATTTAACTTCATATGCATGTTAGAATCAAGCAAGCATTATAAATTTTCTTGGGTAGTGTTTGTTATGCAAAAATTTTCAGATTTCTTTTAGGACAGAAGAATTCGAAGTACCAAGGTGGGTAGCAATCTAACCCTGTTAATCTATGCATATTCTGAAAATGGCTTCTATTGAATTGCGGCATTTGAGTCAAAATAATTGCAAGACAGAAAATCATAAGAGACATACTCTACCCATAAAGTTCAAACAAGTAATTCAAAACCAACACCAAAGTTTTTTTGTTCATGTGTATTTAAAGTTAAGAAAGTGAAGTATCAAAAACAACAACACAATTTTGAGTTTAGACGACCGGAAAATCGGAACAAGGCTACCAAGAGTGTTTGCTCTAGCATAGGAGTTCACGTTTATCGCAATATAGTAACAATATATTTATCTTTCTCAGAATGTATAACACCAACTCACTCATTAAGTCAGTTTTTAAATTTCACATTACAAGGCAAGATGCGTCTCATGAATTTATTATATGGATACTCAGCCCTGACTCTGAATGGCACAATTTACCCTGCATTTTACACATCAGTAACACATATTTGCATTATAAATGCCTCGAATAGTTGAATAATTTCATTCCAGGTTTAGAATTCTATTTCGAGAAAGGGGAAGCATGATTTCGACGACAACGGGTGGAAAATGGGCTTTTGGTGTTCAAATTTATACATATTAGCCACTCAAACAAGAGGGCCGGGTCAAAAATGCATACTGGCAAAGTGCGATAGTATAACCATACTCTCTAAAATCGTTAAATACCAGTCTTTATGCAGAAGTTAGAACAGCTAATTTTGGATTTCAGATATTTATTTCAAGTTCTGTCTGTACTGTTTTCTTGACGGAACATTTTTTGTTGCGAGAAAAAACAAAGTATCATATTGATCTATACAATTTCGTTACCAGTTGAGCGTATAAATTGCATATAAGTTCTTTGCTTATTAGAAGCCTAGTTTGTAGCCAAAATGATCGATGCTTAACTTCTATAGGAAATCATAAATTATACACTGTACACAGTTATCTATAGTTCATCCATTCATACATACAAACATAACATTACATACATAACATACATACATACATACATACATACATACATACATACATACATACATACATACATACATACATACATACATACATACATACATACAAGCATACATACATTACTTACATACACACATACAAACAAACATACATTACATACATGTATATACACACAAACAAACAAACATACATTACAAACTAGAATGGCAGTCTTCCATGGAAGACGTATATATCGCCTGTGTCTTTAAATATTCGGTAAACAGTAGATGAATTACGGGCATAAAATCGATTTACACCATATAGTTCTAAAGGAGGAAGCTAAATACCAAATATCAAGAGGTTAAAACTGAAAAAATTTCGTGACGCCGCAGGACAACTACGGCACAGGACGACGCAATACGACGGATGGTGCCAATTAATGCAACCCATAAAAGTCGTTTCTGCACCACGTTGCAGGCGACATAATTACATACTACATACATGAGGGTCGGTAGGGTCTTTTACGAGATAGCTGGAAAGGTTTATTTATACACGGGGAATTCGGAATTTTACCCACAAAACTTGGGGAATTCGGGATGATTTTTTTTCTACGTTTTTCTGCTCTATTAATTTACCGGGAGCGCGTGATTTAGTTTTTTTTTTTTTTTTCTTTCTTTCTCGATTGCAATTTTTTTTACAAACTTCGCTTACATGTACACATGCAGAAAATATTGGTCACAATTAAAACAAGACATATTGTATATATAGAAACTGATGAATAAAATTCGGAAGATGAATATACAAGTATAAAAGCTTTATTTATAGCAGTGATTCATAGTTATTTTGCGAGAAGGATAAAGTCTGGTCCGTTGGATAATGGTTTGTTGATAAAAACTAGTAATTTTAGTTACAAATAATGAAGGGGTTTCTGATATCAACTATCAATTTTTCGGTATTAAACTAAGAATTGTACTGTAATAACTGTAATACTGTAATATTATTTCTTTTAGATTGATACCATTATACAATGCCTTATTACTGATTATTAGTTAAGTTTTCATGTAAAAAGGCATGTAATTATATAAGTAAAGGGGGTCTTTCAGCTGGGCCTCAGCCGCGAAGCAGCTGCATTCCGCACTTACTTAAGTGGCGGTTGACAGTGAATTCACTGTCAATTTGGCATAATTCGCTGCTTCGTGAACTTAAAGAACATTTTAAGGGGTTTTGGTCTCTTCAACCGTGTATACCACAGTAATCCAAAATTTCTTTGATTCAGCCATCTGTGTATCCCACGGTGGTTCTTAAGGGGTTTCGGTCTTAAATATTATTCACCCGTGTATCCCACGGTGACGCCAAATTATTCTGCATATTTATATTTGTATTGATTTCTGGTTGCCATTCACAATATTCGGTAACCATTTATCTGATCATTGAATGTTGATATTTTATGTTTATTATATATTATCTGAAAATATCATTTCTTTAACCACCCGTGCATCCCACGGTGGAATTTATTTTATTGATTATCTATTGATTATTTATTGATTATCTATTGATTATTTATTGATTATCTAGATTTATATGATATATGAGAAATCATTCATTTATTATTGTAAATCCTTATTAAAGCTGAGGCCCAATAATGCCAAACCTTACAAATTAAGAGTTTTCATTTCCCCCCTTAGTTATAAATGGGTATGCATTATTAGCAAGAGAGGTTTGGTTAAAAGCAGAAAAATTTGAAACTTATCACTGCATCATGTTGTTTTATTTTTGTTTATGCATCAGAGATAATGAAATTTAAGTACGTTATACATCGCGGTAAGTACCTTTTGTTAATGGTTGTTAGTTTATAGAAATTACGTCGTTGCAATTGTTACGTCACAATGTCAAGGACGTCATTACTTCATTGATTTTCTTGAAGACAAGACGTAAAAGTGGTTGCAATACAATTTTTTATCCCACCACATACATTCCCACCCATTTTTAAGGAGAAATAAGATAACCTAATTTACTATACTTGGTAGTTATATCTAAAATATTGTTACAACATTATTAAATACTTGAAGTGTCCTTTTCGGTGAACTTTAATTATTTCTAACTATATAAAGTCACATGTTTATAAGATAAAAAGTTAATTTATTTAGAATATGATTCTGCCGGGGATTAGAATTTATACTTTCAGATGCAAGAACATTGGTGGAAGTATCCATGGCCTATGCTTTAGCTGGCACTAGCTCGATTTGGGGAGCAGGCTTCTTTGATTGAAGTGTCAAATCTTTTCTCATAGGATTCAGCCGGGAGAAGTGGAAAGCTCTAACTAAGTACGAGGTTTAGAATAATGGATTCGTACATTTTACCGATCAAGCAATCGCGTACAGATATGTGCTGCTAGATTTTCCAGGACAAGCAACATCAATCAATCAATCCACTAATTAATCATTTGGAACAATCAATCAACCAATCAAGTGGAAATCATAATAAGAACTATATAACAGAGGTGGAGTGCAATTCAAACCGTTAGAAATGGTTATTTTTTTAAAGAGGTATAAAACGTCTGAACCGCTAGGAATAACAACTTATAAACTTAACTCACAACATGAAGTGTGCCGTATTCTGAACAACGCAAGAACTTTCAGCTGTTTACTTGTTGAATGAGGAAAATTATCAGCGTTCATTCTCTCCGTGAATAGTTTTAAATACTGATATCTCAACGCATGTAAAAGATGTTTTATATAAGAAACAGTCGGAAATCAAAGAGAAAATTATGTGCTTTGGAACCGTTTAGAAATTTCAACACCGATATGTCGTTGTATGTGTGCTTTAATAATTCGCTGCTTCGTGAACTTAAAGAACATTTTAAGGGGTTTTGGTCTCTTCAACCGTGTATACCACAGTAATCCAAAATTTCTTTGATTCAGCCATCTGTGTATCCCACGGTGGTTCTTAAGGGGTTTCGGTCTTAAATATTATTCACCCGTGTATCCCACGGTGACGCCAAATTATTCTGCATATTTATATTTGTATTGATTTCTGGTTGCCATTCACAATATTCGGTAACCATTTATCTGATCATTGAATGTTGATATTTTATGTTTATTATATATTATCTGAAAATATCATTTCTTTAACCACCCGTGCATCCCACGGTGGAATTTATTTTATTGATTATCTATTGATTATTTATTGATTATCTATTGATTATTTATTGATTATCTAGATTTATATGATATATGAGAAATCATTCATTTATTATTGTAAATCCTTATTAAAGCTGAGGCCCAATAATGCCAAACCTTACAAAGAGTTTTCATTTCCCCCCTTAGTTATAAATGGGTATGCATTATTAGCAAGAGAGGTTTGGTTAAAAGCAGAAAAATTTGAAACTTATCACTGCATCATGTTTGTTATATTTTTGTTTATGCATCAGAGATAACGACTAAAATTAAAATAAGGCGCAAAGGTTATGATTTAGACCAGGTTAATGCTGTGGATCTTGTCACAGGCGTTTGGGTCCAGGATTTTATTGTTTTAAATAACGTGTATATAAAAATTTTCATATCGTCTATATACTATTTCCACAAGGCAAGAATGTTTGAAAGTTCTAAAAATAGAATAAAATTTACTCCCGGAAAACCCCCATATTTTCTCATAGAATCAAATGTTTTACATGAAATATTGGTGATTTTCTAAATCCTTTCAGTTTAATCTCACAATTGGGAACACATTTATCGTGAAACGATTCTCAATGACTTTGAAACTAATCTTTTTTCCACTGAAGCGGGCCAAACAAACCACCACGGACGGAAGTAGTTTAAAATTTTAAAGGGAGACAATATTCTTCTACTTTTTCAAATTTTATCATTGAAATTAAATAACCACGTATTTATTATCCTTGAACGTCTTTTTAAAAATTTATGGAATACCCATCGAGTCGTAGTTTGTATGTACGTTTTATTATACTACCAACTCGTCAGTAAAAATATTTCAAATAAAATTGAGTCCATATTTTCCGCCAAATGATTTGTTCGAACTTGCCCAGATTTTACCTTACTGTAGTGTCACTCGGAAGTCCTTTTATTTGGCGGAATATCAAATCTTTGGCTACTTCCGTCCGTGGTGATTTTTTGTTTCGCTTCGTAGGAAAAAAGACCCGATGTGAGATTTATACATACTGACATGCTTTACTTTTGCTTCCTAAAGAGAGTTAAAGCTGAAAGGAGTTATAGAATGTTCTAGTTGTTTATGGTAAAAAAATATTTCTACAAGAAAAAAGGGAGTTTCCGTCAGTACTATTTTTAGAACTTTCAAACATTCTTGCCTTGTGGAAATAGTATATAGACGAGATGAAAATTTTTATATACACGTTATTTAGAATGCAATAAAATCCTGGACCCAAACGCCTGTGGATCTTGTTACAAATAGAATGTCAAAATGATACAGAGCTTTGAAACAAATTGATAACGCATTAACGGCCACACAAGAAAAAAAACCGCCATTCTTGAATAGTACATAGGCAGCTAAGCTCCAAAAAGAAAAGAAAACGTCGAAATATGTCGTTACCGTAAAGTACGCATATACTGAGGTGCGTAACGGTCATAGCGCTCTAAGTCCACCGTATAATACACAGGATCTAGGTCTCCATTCACTAAAAGAGTTCACGCAGCAAACACACAACAGAGATGTCCAAAACAAATCAGTTTTATTTAATCCCTGCACACAATAAAGAGCATATATGACATACACACAAACAATTCAGGGGGTTGTCACAGATCACGCCCCCGGAATACCGAATACCGTTTAAAAAAGGACAGAATACAGTTCAGTAAAAAGACTGGAATACCGAATACTCTAAAGATCACGGCGTACGCGTACCAAAAGCCTAAAAATTCGGAACATTGCGTACCGCGTACCACACTTTGGCCTACCGAATACCCTTTAAAAAGCACGGAATACCGCGTACCAAATGGGCTGTGACACCCTCATTCAGTTCTTGTGTTTTAGCCTTTCAAAAGCCGAAAATGCATCACATGGACTCATCAATTACGAGAATAAAGTCTTGTGAAAAATATGAACATAAAGTAAATTTATACAATTATAAAGATCCGTTATTGACTTTTTTCACCAAACAATAAGCAAAATTAAAGTTTCTGTAACAATTAATGATTTACGCCCAACATTCTTTATCTCTCTCCGGCCGATATGCCAATTCTAGAGGAGGTTGATTTCCCGCAAATTTTGAATTAACGTCATGCAAATATCTCGGAAAGTTGTTTTTGCTTATTTGGATGCTTTATACATAAAATCATTTTTCGTTGTTGCGAATATAAAACATTGTGTACCTCTTGTTTGTAAATTCCCGCCGTTTGCTCAAAGGGGGGTAATAAAGCAGGTGCTTCATACGGGCACTTTTGGTAACCAACAACAATGATGGCGGCCTGCATGAAAAACTCAGCGTTCCATAACTTGAAAAGCTAAATGAAACTTTGCTCTCGTTACGAGGTTTAATTGCAATGAATACACCATCTTTTTAATGTTTTGAGCTAGGATATAAAATCAATTTTGAAAAATGGATGAACGGCATTGGTGGATCGCTGGAAAAATCCAGGAAAGTTTTAGAATTGGTGGATTTGACAACCCAACTCTTCTTGAAGATTTTATGACAGAACAAAATAATTTGAGTAAATTAAACAAATTTCTCAAAGCAGGTGGCCCATGTAGGTTATTTTTCTATTGTGAAAAGCTTGCAGAGGGTGAATTGACAACTAGGCATTTGCACATGACAGGAACCCTTGCTGCGTTGAAAGATTCAAACCTTGATCAGCTGAATGTTTTATACTTTTTACGTAACCGTGTAGATAAAGATGTTGATCCTACAAGAATGGAAAGAGACATCTTTTGTGGTGAGCTCAAACACAATACGATGGAGACACTCACGTCCTTGCTGTCAGAAGTTTATATCCCGCTGATCAAAGCACAAAAGGAATGGGGAGAATGTAATTCTGAGAGTCAGAACAACCTTACCCACAGCATGGACAAGTTCCTCACAGCACTAAATGAATCTTCAGCTTCCATGGCACATTCTAAACAATTGGTATTTTGATATGAACATGTTTAAAACCATGTAAAATGATATCGATTTTTAAAAAGATGATAATGATCATGAGATGCGGAATAATTGTACACAACACAACCTACATAAACAAGTCTATAAACAAAATTTGATTCCATATCTCACTGTAATTTTTTGACATTTAATTTTGTACATATTTTCAAATAATTTTTTATCGATCATGTACATGATGTATATGTAGACCTTATTACTGTTAAAGTACTTAATTCGTGGGTATCAATTTCATGGAATCGGTGTAAATTGCATATTCGTGTATTCATGAATTTGTGGTTTTAAAACAATCTCTTTTAAAATCAATGTTTAATTCTCTGTTCATTGAGAATGTAAATTTGTGGTTAGCCTGACACATGAAAACCTTGAAAATTGGTACCCACAGCAAAAAATACATAGATAGCAAAATAGATGTAACCTGTAAGTACATATGTATTTAGAATTAAACATTCAATGTCTTATTGATCATTTATGTTTTTATTTCTATTTTATAGATGCTTAAGCAACCAGAAAATGTTATTCTGAATGACTTCAAAATGCAAAGACAAGCAGCATTAGACTCTCAGTTAATTGGCCAGTATGAGGAATTGGTTTCAGACTGGATGAACACCATAGAGTCTATTCTAAATGATACATCAGATGAAAGGTTTGTATATTAATTAATGTCATAATAAGTTTAGTTCAGCACTGGGTGTGCATGAAAAATTGAAAATACATTGTAATAATTTCAAAACGTATGTTCAAGATACTCTTTGACTTTGTAAATTGTGTTGGTATTTTTAAAATTTAATCTATAGATGCATGAAAAAATCATATTTTATATTAGAATTATCATTATTGATAATAATTTCATATTTTTTCTTACTTCATATCTCATCTTTTTCTCATTCTTATCTTGATAGATTTATTTTATGATTATCATGTTGCTATAAACTTTTGCCATCTTTGACATTCTTTAGTCTTTTTTTTTTTGTATCTTTCATTTTGTTTCATTAATATTTCTTGCTTTATTTATACACTCTGTATGATTTTCTCCACTAGGAAAGTGGCTTTTCCTGATGAACCTCCAAGGTGATTTGTACTAACATAGCTTCTTATAATTTAAAATAATTCAATGATATAACCTTTGCTGCTAAAATGTGTAACTGTCAACATGCCAGAAAATTTTGGTTTTGTTATGGCTAATGTGTTATTTTTTGTCAAAAAACAAAAGCATGGATAATAAGTATTAATTTTACTTGTTGTAGACAAACTTGTAAAATGTGTTATAGATACCAAAACGGCTTTTGATTGTAGTAACAAAACTAGCATAATTACCAAATTAGCATTAATTCTTAATATTTTAAATATTGTAATATACCTTTAAATCATATATTGATATCAACTTATTATAAATGTAATTACATTTCATTTTCGTATAAGTAGTTTGTCCATTAGAATGTAAGACATGTAAGTTAGATTTCCCCATACATGTAGTTTAAAATATAAATTATATTTTGTATTATGTTATATAAGTTAGTACATGTAATAATTGCCATTATTACTATCTACAAATCACATTCTAAATATTCTTGATGAATACAGTATGTATAAGATTTGCTTTAGTTTTTTAATCCATAATTTTTACATCAACATTTTCATAGTATCTGAAATGTAGAACATTAATCATGTCAGAAATATATTTTTGAATGCTTCTATCATTTAACCAATAGTAAGAGGGGTAAAACCAGAAGTATAGTTTTAAACGGTGGTGATGCAGAAATAAGTAAAAGGTTTGACTGTTGATTGATGAGTTATTTGTAGGGTAGATCATATCTGCATGTTTCCACTTTAAATATTCATGCTTTCATAGGGGAATGAATTAAGCTCAGATATTTGAATCCTGCCTTGAAACTGTTGCCATAAGTAGAAATAGTGGAAGTCCATTGCAATTTTCACCATATCATGATCATACATGTGCTATCGATACATATAACAGATTTTATTAATATTAGAGATGTAAATTTTGGCCAATTTATCTGACAGCCCCAAAAAGTCCCAAGTTCAGTTGTTGGTGTTTTTTTTTTAACAGTTTTTAAGTGTTGATCATTATTATTACCATATATCTTTATTCAGATCTTTTCGTTTATCTTTTTCTGAAAATGATTTTCAGTCAAGAAAGTTCTAAATGTGTCTCATTATGAAAAAAAGGAATAGCTCAAAGTGAAAACATGCAGATCAATTTTGTCATTTAATATTGTCAGACTTAATTTCAAATTTCTAAGGCTAGAAGGATGATTTCTGTTGATTTTCTTTTCTTTGTTTTATTTTCGAAATATAATATTAAGGTTTTTGGGTGCAAGTTTCATTTGCTAACATGATATTTAGACTTATGAATGCTGTGTCTTAGAGATTGATTTAATGTAAGGTCTATTATTTGTTATTTTATAAGTGAGGAAACATTGTTTGAAGGCCTAAGTTCTTTCGAAGAAAGGTAAGAACAGGGTGGAACTGTTTTGTAGAATGATTGTTTTGTAGATGCCAATTGACTGTTTAGTTTATGTGATCCTTGCTGATTATGATTGTAAAAACTTAGCATGTATGAAAAATCGTATGAAGAAAAACTTTTTACATTGAAAATACAACTTTCAATACTGACTACCATTTGGAAATACTATTTTATTGTAAAGACTTTTTTTTTAAATGTTTAATACTATTTGACTGCCTGGACTTTCAAGACTATCATGTCCTATTTATTACTTAATATTCATTTCAACTGGTTACATACCATGCCTAATTTTTCCAATTTGCTATAAAAAGACTGAAAACATTGGATTAAAGCAAGTCATGTAAAATTAATAGAGTAATGATGTTGTCTCAAATTAACAGATAATTCAAAGTGTGTAATCTGTATACACAACAAAGCTTAGGTGTGTTTTATTCAGTAGATTTAATGAATTATGTCCCTTGAAGTGGTGTTTATATGTTCCTTCAGGGTGATGATCATCCATAGATCATTTTTTCCTTTTCCAGTAGATGGTTTGTTAAAGTAGATGAATGTAGATTAATGTTGTTCCTCTTTTCTATAATGATATAATTAGAACCCAAATTATGATCCAATTTTACCCTCCTACAAGCTAATAATTGAATATATTTGTTGATTTATTAAAAAAGAAATTGATAGTTGTTCGGGCTTAAATCTTTTTCAAAGTAAAAAAAAATGAAAATCAAACAAAATTTATGGGCATTCTATGATTTATAAAACAAACATGAGGTTGATCAAATATTTCAGATTAGAATTTTTTTATTATTATTTAGATATGTAATCTTAATTAAAAATATCAAATTCTAATATTTTAAGTCACCCATTTACAATATTTTAAGTATATAATACATATACTAAGGTAAGATTTTTCAAATTTAGAACATCATATAAAACTTTTTTGTTGTTGTTGAGTTGGAAGTATACAAGGATTGATATTATATTGTCCCATATAAAAGTATGTGTACTGTTTTGGAGAAAAAAATATTTTGGGAATATTTCTCAGTATTAATGATTCTTTTTCTTTCTTTCCAAGATTATACAAAATTGGCTTTTTCTATTCTTTTCTTGATCAGTCCAGAAATAGATTTATTTTGATTAATTTTGTTGTAGATTTATGGATCCCAATGCTGGTCCCTTGTCAGAGTTGGAGAGGTGGAAAAGACGACAGAGACTCCTTACCAGTATCACAGAACAATTAAAAGGGAAGGAGTGTAAAGCTGTGATAGGTGTACTAATAACTGCCAAATCTAGACTGCTGAAAAAGTGGAAAATTGTAGATGCTTCGTAAGTTTGACTTCAACAGATTAAAGTCAGAAAAGAATTTACTTATCGTTTTTGAAGAGGCTTCTGTATAGTAGGTTATTTTTGCAGAGGTTTAATATTCGCTTACTTACAGTGCAAGTCGACAGAAATCACGAAAATTATCCCGCAAAATTATCTCGTTGACACAAATCACATACAAACATATTCATAAACTGCGAAAATAAATCCCACAAATATTTTGCAATAACTCGCTATACAGTACTTAAAAAGCTGCAAGGCTTTTAAACATTTGATGCAAAGTTTTATAAACAGATCTTTTTAATGTGCTCAATTCTTTATGTGCACTGACAACCATTGGTTATGGCTGTCCTACTGTTTTTTCAGTGACATTTAATTTACCTTATTTTAATAACATACAGAAAAACAAAGACATACTGGTACACACAAAAAAAAACTACATTAGTGTAACCGTTACTGACAAAAACCACTCATGAATGTAGTCCTGTTTCCATAAATAAAGAGTTCATAAGGAAAGAATAGAAAATTTACAATTTTCAATAAAAAAAGCAAAACTATACAAAATGTTTTACAATGAATAACTCTTTGATATTGATTCAGTACAGTTTGTTAGTTCATAATTCATTCTTCCCAAATTTTCCTGTGTCTTTCTATACATCTTATTGCCCTCCAACATAGTATATTTATATTCTCTGTTACAGAATTACAGATGCTATGAACGATACCAAAGACAAAGTCAAATATTTAGAATCCTTGAGACGCCATTTTGATCAGTTATACCATGATGCAACACCAGCATCCATCATTAACAATGCAATCCCAGGCATCACAAATAGTGTCAGACAGATGGACTCAATCTCCAGATATTACGCCAGATCTGGTTTCCTTGGAATTGTCTTTACTAAAATAACCAACCAATTAGTTTTAGCCTGCAAGGAATACATTAGGAATTTCACCAGTAATGTTTATGACGAGGATGAACTTTGGGTGAGAATAGCCGAGGAGATCAAGAGTAGGGAGTTCCAGAATTCTGCAGGCAGTGGAGGGGGTGATCCACAACAGAGATTGTTGAGGACCCAGGTTGAAGCTAAACTAAAGGTATAACACTGTAGGAAAAATGTATACAGTCAAACCTGCCTTAAAGGGCACTTGTATATAGCAAATCACTACCTATACAGGGCACCTCAGAATGTCCCTTTTATGAACAATACACCAACATGAACCTGTATACATGGATAAAGGGCACCTGCTTATAAAGGGAATGATTTTGTCATCCAATGGCTGCCTTTATATAGGTTTGATTGTAGAACCGTTTTGGAAAACTAAAAGACTTGTAAAGGAGAAAATTGATATTTATAGAAAGCTTAACAAAGTGCTAGGCAACATCTGCATCAGATCTAGGTTTCATCTATAAAAACTCATCAGAGATTCTCTACTTTACAGATCAAAAGGCTTACCTTACATAAACTAGAATACAAAGAGCACAAATGAAATGATAGACAATTCAAACTTTTAAATGTTTACTAGTACCATTTTACATTTAGTTAAAACAACAACAAAAAACATAGCTTTATTTATTATCAACAATAAAGGGAAGTACAAAAAACATATGTCAAAAATTGACTTTTTACAACAGAAGCACAAACAATTATCTATTTTGTAGCACCTACTCTGTTATTGGAAAAAACAAATTAGAATTTTAATCAAAATGTGGTAAATATTTTTTTATTTTTCTTATTTTAGGGAGCCACTTTGACAAGAGGTAAAACCAAGGAAGGGAAAGAATTAGGTCTACAGGATGACAGTTTGTATGGTAGACTGAAAGCATGTCTACAGCTTCAGGGATTCTATAGGGATACACTGAGGTCACTGAAGGATGCCTTGGGACAATCACAGACATTGTCACATTTCCCATCAATCAGTAGTGTAGGAGGTCCAGGCTCTGTCAAGTATGTTGTAATATGGTATCTCTACCATATGATGATAAATATTAATCGTTAATTAAGCAAAGAACTTTGTAAAACCTTACACATACATGTACTAAGATACTGAAAATAAGCCAAAGAGATTTTACAAGTGGACATTTATTTATTATTGAAAATCTATGTCCAGCAAAAAAGCATTAGAGATCACTAGTGCTGCTAATAAAATAATCAAATATTTATACAATGTAGAAAATAAAAAAACACTCTTTATTATAACTAATAAACACCTTTTTACACTTAATTTGACAACTGAAAATTTACAAAGAAATGATAGAGTGTACTCCAACTATTCTTTTGCATTGATAGTTTGATATACATGTATTTGAATTTTCAAACAAATGCTTGAAATACTTGGTTTTGAAAAAAGTTAAATATTTCTCTGTAGATCCAAGCCAGGTACCAGTGAAAAATCAAGAGGTAGCAGTCTGATGGTATCTCCCAAGAAAGGTACATCTGCCCTGGACACTCAAGGACATGGTGTATCTATTGCTGATGACGATGCTGTCATGTCACACATGGATTCCTTCTGTACACGTATCAAACAGCTGATAGATGTGATCAATACACTGTCTCAATATAACAAGTGAGTTCACTGTTATTTGTGGTATAATTATTTGTATGTAGTGGAGTTTTTTCTGGTTTCGAATCCAGTCAAGCACTTAGCAGCTACTTCTCAAAATAAAAAGAAAGGCGTTTGAACAATTATTTGGAGTAAAAATATAGAGCTAAATACATTTAAACAACCAAGCCTAAGCAATGTTGAAATAAGTTTGAAAAAAAATACAGGAAAAATGTGCCTGCATACCTTTTTAACATTAAAAGAATTACAGAAAAAGCCTCAATAAGTTCTCATCCTAAATTGCTACCAGTTAGACTGTAAACTAGAAAGGTGATTTTGAAATAAAAATATGCTGGTAAAATTCAATGTGTTGAAATCTTGTATAGTATGTTACCAACCATTTTTCTGGTAAATGTTTGGTGTTTTGTTGATACCCTTATCTACACAATTTTACAAGTTTGAATATTTCCATTCATTTATATTCATTTTCAGAATGATCACACTGACTGCTGGTATGCCAAGGTTGAGGAAAGATGACTTTGTCTTTGAGGATGAATCAGAGAAAGATGAATACAAGTATAGAAAGAGACAGCAAGAGGCCAAAAGAGCACTGGGTTTGTACTTGATACTAAGGTTAAGTGGATTGGCTATACAGCATGTTACTTTAATTTCATAAGAAAAAGTATACATTAGAATAGCAATTGTTTTTTTTGAAACAGTACTAAAGGCACTTTGAAATTAGTTTTAATGTTAATGATGTTATGTTGAAGAATAAAAGTTTTACCAACTTTAATAAATAAAACAAAACAATTATTTCTTAAATTTAGGTTTACTGTTTGTTTAAGCTGATTTCTGAAAAATAAAATGTTTAGTTAGAACTCCTTGAAAACTTTCTTGCATTTATTCTTGATAACATAAACTGAAAAGCCAAAAATATATAAGAAGTGAAAAGTGTACACATATTTCCTCTTTTTGTTGTTGAAGTAATTGACAGGAGTTTGAGTCACTTTAAAATTGAACAAAAGCTGAATGATAGAATAATCTTTAACTCCATCAACTTGTTCAGTTTTCTTATGCTGGTGAGAGTTTATCTTGAAAGTAGATAATTCATTGTAACTGTTCTGGCAAATTTCAGAATTAGAAGCTGCAGAGCAAGAAGAAGAATTAAATGCTGAACATTCTGGTGACAGAAGTCTTGGTACCATAGCTGAGGATGATGATACTCCTAATTCAGAGGGGATGAAAATTGAGGAGAAGAAAGAGGAGGGTGTGGCCTCACGACATGAGGAACACCAGCTTGAAATCAAAGACAACAATCAGGGACTCAGTGAAGAACAACTTGCTATACTGAGTGAGATTTATATATGTGAAGTTTTGTTATACATAAGAAAGATTAAAAACCTTGAAGAAAGTAAAATTTTACATTTTAGTTTGTTTTACTCAGTGGTATCAAGCTGTCAAAGTGAAAAAATGCTGTGGTATTTGAATATTAAAAAAAAAGATTTTATGTTTGACTTTGGGCTTTTTAGGAAGTTTGTGCACCAGACCTTTTAATTTCTCAGAAATAATAGTCCTGACCTTAATGTAACTTGCTACATCAATGCATTAACATTCATACAGAAAAAAAGGGTTTGTAAAATTGTGGAAAGCAAGACAAATTTTTTCTATACACACTAGTTCGACATTTTGGAAGATTTAAGTGCGTGTCTCAGAGAAAACCATGCAGTTTTGTCCAGAAGCAATATTTTCATAGCTATAAAACCAATGGTGTAACTTAAAGCCCTTCATAGATAACTTCTTTTGGCAAAATATTTTTTTTTGAAAAATTCAAGATGGCCGACTTACGGGCCTTAACCAGTGTAAATGCGTATCTTTGCTAAAATCAGCTTTATTGAAAAGAAAACTTCAACTAATTTATGATTTATTTTGTCCCTATGTCTTCTGATGATCAAAAATTCAACATGAAATCCTGTAAGGGCAATGTCTTGGCTTTCAATTGCGAATGAAATTTTGAAAATCATAATTTCCATTACCAAGCACCATAGGGGGTAATATTGGCAATTTGCCAAATTGTTCAAAATCACCAAAATCTTTGGTTTTTAACTTTTAATTTTGTCCAAGGCAGGCCTCTGAAATGAAATCCTCTTTTATATTCAAACAAATTATGCTTACAAGGTGAACATGTTAAACCTGCAACCATGGATCGTGTATTATAACTTCGGTACATGTCTTTGAAGTGGGTTTGTTTCGATTTTGGTAGAAAAACTCCAACTTTTTGACAACTTTTGTAAAAGCATGAAAGTGTTTAATTTCAAACAAAATGCATTTTTAGCAAGTGACATGATAGTTTATTAGAATAAGAATAGCCCTTCGTGTCTTGACTTTGCACAAATTTTTCAAGTCAGAACTCAAAATGTGGAAATTTTAGGAATTAATGGAAAAATGAAGAAATTGTTAGTTTGAGCCGATCAAATCAGATCCTTTGGAGGTCAGGTAAAATGTGGTGCTTATGAATCTAAAAGAACCCTTTTTGGTCTTCAGGAAATGATGTTTACAAATTTGCTTGTTGTCAATAATGTCATGATATAGGCATTCAAAATGTGATCTTGGGCCGTTTTCGTTTGGAACCAAAATGAGCTCTGGGGCCCTTTTTGTATTAATTTTATGCATTAGTTCTTCAATGCAGAAAAAGTCTTTTTATCCATATCTAATTCTTATTCTAATAAACTATCATGTCACTTGCTAAAAATGCATTTTGTTTGAAATTAAACACTTTCATGCTTTTACAAAAGTTGTCAAAAAGTTGGAGTTTTTCTACCAAAATCGAAACAAACCCACTTCACAGACATGTAACGAAGTTATAATACACGATCCATGGTTGCAGGTTTAACATGTTCACCTTGTAAGCATAATTTGTTTGAATATAAAAGAGGAATTCATTTCAGAGGCCTGCCTTTGACAAAATTAAAAGTTAAAAACCAAAGATTTTGGTGTTTTTGAACAATTTGGCAAATTGCCAATATTACCCCCAATGGTGCTTGGTAATGGAAATTATGATTTTCAAAATTTCTTTTGCAATTGAAAGCCAAGGCATTACTCTTACAGGATTTCTTGTTGAATTTTTGATCATCAGAAGACATTGGGACAAAATGAATCATAAATTAGTTGAAGTTTTCTTTTCAATAAAGCTGATTTTAGCAAAAATATGCATTTACACTGGTTAAGGCCCGTAGGTCAGCCATCTTGAATTTTTCAAAAAAAATATTTTGCCAAAAGAAGTTTTCTATGAAGGGCTTTAAGTTACACCATTGCTGTCATTGCTGTGAAAATATTGCTTCTGGATAAAATTTAGGATTTTTGCATGGTTTTCTCTGAGACATGCACTTAATCAAAATATATTTAGAAAATGGCATTCTTGTAATCTATTTTTCAGGAAAGTTTTACCCAGAAGAAGAAGAAGACGATGGCCCTGGTATATCTTCAGTGATCATGGAACATCTAGAACACATGACTAAAGCTATGTCTGATAATGTCACCACTAAAACTATGCTAGATGTTGAGTCAAAGGTATGAAATAAACATTGCGGGGATTTAGATTAATAAACGAACCCAATTTTATTCAAAATCAACTTGTTTGGCTATAATTGTTAACAATGTTATAATAAGTCAACTTTGTAATGTTAAGTGAAAGGTTGGAGTTATGAAATATGAAAATCAATAAATGATGTTAATATGAAATAATACTTTTTATGAGTGTTGAACTTACTGTTGAATTAATATACTTTTTATTTTAGTAATATTTTAGTCTTTAAAAATATTTTTTTCTCAAAATTGTTACCAGGTCAGGAAAAAAAACAGTATTAATTTTGAACCTTTTAACTTATGAAAATAGGTAAAAAGGCAAAACTGAATAACTTTATTTGGATGATATTTTCACAAATACTAGAGTTCCATCTAAAGATTACCTGAATTTTCTTATTAGCATTTCTATGGGGACAGTATTTCAAAGTTTTTTGACAATACAAAGCGTCGTCAGAGTTCATTACCTAATGGGGATGATGATGAAATAGATGAAAAACCGGTATCAAGTTGTCTTTATAGTTGTTTTTGAAGTTTGATATCAGGGACTTTCTTGTACAAGCAGTTTAATGTAAAATATTTCTTACTGAAGACTTTTCATATTGATGTAATTTTTATTAAGTTTTACTCATGTCCGTCCGTCCGTCCGTCTGTACGAATTTCCGTCAAGCTTTTCTCAGAAACCGTAAATGGGAATGACTTGAAACTTGGTAGGATGGTTCAGTCCTAAGCGAATTTTAGACCTGTCGGACATCTACTTCCTGTTTGGGGCTGGATCGATATCAAAATCAACATGAAAATTTCCGTCAAGCTTTTCTCAGAAACTGTATATGGGAATGACTTGAAACTTAGTAGGATGGTTAAGTATGACAAACTATATGTCCTAAGCGAATTTTAGACCTGTCGGACATCTACTTCCTGTTTGGGGCTGGACCGATACCAAAATCGACATGAAAATTTCTGTCAAGCTTTTCTCAGAAGTCGTACATGGGAATGATTTGAAACTTGGTAGGATGGTTAAGTATGATTAACTATGTGTCCTAAGCGACTTTTAGACCTTTCGGACTTCAACTTTTTATTTGAGGCCAGTGGGGGCATCCGTGTCCCATGGACACATTCTTTCTTTATTTTTTGTCTTGCAAACAAGACTTTCATGATATTTAGTTTATTTTGACTATTCTGTATAATTGTTTGTACAAGAGAGCCGTTGTTTTGTTTTATTCTCAAATTGAATATGTGTTCAGCTATGACATAGAACATTTGCATGTCCTCCTCTTTTGTTGTTTATCTTTCAGCTTTCTCTGAAGATTTTACTATTGCTATAAACTTAATCTTTTTAAGTTTAAAAATATATAAATTCTTCACCTTTAATCAATGTTTATGCTATTTGTTGTTGAATGCAGTCATTTGAATGCTAAGCCATGTGGATTAGATCATAAAAAATGTTTTTGCAGTCAGGAATAAAAAAAATGATGAATAAGCTGTAGATAAATTAGTTCTTTATTATACTAAGACTTCAACCTACATCAGATACTTAGACCATACTTAAATCATGGGCATTATTTTTTTTGTGGTTGGAAATAAAAGCATCAAAATCAGCAATTGAAAACAAAACTATTCATAATATTTTGATTTTCTTAACAACAAATGGAAAAAAATATATGATACTTTCTTATTTTTTTCCAGGACAGAGACAGGTTTGACCAGTATTACACCAACTTTGCAGAGATTGTCCAGGAACAAGAGAAATTCCTATCAGCTTACCTACACGTTATCTTCCTGAGGAAAATGAAAACTCAGCAAGGACTTGATATCATTACCAGGTATTGGAAGGTTTTATAATGCTCAAACATTTGAATAACATTAAAGTAACCATGCTTTTTTATTGGAAATGTTGGAAGTAGTCTTCATACTAAAAGTAAAATTAACTTAAAAGGCATTGGAATGTTTTTCTGGGACTTAACCATCTTAAGAAATATATGAATTTATTTAAACAGATGTGTTGGAGATTTTGCACAATAAGCATTTCATATTTACAACTTAAAAAAAAACAATATTCTCAAATTCAATTATTAATTCTTTCAACGCATCATTTTTTTTCTGTAATTATAGATCTAAAATGTCTGTTTGACCATTATTAAAATTTCAAATTACAAGATCCTGTTATAGGAAAAAATAGCAATATAATAGTAACTACAACAAATTATTTTCCTCTTTCCAGATTTGCACCTATCCAAGGTAGACCTGGTATTAGAACAACCATTGCTGAGAAGTTTGTAGAAATCTTCAACTGGTATGAGACAGATTTGGAAGAGGTTCACAAAATATATGAAACACACAAGGTATGCATTTATGTTTCTATTTCAATATTGAAAATGTATTACCATAAACCCTATTTAAGCAGATAAACAGAATATTATCGTTTAAAATCTATTTACATGTATGTTACAAAAAATTGAAAGGATAAAATTTAAGTTTTGGAATTTACAAATGTATTTGACACCCATTTTGCAAAATACTTGCACAAAAATAATTGTTTTTCATTCTATTTGTGTAGAATCAATCTACATTATCTACAAATATTGTCAATAGATATGGATAAAATAATGTTGCAAAAAGTGATACCCATGCTCTTATGATTAATTTAACAGAAACCTGAGATAAACTCTTAAAGTATAGTTATTTTATCCAGTTTAACTAATATTTGTTTTATTCTTAGAGTGTTTATGCTTTGATAGCCCAAATTTACTTATAAGCTTATATTTTATTTTAACAAAGGAAAGTCCACAGATGGTTAGGAATGCCCCTCCAGCAGCAGGAGCCATTCATTGGTCCAGGCAACTGCTCAAGAGAATTGAGGATCCAATGAAAGTCTTCCGTGACAATCGAGCCATCAATCAGCTAGGAGACTTCAGTAGAATAGTGAAAATTTACAACAGGCTAGCAACAGCCTTAGTGACATTTGAAAGTTTATGGTTCGCTCAGTGGAAGAATCGTATAGAACATGCCAAGACTGGTCTAAGGGCAACTTTATTTGTGAACCATCCAGTCACTAATGAGATTGTAGTAAATACAGATGATAGGTAAAGTGAACATATTATTGTTTTTGTAGTTAACTAAGTGGAATAAATGTGTTATTTAGCTACAGAGTGCATATATATTATGTTACTTTATTTAAAAAAAAAAAAGGAAATAGATATAATCAAAAACCCAAACTTCCTGTGATATGGTAAGGCTTTAACATGAGAAAAATTAGGACCCTCTTATAGAACTATGAACTGAGTATCCACAATTTTATTTTAACTTATGAAATTAAAGCAAAGTTCACCAGTGCAAAATGAAAAAAATATCAATTTCAAAACTTTTAATATATTTATTTTTTATTTAAAAATATTAAACATGTAAAGTGTTAACTTAAAAAGCATGTAAATAAAAATGTATAATGTACAACAATTACAACTGATTTTGATAATTTTCAGAGTACTAGAACTGATACATGAAGCTAAATGGCTTACAAGACTAGGTATCCAAATTCCAGACTCAGCTACTGCCATTATGCAACAAGAGTCCAGGTTTAAGAGCTACAAGAGCCATTTAGAGTTAGTTTTACATGACTACAAAGAAGTGTGCAAGTCCATTCCTGAATCGCTTCAGAATTTATTTTTACCACATACTAAGTATGTTGAGGAGCAGTTACAACCAGGATTGACAACGCTAGCCTGGAACAGCATGAATGTTGGTAAGTGTTTATATGTTTAATTCAAACTTTGTTAAAAAAATGATACTTTTGTGATAACATGGAGAAGAAATGCAAAACGAATGCATACAAATGAAATAAGAAAAAAAGAGGAGAGAAGACGACCTATCTGCTATTTAACCTTGTCATAAACATGATATTCTTGATAACTTTTTTTTGTATGTCCATTTTCTTCTGATATGACATAATTTCTCAAACGTTTGATATTTCTGTTTCAATTTCTGCTTAAGTATAAACTGGTAAAAATACTAGAATTGAAAGAACGAAAGACAGCAAAGATGATTTCCTAAAGCTTTATCAACACTTAAGCTTATTTCTATGTCCTCTTAAATCAAGACATCAAAGTAAAGAAATGTCTGTTATAGAAAATGATACATGTCATTTGTCCAAAACTGTCTACACTTCTCATTTTCAGATGCCTTCTTGCACCAGATCCATTCAGCCACCAACAGGCTGAAGGAGAGAAGTAAGAAAGTAACAGACTTGATGGAGAATGATGTAGCTGGGTCACTTGAAGCTATCAGAAACTTCTATTTGTTTGATTATGAAGAGGCAATATCTAGAACCTGGGTAAGAACAAAAATAAATTTGAGGGATAATACTTCTTAATCTAGCACAGTATACCTTAAAGGTTTGGCTTTGGATACAAAATAATAAAGAAATTCATATGATTTGACTGTTAAAGACTCTTCAATGCCAATTCAGAGGAAAGTTTGTAAAGTCCAAGAACAATTTTGGCTGAAAATTTCAGTATATTTTCAATCAAGGTGAATTTGAGATTATAATCATTGGAAATTTATTATATATATCAATTATAGCTCATTATACTTGAAATGGTACCCGTTTATATTATCTATTTCCATTTTGTCTTTTTTAGCCTCCACAAGAATTCCAGGAGATAATGTTAGACAGAATCAGAGACAGGGTAGGAGATTTACAGAAGCTTGTCCAGAGAGTAATGAGTGGGCTGTTGGCTGTAGCTAATCTACTGGCAACTAGAAAGGTGGGTTTCATTCCCCAATCTTTTGGATTCCCACCAATATTTTTTGTGGTTGTTTAGCTTTCTTCACTTTTTTAAGAAATAACATAATTAACAGTGTAATGTTAAGTCCATTTTTGCTGCCTTTATGTAAAATTATAGCAGTACATGTCTATTAAGTCTTACGTATTTGATTGGTCATTTGCTGTCATACAAAAGATTATCATTAATTAACTTGTATTAAGGTAAAATATTATTTTTTCAAAGATATATTTGCACTATAAATGTGAAGATTAGATAAGATGTTTTGATTTCTTATATTTATGGAATTTATCAAATTTCAGGAATATGTATTTTCACCGATTCATGGCTTTACGCCTAAGAAAAAAGCCTCTGAAAATCTCAATATTCAGAAAAGAGCTAGTGTTGTGCCAACAAAATCTTTATCAGATCTGGTGGGCTGATCTTAGAGATAGAAATATATCCATACTTTTTAAAAATTAACTTCTATGTAATATTTATTCCAGAAGCATGCATGTAAACATATAATAATAACAACAAATAATTATGATATTTACAAAAAGTATGTCTATTTCTACGTTTACTGCCAGCTTTAAGGTTTAGACTGTAATTATTAAAAAATGTCAAGCTTTTTAAAATTATTTTGACCTTAATGACATTTTCATGGTGTTTTGGTATTTTTTTTAAATTTCAATGATAGCTAAGTTGGCAGTACTATAGAAAATAAATTTCTTCAATTTCTTGTATTAATTCTTATCTGAATAAAATGACTAACATTTACAAGTAATACATTTCTACTATGATAGCATATCTATTTGGAAAATGGTTAGATTCTATATAATCATTAGATCCTTTTATTTCTATTCTATTTTTTTGTGTAGACAAGGTTCCTAATAAATGTAAAAATAAATCCCATTTGAATTGTTTCACAACAGCCAAAGAAAAGTGAAAATAGATTTATGAAATGGTGAACATTTGGCTAGCAGTAGGGAACAATTTTGAAATACTTTTATCAGTAACTACTTATCCCAGCCTATTGTTGTTTGATTTGATTTCAGATCTGTTACTCACCTACTTGCTGTGAACCAAGTCCTATTTGTTTCTATTTTGATAAATTATTATTGTTATTATCACGATAAGTATATATTTTTTAGCAGTATTTTTTTTTTACATCTTTGTTTTTAATTGGCATTTCACATATGACCCTTTGGAAAAAAAATTAAAAATATTACATGCAAAATTAAGATGAAAATGTACATTTCTTTTACAGTTAGAACAACACAATCCAAAGTCCAAGAAGTTAGCTTTGATGATGGAGGATACAGAAGCTCAGAAAGAAAGGAAGCGGGCTGCTGAAGAAGAGAAATATATAGCTAATCTTATCTGTATGTATATATATTATAGAAAACAAGAATATTTCCAAAAGACATAATGCTACATCTTGCAACATTTCAGACGGACAGACCAATAAACAGACCCAAACACTATATTCCCCCTTACTTTCGTAGATGGGCATAGAAAAAAAAGCAAAAACACAAAAACATTAAAATGATTTTGTGTTATAATGGAAAAATTCAGACAAGAAAATTGAGTGTTTAGATCTAATTTTCATGTATCTTGAAACGTATCACTTTTGTTTTCATGGAAAATGAAAAAAAAACTTATTTAAAACTTTCTGAAATCTTACAGTTTCAAACAAACTATATTTTAATCAATTCACAATTAACAGTGTTTACCAAAAACTGTTGTGTAATTAAAATGATTTAATTGTCCAGATATTTTATCTTCTCCATCTTTATTTACAGCATTTTACAAGGAGCAGGTTTATGAAGCTGTTCTCACTGCCACCAAAAGATCTCTTATAGCTCTAGTGGACTCAACAACATGTCCAGAGGAAGAAATCAGAGCTGCCAGTGCAATGTCTAACCCTAACCTTTCACCCAATGCTAGTCCACGCCGCAGTAGTAGAGGTCCGTCTGCTGGAAGTCGAGTGTCATCTGCTCAATCAGATCGGCCCTATACAAGCATGTCTGGTTTGTCACAGATGACATGGACGACAGAAAAAACAAATGATCTCACCTATCTTCAGTAAGTAGAATTACAATTGAATGGATCAAAAAGTCAAGTAAGGGGTGTTCTGTTGAAACATATGTGCATGCCATCTGCTTGTTGAGATCAAACTTCAACCATGTGTGGTCTGTTACAGATGATGTGGACAACAGAGAAACAAATGATTTCACATACTGACTCTTTCTTGACATTCTTTAGAAGATGGTCTTGTTTGTTACAGTAATTCTCTTGATAATTGTTCCATCTTTTGCACTTGTTGTCCTATTACAAATTCTACTTCTTTAAAAATAGTTTGATAATTTTTTCAGGTTTGAAATAGAAGTAAACTTTAATATACCAGTAATAGCTGTCAACCCTACACTTAATACCGCACAGACTGCCATCAACGAAATAGCAGTGGCTGTAGTAGAGTCCAGCAGAGGTAATGCTAAGGTTTTTGTGTTCACAACTTTACAATGGCATTTCTGGATGAAATCTTCCCTACACAACATCACTAAAACCAGTTTTAAGGATGTTCGCTACTATTATTGAAAATAAATAGGTTTCAAATTTGAAGCCTTAAATAAAAAGATAATAGTAAAAGGTATAAAATAAGCAAAAATATTTGATAGGTTTGTGGCCTCGTTTTCAAGATAATTGACGTTTAAATTTTGGCGGGAAAAGGTTTTCTCTTACTTTTTCATAGGTGTAGCATTAGCACTATTAAGCTGTTAAAACCCATGACAGAATAAATAGGATTTGATAAAACTTTGTAAATCACTTTTTTGTGATATACTAAAGGCATTGATAAAAAGAAAATATGGGGTTCATGGCCAAAAATTTAACCCTATTTTGATGGTAAAAACCCGAGGATTCCGAAAAATGACAGAAATCCCTAACATCCTTAACAGGCCCATTTAGATTCTACATGTTTGTTACATGTAAAAAACTCCAGTGCAACATCACAGGAGCATACTTTTAATGTGGTCATCCAATGCAACATCAGAAGAACACTTTCAACATGGTCATCCAGAATGCTATATCATAGAGGACTATAATTGGCCAATAAAAATCATCTGTACGTGATATGTTTATAAATGAATGTTGTACATATAGGAGAAAACTGCCATCAAACAGTAATATTTCAAAAGAATAAAAAAAAAATGATTTGATACCTGTGATGTCATTAATACACTTTTGATTGTAGTGTTAGATTTTGACTTGAATAGCAGGTCTTGTGTGTTCAGTTTGGAATACATTGAAATACTTGCATGAAGTTGATATGCAATTTAAACAAAAGAGACTTTGAACAATATTAACATTGAGATTGTGTTCTGTTATCAATAATTTCTCTTCAGATGTGACATGGGTAGAAAGAGACAGAGTTTATGATTTCCATGACAGAATCGCCATGGATACAGAAGTAACAGACATGTTAAATCAGCTGACTCACATTGTTCAAGGTTTGTAAAACTGAAGAAAAAAATTCTTGAACAAACAAATATTTGACATATTTTGTAATGACCATTCAGTTGAATGAAAACGAACACAGTTGAACTGAAATTGATTTTTCCTGTATGGGAATACTAACAATACAAAAAAACCTATACCTTTCAAAAAATATTCACATTACAAATAAAATGTCAGACCTAAAACATAAAAAGAAAAAATGTATAAAGTTGTATTTTAAGTTTAAAGGTTCAGATATACATGTATTTAATCCTTCATAACATATGGAGTTAGACTGAAGCAAGATTTTCCTTTTCAAAAATAGTGTTAAGACCGCGCTTACATAGCATTGATCTTACTTTCCACTGGCACAAAAATGATTAAAAAATCACCATCTTTATTCTCATTTTAGATGTTGAACCAGTCATCAACAAGCACCTGTTCCACTTCAGTTACTACGATTTTCTCTGGAGAGACGATTTACATGGTAACTTTAAAGAATTCATGCAATCAGACCCTGGCATGTTTGCCATCAAACGAGAAGTAGAAAGATACCTATACATAGAGAAGAAAGTCTTAGCCATTCCTGGAGAATTACCAGCTGGTCCCATATGTCTGAAGACAGACCCTATCAAAGATGCCTTACATGGGTTTGCCATGCAATGGAAGAGTCATTTTGCTTCAGTATTGCATGAAGAGGCAAAGGTTGGCAAAAATTAGTGTATCAATTATTTTTTAGATAGGCAAATGAGCTTATAATGATGTCATGTTTAAAGTTTGACTTACTGTGGTTTCATTATTTGATATTCGTTGGGTACCAAATTTGCCAGCCAGGAAAATATGAATCTAACAAAGTGTTAATTTGACATTTATTCATTCTTGCAACGTTAGCAAATCACTGAGTAAAGAGTCAAGCAAAATTTCTTTTTTGGAAACAATGAACAAAAATAATCAACAGCACTTTTCATGAATATGAAAATATTGTTTTTGTGTGTGAATAACATAAATGATGCCTAGAGGATTTTAAGACTATTCAGAAACAAAGACATTAATGTTCACCTTAATAGATATGGCAATTAATTTTAAAAGTAAATAATTCCTCAACAATAATTTTTATTGCAGAAAAAGTTAGATGGTGCTGTACTGTACAGATCTAATGTACGTAACCGACTAGAATTAGATGTAATAACTTTAGACCAGCTTAACAGTGCTTTACATCTGCTGGAAGAACTGAGAGATATGGAGAACAAGATAGATGGTATATACCTACCCATAGAGACCATGTATGCTAAGCTCAGGTAAGATTTATAATATTTAGAAGAAGCTAACGGTTATCTGACAGAGGAAGGAAAAAAAACTACAAGCTAAAGAAATGTTGCTCATTGCAGCATATGAAAGCAATTTTCTTTCTATTTTTAATGCATATGGATAGGAGAAGAGGCAATCAAACCCTCTTTTAGCCTAAAAATATGAAGGTTATGCAAAAGTGACCATTTCTGGTTACAATATAGTTTAAACTCAATCTAAAAGGAAAACATATCAACACATTTTAAAATTGGTAATTCAAGCATCATAATGACATCATTATTCTAGTGATTTTAGGAAAAATGACAAAATATGAAAAATGTAATGTCAGAATATTCATAGATGTATGTTTGACAATGTCACAATCTTTAACCTTGTATTTACGGTTCATGTACTTTTATTACAGGGAGTTTGAGTTGAGGTTACCTCGTAATGAGGTAGAGGAGGTTGATCAGTTACGTGATAAGTGGCAGGAACTGATGGAATTAGCTGAGGAGGTCAGACACAAGTTACTGATAGAGAAGAGAGGAACATTTGAACAGGAGTTAGATAAACAAGTCAAGGTTAGATTTGAAAGATTAATAATAGAAAATACATCGCAAAAAGTTTACATAATAGCTATGATACTTATTACATTTTCTGTTTTCCTATTTATTGGTCACATTTTAAAAATAACCATAGACGAAGAGGAGAAGTCATAGGAACAAAAAAAATCTATCATTTCACAAAGAATATTATTTAAATGCTTCACGAAAATGAAAAAAAAATCAGCTTTTTCGGCTTTTAAATTGGCATATTAAACTGTGCATTACAAATTTAAAATTGTCAGCTCTAACACAAGATTTTAACAATGTTTTTATATTATTACAATTTTATTATTATTTTACAGTCTTTCAATGTAGAAGTCCTAAGGTTCAGGAACGATTTCGACGGACAAGGTCCAATGGTTCCTGGTATACCCCCAGCAGAGGCCGTCTCACGATTAGATTTCTTCCAACAGAGTTATGTGCTCTTTGATCTAAAACGAAAAACATTAGACTCTGTATCTAAACTGTTTGGAATTATCTGTAAGCCATTCACAGAATTGGACAAGACTGGAGAAGAACTTCACTTGTTGAACCAACTGTATGGACTGTTTCAGAAGTTCATCAGATTTGATACAAGGTTCAGAGATACTCTCTGGGCTGATGTTGATCTTGAAAGTGCTTCTGTTGAGGTAATATTGTGGTGTCTGAAATCGTGCCAGATAATGTAAGAAGATTTAATTTTAAATTATTGTACATGAAATCTGCAGGCTGAAAAATGGAGCTATTGAGCTTAAGATGGAAGGCTAAGAATAATAAATACATGTAAATGTGCATGAGACTGAAAGAAAATGAAAATAACTATAAAATTCAAAATATTCAATGCAAATTGATGCGTGTTTTATATAAAAGAGTGATATAGCCAAAATGATTTCTACAATAAATATTCATTTCAATATTGTATTTTGACCAAAAATATTGTACAGGATGCTAAACTAAACTTGAAGTAAATTTTGTATGCTTTGTCTTTAATTAGTTACCTTTTCAATGTTCCCATGCAAGTTTATATAGGGATCTTTGGACACCAAAAAATTTGTTTATCCACCTTATGTACTAAATTACATTCCTAACCATACCATTTAAAGATTTCAACATTTCTTTCAGGTTGAAGGGTATTGGGATGAATGCCTTGCCCTGCCCAGTAAGCTTAAAGACAAAGATGCTTACAATGATTTGAAAACTTCACTACAGACATACCTTGAAGTCTTCCCACTGCTCAAAGCTCTGAACTCTAAGGTATAAAGATGTAATATCACCATACATGTTGTTAACCCACTTATTTCAGTATTTTGGATGTACATTTGCAGAGCACACTAGCCTTGGGGTCAAATTTTGTGTTTTAAGTTCTGTTCTCACGTATCAGTTATTTGCATTTAGGAAATTTTAATGAATATTAAATAAGTATTAACTTTCTCTTCGTTTTCAAAATATTTTTAAGAAGCGTAAATATTTACCACATTTTAAATGAAATGTCAATATGTGAATCACATTTAAAAGAAACATTTGTCAAGGTGATGGAACTTTCATCCTTGTGGCATCGCTGGTCATTTTCTTTTTGTTTTTGAATACTATGTCTGGATTTAGAATGGGCTGCATAGCACATAAATGTTATAATGTATTGCACAAATCCCTTTTCTATTCACAATATATGTTTACATAGCGAGATGAAAAATATGATATAGCTGTAAGTACTTTGTGGGTGTGTTTGACTTGTAATAACTAGGGTCTGTTTGACTCCATGATACTATTTATTACTTTTGTCTTTAGCTGTTGAAATTCATAAAATTTTCTGTAAAAATGGTTGGTGATGATTATGTGTTGTATAATATATAGATAACATCTTTGTAGTAGAGTAAAAATGATTGTTGTCTTTTTAGATCTAAATGTTTGCAGTGATCTGGGATAAAATCTTTTATCATTCTAATTTGTTGCATGTGGATTTTATATGGAAAATGTCAAATACATGTCATTCTTTTCTCTCTTTCAAATATTTGTCCTATTTTTCTAACTTCAGTCTCTTGATCTTTTATATACCGCTTATTCTTATGAAAATTTAAACTTGTTTAACCTTTTGAAATTTTATAAATCACTCTTTTTGTTTGTGGATGTTGCTTATTAGGTACTACATGTATATCTAATTAACCAGACTTTAATAAAACCTAGAATAATTTATGTTTAACACATAGAAAGTATTTGAATCAACAATTGTAAGATAATTCTGTATACAACTTTCTGTCTTTTACAGGAGATCAGAAATCGTCATTGGTCTCGAGTCATGTTTGTTACACACAGTCAGTTCCCATTAGAAGCCAATGTGTTCAAATTACATCATCTATTAGATATAGGATTGATCAAGTAAGTTAATAGTGATGTTTATTGACGTTTAGATGTAGAATGAATTTATTTTACAGATTCAAAGTGATTTGCAACTGAATGAATTTTATTATTCCTCAACATTAAAGAGTTAAGGATGGTATGCTATTTGACCCCTGTATTCTCCCATTCGTAAAAAGTTTTTTTTTTAAAATCATCATGTTTTATGAAATTGGTTATTTTTCTACCTAACTTTTCTGTCACTTCAAATTTTGGATCATTTTACACTCTAAGAAAAAGACACCTTTTTGCAGTTTTTTATACGACCGCAAATTTTTGCGATCGTATAATGTTATGGCGATGTCGTCGTCGTTGTCGTCGTCGTCGTCGTCGTCGTCTGGGGACATTTGGTTTCCGTGCGATAACTTAAGTAAATATTGACCAATTTTTATGAAATTTTTATATGATGTTTGTAACCACCAGAGGAAGGTTCCTATTGTATTTGGGGTTGGTGGCGCTTACCGTTTTGGAAAAAAGGGCCAAAAGGGGCTAAAACGGGTGTATTGACAAAACTGTTGTAGAATGTTTATTATTCAATAGATTTTGAAAATTCTTTTTTTATTGAATTCCTCATTAAATTCTGTCAACAAAATGTGTCAATGGTTTTGATGTTTATTGAACCGTTACATTGCTACAGGGGGCCAAAGACGGGCCACACCCAAAAAATCAACTTTTTTATTTGTGGTCCGATTTTCAAAATCTTTTTTTCATTGGAATCCTTGTGAAAATCCCTGCCTGCATTTTACAATCAGATTTGCAATATATCTTACTGTTTTTGAGAAATTAGGGGTCGAAAAGTTGGTCAAGGCAAATGGTTTTACACAAGAAATTTAGCTGTAGTGGGCCAGCCAATTGTTATGAAGTTTAAATATGATGATTACACTGAAGGAAGCTTTTTATTTCATTTGGGGTATGTGGTCCTAACTTTTTTTTAAAAAAGGGCCAAAAGGGGCTAAATTGTGTCAAAAATGTCAATGAATTTAGAAATAAGATTTTTTTTCTATTAATGTTATTGTAAATATATATGTGTCAAATATGCATTTTAAAGTCCACCATAGGATGCATGTGTAAAAAAGCTTTGTAAGTCCACCATGGGCTGCATGTGACCAAAGCAATAGACTATCCATATTGGGCCTCCAATGTACAGGGTTCATCTTGTTGCGGTCGTATCATGCTGCGCTCGGCGTAGCTTTTTATTTCCAGTTTAATACATGGACGAAAATAATCTTAATGAGATGCGTATGATTAACCATTTGCATGTCTCTATTCTAGTTTCTGTATAGTTAGGCTATTACATTAGAACAATCTATCCAAAATCATCATAGTTGTTGCTATAACATTTTCATATCTTTATTTATAGACATAAAGCTGAGATAGAAGAAATCTGTCATGGTGCTGCCAGAGAATTAGAACTAGAGATCAAAATGAAAGTCACAGAGGAAGAATGGACAGAGCAAGTTCTAGCCTTCGAACATTACAAGAAACGAGGGCCCATGTACCTTGACAAAGCCTTTACTGAGAGGTTACTAGAACAACTGGAGGACTCTCAGGCTCTTCTGGCTAACATGCTGACCTCTAAGTATATAGCCCCTCTGAGGACGGAAACTGCTTCTCTGGCTGTCAAGCTGAAGGAAGTGGCTGAGGTTTTAGAGTTGTGGTTAGAGGTTCAGGACTTATGGCAATATCTAGAGGCTGTCTTCTCCAATAGCCAAGCTGCTAGGGTAAATGAAAAGCAAACTATTATCTTATTTTATTTGATTTATAGAAAAAAAAAACACCTTTGATTGGAATTTAGTTCAAAATACATGATTTTTGTCTCGCCTGCGAAGCAGAGCGGGACATAGGTGTTACTTTACCTGCGGCGGCGGCGTTAACTTTTTGGAAAAGTTTTATGAGCACCTCCATATCTCAAGAACTATAGGTCCTGGGTTGATGAAACTTGGTATGCATATGCCCCAGTAGTAGCTTAGCACAGTTGCATCCCCATCTTTTGACCTTGACCTTGATTTTCCGGTTGAGTGACTTTGACAATTTTCAATACATATAATAGCAATGAAAAAGTTTTGCGAGCACCTCCATATCTCAAGAACTATAGGTCCTAGGTTGATGAAACTTGGTATGCATATGCCCCAGTAGTAGCTTAGCTCAGTTGCATCTCCATCTTTTGACCTTGGCCTTGATTTTCCGGTTGAGTGACTTTGACAATTTTCAATACATATAATAGCAATGGAAAAGTTTTGCGAGCACCTCCATATCTCAAGAACTATAGGTCCTAGGTTGATGAAACTTGGTATGCATATGCCCCAGTAGTAGCTTACCACAGTTGCATCCCCATCTTTTGACCTTGACCTTGATTTTTTGGTTGAGTGACTTTGACAATTTTCAATACATATAATAGCAATGGAAAAGTTTTGCGAGCACCTCCATATCTCAAGAACTACAGGTCCTAGGTTGATGAAACTTGGTATGCATATGCCCCAGTAGTAGCTTACCACAGTTGCATCCCCATCTTATGACCTTGACCTTGATTTTTTGGTTGAGTGACTTTGACAATTTTCAATACATATAATAGCAATGGAAAAGTTTTGCGAGCACCTCCATATCTCAAGAACTATAGGTCCTAGGTTGATGAAACTTGGTATACATATGCCCCAGTAGTAGCTTAGCACAGTTGCATCCCCATCTTTTGACCTTGACCTTGATTTTCCGGTTGAGTGACTTTGATTATTTTTATTGCATATATTTGCAATGTTTAAGTTCTATAAACATCTTTTGATCTCAGAAACTGAAAATCCATGTAAATTCAAAATATAGTGGAAGTAAGAAAGAATAATTGTTTTTTATGGTGCCGGCAGGCGAGACATACTTTAGTGTTAACTCTTGTTGTAACTATCTCTTCATTAAATAGAAATCCTTAAATAATTCAATGTTTTAAATGCATGAAAGCATTGATTTTAAAGTGGTTATTGTTTATTGTACAAATAAAAATTATATCATATTTTATTTCATTTTAGGAATTACCACAAGAAGCCAAAAGATTTGCCAGAGTAGATAAAACATGGATGAAACTGATGAAAAAGGCGTTTGACACTAGAAATGTTTTACAAGTACGTACTATTATTACAGCAAATCAATGGACATAACATGTGATATGTGTGTGAGAATGAATCCTTCATCTTTGCAAAACTATCGTTCAGTGGTATAATGTGAAACCTTTAAGTCTGCTTTATGTATCTTAAATTACTATTTGGAAGAAAATGGTTAAGTTTCTGCATTTTTAGGGAGCAATGTGAGAGTTCCTTTAGCTTCTTAAATCATTACAGGTTCTAGTATGTTATACAGTAATCCAGGATGTTTTAAACTTGTCATAGAAGCCTACTCCTAATCTGTAAGAAGAATTGAAAAGAAACAAAAAAGCATTTAAGAATTTTTTTATATGGTGCACTGATTAAAGACAATTGTTGCATTGATGCTCATAGAAAAAATGAGCAAATAAGAAAAGCATTTATTGCTATTTACTAATACTCTTAGTTGATCAATATTTTTTTACCTTTTGTTTACACTTTTAGTGTTGCCATGGTGGAGGTGAAGGGTCAAAGGTCCTTCATTATAAGATCATCTATGACGAGTTAGAGATCTGTTTCAAATCCCTGATGGTGTACCTTGACAACAAAAGAAGAGCCTTCCCAAGATTTTATTTCGTATCAGACCCAATACTCTTATCTATACTTAGTAGACCTGCAGATATGGAATCTGTTAGACCTCATTTAAGGTAATGTGCATAATATACATGGGGTATTGTCAAAAAAAAGTTTTGAAAAGTATTCTGGGTTTGTTTCATGTCTGACCCAACATGCAAATGCCATTATATGTCATAAGAATATCAAATGAAAATACAGTTACCGTATTTTGCCCTGTATAGTGCGCATTTATGTACAATGCGCACCCCCTTTTCATTATGAAAATCTGGGGGAAAAAACGAAGTTTTGTGTCAAATGCGCGATCATTTTCTATGACAAGGAACCCTCAAAATGTGTCTCTTTTTTTCAGGTAGAGAGACAACAGATGAAGATTTTTTTAATGAAAATAAAATTGTTTTGTAATGATTGTGAAAATAAAAATAAACTGTTATACTATTTGTGTATTTTATTAAGACAGCGAAATCGTAAATCCCGGTAATGGTGCCCCTTTTTAATCAACAAACAACAAGTGTTAACCCAAGCTCATATCTTTTGATGAAAACCATAAAGGTGTCAATACAGTGATGATCAACAAATTACTATTCAAACAATCTGAAGTAATTTACAGCTGAATGGCTTTAATTGTTAATTGTCCAAGCCTGTTTACAAAAGATCGATGTTTTGTGCAAATGCATTGGCCTCAGGTCAACCAAGGTGTCAAAACATATAATTACCGGTACATATTGTAAATCTAAATTATCTCCAGCTTGGGATGAGTATTTATTCACAAAACAATAAGAAAATGGTTATTGTTGCTCAAATAATTACATGAAAGAAAATACACAATCATGTAAACAAACCAGTCTATTTTTAGAATTATTTAAATGAGGTTACTGAGGGGAATACACATGCAGGAAGGAAACAAGTAAAGGAAGAATGAATAAATAAATTAAAATCATATTTTATTATTCTTATTTTGAATAAAGAAATTGGATAGAAGTATTTTTTAAGAGTACAAATATTTTTTAAGAGTACAAATATTTTTTATACCAAACTAACATTAAACCAAAATGGCGGTCGATCTGAAAATGAAATTAATAAACAAACACATGAAGACACTGGAATTAAGTTTTTATTTGATAAAAGCATGATAAATTTTATTTAGAGATACTAGTAATGAACAGGATTCAATAGAAATCATGTGAGTTATGATTCTTGTGTTCAATCATGGATGAATCTTCTGTCCAAAGTCTGACAAACATCGATCTTTTGCCGTTGCCGATGTTCATGAAAATGTATGAAAATCTCATATAGGGATGTATTGTGCGCACCCCTATGTTTGATTCTGGAAATTATTGTAAAAAACTGCGCACTATACACGGCAAAATACGGTATTATAACAATTGAGGATATGCTACAACTAATACTAACAAGAATATAATGTCTAAGCTCGCAACATTTGGGATGGACGGGCAATCCAACAGACTGATTGACGGATGGACAAACAGACCCTAACACTACAACTTTTGTAGATGGGGCATTAAAATATTCTTGAGTATGATGATGTTAGAGTCAGGTCTTAGAGTGCACTTGACAATAAAAAAATTAACATTTTTTGCAAGTATTTTCAACATACATATTGAATTATACTTACTTTTTGTCTCGCCTGCGAAGCAGAGCGGGACATAGGTGTTACTTTACCGGCGGCGGCGGCAATAAGTTTTATGAGCACCTCCATATCTCAAGAACTAAAGGTCCTGGGTTGATGAAACTTGGTATGCATATGCCCCAGTAGTAGCTTAGCACAGTTGCATCCCCATCTTTTGACCTTGACCTTGATTTTCCGGTTGAGTGACTTTGACAATTTTCAATACATATAATAGCAATGGAAAAGTTTTGCGAGCACCTCCATATCTCAAGAACTATAGGTCCTAGGTTGATGAAACTTGTTATGCATATGCCCTAGTATTAGCTTACCACAGTTGCATCCCCATCTTTTGACCTTGACCTTGATTTTTCGGTTGAGTTACTTTGACAAATTTCAATACATATAATAGCAATGGAAAAGTTTTGCGAGCACCACCATATCTCAAGAACTATAGGTCCTAGGTTGATGAAACTTGGTATACATATGCCCCAGTAGTAGCTTAGCACAGTTGCATCCCCATCTTTTGACCTTGACCTTGATTTTCTGGTTGAGTGACTTTGATTATTTTTATTGCATATATTTGCAATGTTTAAGTTCTATAAACATCTTTTGATCTCAGAAACTGAAAATCCATGTAAATTCAAAATATAGTGGAAGTAAGAAAGAATAATTGTTTCTGATGGTGCCGGCAGGCGAGACATACTTTAGTGTTAACTCTTGTTGCATTTTGGAATTCATAATTTATAACTTTTATTTAAGGTCATTATATAGTGCAATAACCGATGTAAAACTGGAAGAGTCCAACCCACCAGAGGATGAGCTACCGACAGATGAGATCGGGTTCAGTAAATCATCAGATGGTCACAGGACAGGAACTGGTTCTCGAGCCAAGTCTATGTTGTCTCCTAGTCTCAGGAGCACCACCCCTCCAAAAATAGACAAGAGGCTCACAGAACATTATGTAAGTCCTGAGGGGGGCTGTTAAGATCAAATATTAACTTGATTGATTTCTCTCTTGATAATGGTTAAGGCATGGAAAATGGGAATAAGTTGGATATTTCACTTTCTTTTGGGCTACTAACATCAATTTGGTCTCTAAAAGTAGAAACCATTTTCTCTGAAAACAGAATGAAAAAAATTATATTGTAATTATGTTGTAAATATTTAGCTTTTTAAAAATTTTTAATCTATAACCGACAATCTGGGTGAAACTATTTAAGTAACCAGGTTGACAAAAAATTGTAAGAGTAAAAATTATCTCAAGGTTTTTGATTGCCTGAAATCTACATTTACAACAAATTTTACACTCAAGATTTGTGTTGAAAAGAGCAGCCGGATTGTTAGAATGACATCCATCTCTGACATCCTATTTTCCATGCTTATTAATTTCTTTTTTGAGTAGATCATGATATTCAAAGTAGAAGCTATCTTTTTCTTAAACAGTTAATATATTAAACCTTTATACTTTATATCAATTATTGCTACAACTTTCCATTGAATTGCATCATATCTATAAATAGAGCAAGGATGAGGTATCAGATAAATCAGGTCAAACACCTGGTCCCGCTACTGCTGAAACCAAGAAGGTATACAGTGTTGTTACATGTTATTTTCGTTACTTTTTATGCATATTTTACATGTATTTGCAAGAAGGGGTGCAACAGGGGTGATTTTTTGGGAACAGTATGTTTTTATTTTACACATATTCTGCAAGAAGGGCTGCAATATATGGGATTTTTAGTGGGACATTTTATACACTCTTGATATTTATTTTGCAAGAAGGGATGAAACATCGGTTATTTTCTAGAGGACAGTTTACAGGTTGTTTGTAAAAAGGGGGAAACAAAGGTTTTTTTCTGGGAGGGAGCATTAGTGATATTGTTTACCTATAAAATGCAGCATTTTATACTTGTTTGCAAGAACGCTTGCAACATGGATCACAATTTCAATTTAGTTACAGCTTTGGATATTTGGAGATGAGGCAAGGCACTATTTATATTCAGTATACATTCTTTTATGGCAATAGATAATACATATGACAAAGCACTATATAGGAGCAAATACACACCGAAACACTTGAATATATATGCATTCAGCAATTTGGGAATTATTTACAATCTATAAGGTAGCACTAATTGGTAAAAAAACACCAACATGGGATATATGGTTATTTGTAATGTTTCCTTCTTATGTTATTGTACCAAAGTTTTTTTTTACCTTTCTATTTTTAACACATACATTTCTATGTATGTTGGGTATGTAAATTTTCCTGTAAGTCCTATAAGAAATGTTTTACCATGTCACACCAAAGAAGACATAGAAATGTTTGCTCAATTTATTTTGAAAGAAATTAATTTGTAAATGTACACCTGTTTAAAAATCTTAATACTTATATTTTTACATTTGATATATTTTTGTAGGGACAATGGGTAGATATTGTTGTGGAAAAAAAATTAATACACCTTGCTTGAAATTACTAGGCTGAAATTTGGCACCATTGACCCTAATACAATTTTTTGGATTGAATCAGTATTACTTCCCCTTCTCTGTTTTGCAAAAAAGATATCAAAATTGAAACGCTTTTCATATCATGATTACATATTCATTTGGCTGAATCATTTTGCAGTATCAAAATATGATTTATTTTTTATTAGATCAAAAAGTAGGGAGATTAATACTTCGAGAAATCCTTAATTTTCTATAATATTAAAAAATCTTTAAAATTTTGAAAAAATTCAAGATTCTTGATAATATATTTGGATTTCGTTTGGTTTTATGCATTTTGAACATCTTTGGAAATATGGATTTCCTTTGTTTGGGTTCTAGTGCTGCTGATGAGGAATGATTTTCCGAAATGGCCAAACAGCTCATAAAAATTAATTGCAGTTGAAGTTGACACATGTCATGTATGTGTTGTGGTCTCATGTTCATTTACTCCATATCCTTTCATTATTATTTATTTTGCAAACAATTTTTTTTCATATTTTCCCCAAAGTATACAAATTGAAATCTATATATCTTCTACACATGGTATTTGATAAATAGTCGTCAACTAGGTTTTTAATACAAGAAAACGAAGAAAATACATTTAATCTTGAAACAAAATTAATCAGACTTTGATAAGAATGCATTTACCTATTTTTTTCTATTTTTACCCTTTTAATATTTATTTTCTATATTTATTTGTTGTTTTTCAGTTATTTGACATTGATGAAGTAAATAATAACAATTTTAGAAAACAGGGCAATGTAGATGGGAAAAACAGATAATGGCTTATTCATTTTGTAGATCAGTTGGGAATAATGTGCTAGATAGATTTTAACAATGCATGCAGTATTTGAAAAATAAGATATCATTCAATGTCAAACATTATTTTGACATTAGTTTACCTCATATATATTTATAGAAATAGAAAAGATTTAGATGAGAAGTTGAAAACACTGAAAACAATTATAAATGTTACTTTCATAATTCTAATTTACAATTATTTCATAGAAGTTATGATATTATATCACCTATTGCTTTAATGAATTTTTTCTTCAAAAAGTTCAAACTAAGATTATGTATATCCATTTATCTGTTTTGAATGTGCAATATTAATTTTTTTTGGTAACATTTGAAGAATAAGCTGAAAAAAATTGGAAACATCACCAAAGCTGCAGGGTCATTGTCGAGTTCTAAGAGTGTCAAGATAGTCAGTCATAAAAGTGCCAAAAGTGTTTGGGTATACAAAGCACAAAATGTTGATTTAATTTTTTTACGTTCAGACTTTTGTTGGTTGTTTCAATGAACTAAAAAGATGTAAAAAAAAACCCAAAAACTGAAGATTTTCCATTTGTTGCTTATGTGGTGGGAAGAATATTTGATATATAATATAAGTTTTCTCAGCAACTACTTATCAGTGTCTCTAGATATCTGCATAGGTCATATATCATGATATTTAATTTCAGGTCTGATGCTCACCTACTTCCTGTTTAAAGAAATCTTTTTTTTTAACCATTTTATTTTTTTTTGCTTAATGATGATCTTCTTGTAAAGTTCATTGAACATGGCCACTACAAAAACTTGTTCATTGCAGATTTGTTTGGAGTTTTTTCATATGGTTTCTTTATTCATGTTATTGTTATGCCTTTGAATTTTGAAACTAGTTATGTTTTTTTTTATTTAAGCATGTCATTAAATGCATGATGCTTCATTGTAGCATAGATATTTGCTTCTTAAAAGGAAAATTGGGATTGTTTTATAACTGTATTCCAATCATGTTTCAATTAAAATTAGTAAACTTTATGTTCTTTCATCAGATACAAAGTAAGGGAAAGAGAATGACTGATGTCTGTATTTACACCTTTCTCCTTTAAGTGACAGATAAAAAAATCAAATCAGAGGTCATGCCATTGTTATAAAACTGCTTGTACATCTTGTTTCATTTTGATTTTTTTGTCAAATAGTTGGATTTGAATTGGGGCTGCAGTCCTAATTCCACCTTAGCCTTAAACAACATTTTTTGAAAGAATTTTCAATTGTATAACTTTGTAAAAACTATTTCCTAGAGTTATTTCCCTTTCTATGTAACAAAATTTTGATAAATGGCTTTTGAAGAAATTCTATTTTACACATGCTTTACATGTATGTACCAGTTTAACATATTTCTTGCAATAAATGTTGTAAAGTTGAGTTATTTTTTAAATTGAAACTGTCAGGAAAAAAGAAATTTATGTAACCAAGGAATTAGAGTACTCTAGTTCCTTGGTGTAACCAGTTGGTTTATTTTTCATTATTTTTACCTGTTTGCAATGTTGGTATTTTCAAAACCATAAAAAATTTAGAAAAGAAAAAGTAGTAAGTTAGTTCTGGAATAAAACTCCACAATTTTATCTTTCTATGCACTTTAAATCATTTAAAAAATAAAATGTCAAGTAAAAATGCATTAATGAAGAATTTCTTATTAAAAGTTGCATTGAAATGTGTTTTTGCATATTTTTGTACAATAAATAACAACTTTTAATTTTTTTGCATTTATATCATCAAAATATATGGCATGTAAACATTTAAAAACATTTTATTTGATATTAATCTAATTACAAATTCAATGTATGTTATAATTTTTCAGAGTATGAACCCCAGTGTAATGCAGCATGGCCCCTCCTATCTCCCCTCGGAGGGTATCATTGAGGATATGATCCTGTATGAGGCCACAGCTATATCTAGTTCTGAAGGAGAAACCATAGCACTCAAGGACAAGGTTTGTGAAATTAAAAGATAGATATAGCTTTATCAATTGAACTTGCCTTTTAACCTTTCGATCAATTTCCAATTTGTATTTCTCTGCTCTTTAACAGAACAAAAGAGATAACAATTAGTTGTGTAATAAATGTGTATGGTTCAACATCCATAAAACAATAACAAGTTTATATCTGCCATGAAAACAGACTGTTATCTTCAATGTAGACAAATGGTCAATCTTGCAATTTTCATTTAACCACATATAGAATTTCATGCAAATGAATCAGAACATTAAAATAAATGAGTTGTTTAATGAGTGTATGTGACGCATCCTTTATAAATCAGCAACAATTTTAAAAATTCACGATGGAAATTAACCAGCCTTCAATATGACTTGTGGTCACCTATATCTGTTTTGCAAGTAGCTGCAGATCAAAAGTCCTCCAAAGAAACAAAGGTCACTATACCCACTAATTGTATCTTTATGGTTTAGGTCACACTGACAGAGGGAGTTGAAGTATGGCTCCAGTCCCTCAGTGAATCTGCTGCCAAAACAATTAAGGAGATGAATGTCAACATTATACATGATTGTAATACTGGGACTGTTATGGATGAATGGCCACATAGGGTAAGAACTGTTTACTGGAAAAAGAAATATGTCTTATTAAAAACTAAATTGTGAAAAAGCTGTTAAACTGGATGGTGGAAATGCATGGCTTTGTAGATCTATATGAAGAAACATTTTGGGATAAGGAAAAAGATGCTCCAAAAACAAATAGGAAAAGAAATGATCTGAAACATCATTTATTTTTTACAAATATGCAGAATCTTTAGTTATCTTGAAATTTTAAACAGTTATTGTTTAGATAATAATGGGATTCGCATGATTGGAATTAATTACTGTAAGACTATTCATCAGATTGGTGGTAGAAAAATGAAGTAATAGAATTGATTTTAGCTAATTTAAAATCTCATATTGTTTTTCTGAAATCTTCTTAAATTATGGACCACATATAACATGTTTGCTTAATTCTAATTTCAGTACCCTGCACAAGTCTGTAAGATGGGAATGCTGTATTTCTGGACCAAAGAAGTTGACATTGCCATATCAGAGATCAAGTATGATAGAAAGGCATTGTATGGAGCTTTGAAGAAATATGCCATTCACACGTCTAAACTGTCGACTGTACTGACAAGGGGTAGCTGGAGAACTCTAGAGGAACCCATGTTACCAGTTCATAAGTCTAGACTGGAATGTATGATTGCTGTAAGTCTGTTAAATTGAACTATGACTTTTACAAGTCCCCCCACCAACAAAATATACAAACCCAAAACTTAAAGAAAGTTAAGGATTTCAAATTTGAAATTTAAATTTCCCTACACACTTAAGAAAGAAACTTCTGAATTACATCTACCTAATCAAAGTTTACTGGCTATGGATGACAGAGATGAATTCTAAAAAAGTACATTTTCCCATGCTTCCTTAAATTGGTATGTATTACTTTTTTTCTATTTCAGCAATCCTTATATCTACGTGATGTCTTAGACAACATGTGTACTAGGAAACTCAGAGAAGCTACAGACTTTGAATGGAGAAGGAGTGTTAGATGCTATAATCACCCTGTTGGTAAGAATTTCAAGCATTATATCTTGTTCTTTCAGTACACGATGTCTAAGAGTAAGAACATGCAAACGAAAGTTGAAAAGAAGACCTTTTATCTGGCCTAAAAGAAAAGAAAAAAAATTGTATCTGAAAATATTTATTTGATCTGATTTTATTCATGAAAAATATTAAAGGGATTGTAAAGCAGGAAGCTTTAATATATTATCTTCTCTCCTTAAATGTTATAGATAAGCACATTGTTTTATTTATAAGAAAATATAGTCATATATGGGGAACAAAACCTACTTTTTCCCAGAATTTTTAGACAAGTTAGCTAAAGTTTTGGTATATAGATTATAATAGATCTTTGGGATGGATTGGATTTTTATTTTGGGAAACTAATCAAGGATTTGGTTATATATTTATTTTATTCCAACTAATAATAATATATAATAATCTAGCTACTGAGGTTGAAGCCAGATCAGTTACTGATGAAAACGCTAGCCAGGCTAGCCTAACAGATCTACATATACGTAAGATTTCACCTCTAAGGTGGAAGAAAACACACACTTTTATTATTTATAGCTTATTGTGTAGAACAATTGTTTAGTTTATTGTCTCGCCTGCGACGAATAGTCGCGGAAGGCGAGACATAGGTATTACTTTCCGGCGACGGCGGCGGCGTAAACTTTTTTGTAAGACTTTTGTGGACAATGAATTGCTTGAAAAGTATAATAGCTAGGCATCTGATATTTGGTATACAGACAGTTCAGGTTATGGTCTACGCAACTGTCACCATGCCGTTTGACCCTGACCCCATTTTCACGCTCCAGTGACTCTGTGAACTTAGGTTTTTTTTCAGGCCGTAAACTTTTTTGTAAGACTTTTGTGGACGATGAATTGCTTGAAAAGTATAATAGCTAGGCACCTGATATTTGGTATACAGACAGTTCAGGTTATGGTCTATGCAACTGTCACCATGCCGTTTGACCCTTACCCCATTTTCACGCTCCAGTGACTCTGTGAACTTAGGTCTTTTTTCAGGCCGTAAACTTTTTTGTAAGACTTTTGTGGACGATGAATTGCTTGAAAAGTATAATAGCTAGGCATCTGATATTTCGAATACAGACAGTTCAGGTTATGGTCTACGCAACTGTCCCCATGCCGTTTGACCCTGACCCCATTTTCACGCTCCAGTGACTCTGTGAACTTAGGTCTTTTTTCAGGCCATAAACTTTTTTGTAAGACTTTTGTGGACGATGAATTGCTTGAAAAGTATAATAGCTAGGCATCTGATATTTAGTATACAGACAGTTTAGGTTATGGTCCATGCAACTGTCACCATGCTGTGTGACCCTGACCCCATTTTCACGCTCCAGTGACTCTGTGAACTTAGGTGTTTTTCAGGCCAAAAAACTTTTTTGTAAGACTTTTATGGAAGATGAATTGCTTGAAAAGTATAATAGCTAGGCATCTGATATTGGGTAAACAGACAGTTGCAGTTAAGGACAACGCAACTGTCACCATGCCATGTGACCATGACCCCATTTTTATGCTCCAGTGACTCTGTGAACTTAGGTCTTTTTTCAGACAGAAAACTTTTTGTAATACTTGTGTGGATAATGGATTGCTTGAATAGTATAATAACTAGGCATCTGTTATTAGGTATACTGACACTTTTTGTGTTTATATCAAGAAATGAAAGCTTAGGTAGTTGATTTTAGTGATGGTGCCGGCAGGCGAGACATACTTTTAGTGGCCACACTTGTTCATGACTTATAGTCATCTAAAATACACAGTGGTGCATTTTCTATTATTAATTTGAAAATTAGTTTTTCAGCCTTGCTTAAATTGCACTAAAATGCTTTATTCTGCTTTTTAAGTTCTTTTTCGCTTATTATTTGATAGCATTTATTTGTGTATTTTTATTTAAAACAATTTAAGTAGTTTAAGAATATGCTGACAAAAGCGAAGTCAATTTACTGATACAACAATATCTTTCTGTATATTTCTATATACCAGGTATGACTTTCTACCCCTCACTTATAATATAGGATTAGAAGCTATGCTTGTTTCTTGCCTCTTCAAGTGCTTGAAAGGTTAAGTCAACTTTTAAGACTTAATGCAAAACAAAAATCATTTCAACTTCTTGTAAAATGTTTGAATGGTGAAGATATAATGACATGGTCAATTAAAGTTTTTGTAAAATTTCACGCTTCTACCACCAATTTTAATTCTTTAGTTTTGCCATAAACAGCTGTTGTGACACTACCTGCAAAATGCCATTAGCATTGTGTCCTAAGTTACAAATGTATAAGCCCTGTCACTTGTAGATTTGGTTTGCAAATAAAGACATTGCAACTGTAGTACTTCATCTTTATTTTCAACAAGTTGGGCACATGAAGTTTTTGTAATTGTAATATATTCTACACACAAACAAAGAATGAAGTTATGGGTAATAGGAATCTTTATGTCTGCCAGTTTCTCTACACATCTGGTTAGGGATCTTACACTGTTAATTTTATATTTGACAACTTGGGTAGATTTTATTTTCAATAAAAAGAGGATTAATTAAAATGACAACGTTACTGTGGATCCAGATTTGGTTTAATGACACTTTTTACTATTTGTAACTTTCATAACCAAATGTGTTTCAATTTTAGACTTAATAAAACACTTACTTTTCCTTGAACTTCCCTGAATTTAAATATTATAAACAGACTATATGCTACGTTAATGATATTTGTATATTAGATATGACGTTTATGCCTTACTTTTATATTTCACTCTTTTTGTGAGAGGTAATTCAACTAAAGTATTTATAAATTTTCTGTTTCAGCTATATCAAAGATTGTATTAATTAAACCCAAGAAGGCATTTTTAAAATGAATAATTTAGTATTCATCACTTTTAATTTAAACCAAGTTTTGTTGGAAGTTTTAGTTATGTTCAACATTTTTTATCAACAACATTTTCATTGATATTTCAGAAGAAGAACATGAACCACTGATCTGGATTCTGGACACATCCTATCATTATGCTAATGAGTTCTATGGTGCTGAACCAGGTGTGGCCCTGACCCCCATCACAGAGAGGTGTTTCCTGACCATGTCCCAGGCCCTTAACAATGTACAGGGCAGTCATCTGGTGGGTCCAGGTGGAGTAGGGAAAACAGAAACAGTCAAGGTAAATAAAAGAATTGATTATGAAGCATCAGTTTATTTTACGAAAGGAGGCATACAACATTTAACTGAAGGAATAAATAGTTTTATAAATATTGTACGTACAAAAAAAATCTCCATTTTTCTCAACACATATTACCCTTACATTATTACTTTTTCCATGCTCCTAAGAAGAAGAGTAATTAAGTGTACATAATACAACCTATATGAATCAAGCACCAATTTACAAATCCTCCAGTCAACAGCTTTTTAGGTGACCTGAGTGGTCATTGCTCTTAGTATTACAATTTACCGTAGATATAAGAGTTGATCCATATGTTTCAAAATCACCTTCAAATTATCAAAGAAAAACATGTGAACTTTACAGCACACTTGCATTATTCTGTTTCTAGTATTAGCCACTTAAGTTGGACCTAAGTGGTCACTGCTCTTAGTATTGCAATGGACACTAGGTCAAATGTTCCAAAGAAAGACATCTAAACTTTTACAACACACTTACATTGTTCTGTTTCTAGTATTAACCAGTTTAATTGCAACATTACTTGTGTTTGAAACCAGAATAAAATTGTTTTTTCTTCTACTTTGTAGGGACTTGCCAATTTATTAGGGAAGTTCTTGATGTTGGTCCAGTGTTCTCCAGAGAGTGACACCAATGGTATGGGCAAGATAGTCCAAGGAACAGCAATGGTAAGGATTTAATAGTCATGTGCATAAAGATTAGTATCTGTCTTTTCAAAATTATTTGTAAGTCCTGCCATTTTTGACATGGATTATGTAGAAAATGGAATTTTACAGATACATGCATGTGTTCAGGATGACATTCATTCCTTTTAGACAAACAATCACTTCCACCTGTGTCAACTTTTTCTTCCATTCAGCATTTTGTTATATTTGTGCACCACCTTTTGATGAAAAAATAAATAATACTTGAAGTTTCAAAATATATTTCAATAGATATAGTAATAAGATGTAAAATCAGTGTATATGCACAACATTTACAGGGCAGATACAATTTAAAAACTTAAAAGGAAAAACATACAAGAAAAGCAAAGCACCGCATGGGTGGAAAATATCTAAATTTTCTTGTTAATGTTTTTATTTTGTCACTATTACAGGATGGTTGCTGGGCATGTTTTGATGAAGCACAGAGTCTGAACAATCTATCCATGTCAGTAGTGTTGGACTTTGTTACTTCAGTTCTAACAGCTCTGAAATCCAGACATAGTTATGCTTCACTCAGTAACGGACAAGAGGTAAGATTTAGAAAACAAGGACATCTTTTAATAGATAAATGTGTATATCATGCTTTGTAATGTTCAAGAATTCGTAAATGATGCTACACCTTAAACTATCCATGATGTTAAAGGCTTTTATTAGGAATCAGGCCTGATCATTTGCTGGTCTAATGCATCTTGATGTTTACAATTCGAATGTGATAAGATTTTCATAACTCAATCACTGAGAGTTTTCAAAGTGATAGACACTTGTGTTTCTTTTATTTCTTTTCCCTTATTTAGTATTTTGGTTTATTTTTACACTTATAATTTATTTTGTTCTTTTCTTATTAAGATCACAATCAAGAAAGGTCTTGCCTTACACATGACATCAAACCCAACCTCCAGACCACCATCCTGCAGACTGCCGAATTATGTAGCTGCTATATTTAGAACTGTATCTCTGGTAAAACCAGATACTGCCTTAGTACTGAAGGCTAAATGTGCATCACATGGTTTCAAAGTGCCAAATATTCTTGGAGTCAGATTAAAGACACTGGCTGATTTAACAATAAATCAGTTGTAAGTATTTTAATAGAGCTTTTAATAAAAAAGGAGGATTGTACTATTTAAATGTGCATCATGCATTTCAAAGTACCCAACAAAAAAGTGTAAAAATCTGGTTAATGTTGCAAATTCTTCTCTAAATCACTAAAATACATGTATGAACATGTTAAATGAAAGAAATTTTTAGCGAACCTTAAACCATTAAAGACATGTTCAGAAACATAAGTATATAAATGCCTAAACCCTCAGTTAAAATATTTTTGTGGGTCAATGGTTCACTGATAGTTACTTTAATCAAATCAAAAACATTTATCATCTATTGGTCCAAATGAACAACCGTCTCAATACTGAGAAAAATCCTGATAAAGCCTTTGTTTTAATCATGCATGATGTTTAAAGAAGCAAAGAAGCACCAATGGAACATTCATATGAAAAAAGTCTTAAAGGGCAACGACAAATCAGCAAACATGAACAAGAACAGCATGAAGAAACAAAAAACACAAAATCAACCAAACAGAAATCAACAATGCAAACTCAAGCCTGAACAAGAGTGAACTCCGGTGCTCTGGAAGAGTAAGCAGTAACTTTCATCTTGATAGAATTACTTAACTTTTATCATACTTTGTCCTTTGTAGTACAAGCATAGGTTTGAGAAGCTATCAGGAGTTTTCAATCTTTTTACATGTAATAATGTTATATATTTGATTTCTAATTTTAGACCACCTGAAGTCCATCACATGTTTGGTATAGCTACATGGTCAGGTGTACTGAAGAGAGCTGCTATCAAGAAGAAAATGGTGAAAGATGATAAATTTGTAGACAAGATGGACACCAGACGAGATGAAACATCCAGATCAGAAAGTCAGGCATCTGACAACGTGGCTACACTGAAAGTTGGAACCATTATGAACCCACAACAAAGTGTTACATGTAAGGCTTATTCACATCACTTTAAAACTTGAGGCATTGATTATGAACAAATTTTACTACTATTTTGAATTTCTCATGCTATTATATTGATCAAAGCCAGTGCAAGGTTTTTTGAACATATTATACCCCCACTTGTAAGAGAGGGGGCTATATTGCAATCACCTTGTCTGTCCGTCCTTCTGTCTGTCCATAACAAGCTTCTACAAAAGGGATTGATTTCAAATTTGGTATACAGCTTTAGCATGATGACTTGTATCGTGCCTCCCCCTTCCAGGTCAGTGACGCATCTACTTCCTGTTTTCTGGTTGGTTGAGTGGGGGTATCCTTAGCTAGACTAAGTGCAAACCCTTGTTGTTTTTTAAGATCAATGAAGATGTACAGGAACAGTAAAGCAAGTCTAAATACATGTACACGTGTTTTTAATTGAACATTTCTTTAATTTAATCATTTGTTTTTCAGTGGCAGCACCTAGTAGTATGAAGATGGGAGGAGCTACATTAACATCTACCACAAGGAAGATGGGCACACCCAACCCCATGACACTGGCAGCTAAGATGGAACACGCTCTAGTGTGTCAGACAATCAAAGAAGTCATATGTCCAAGGATGACTGAGGAGGTAAGATATATATCTTAATTTGTGTAACTAGTGGTCTTGTGTACAGGATGAGTCCATACATTTTCAGATGGGATGAGGGAGGTTCTAAACAGCCCCACTGAGAACAAAAAGGGAGCGGATGTTAAGGTCAAAATCTACCTGTAATAGCAAATTTTTCTGGGAATCACTTCTCTGGGTCTGCCACTGATGCAAATTCTTTGCCACAAAGTGCAAGTTTAATTTGTGAAAAAAATTTAGATTTACATTGCTGTGCTCTAAAAGTTATCAGTTGGACCTTAAAACTCTTTTTTTTTCAGAACAACAAAGTCTTCAAGAACATTTTAGATGATGTATTTACTGGTCTACCAGATGCCCCTGTTGTCAAGAATACCCATTCTGCTAGGTCTCGTGGTATTGACGTCGACCTATCTCTTAAACACAAGGCTGTGGAGAAAGGGTTATCTGCCCATGAACCTTGGATCAGTAGATGTAAACAGTTGTATGAAACATCACAGGTTTATCATGGTAAGTAACTTACCCACTTTACTGTATGCACATTTGATCAGCTATCGTCATCAACTAGCTTATCTTTGAAACACAAAACCAAAGAGAAAGGGTTATCTTCCCATGAACTTTGGATAAGCCAATGTTAATAGTTGTATGACATTTCACAGGTCTGTTTTTATAAGTGCTTATCTTCTGTGTCATAAGTAGGAAATTACATCAGATTAGCCATCAAAATCCATCCATTTCTGAAACATGTTGCCTTTGAGATAAGGGTACCGTGAAACTGGAAACTGCCTTGAAACATTTTTGACTTTGCATGGTGAAATGAAACAAATATTTAAACCTTTAATGGCTTTCATTCTTTATGATGTGAAATTGTGTGTGTGTGTGTGTTGGTATTTTACGCCCTTTATCGATGCACCTGGGCCATGTAGGGTGGTCAGTGTTTAATGGTGGAGGAAACCGGAGTACACGGAGGAAACCACCGACCTTGGGAAGGTAAATGACATACCTAATCACATACAGTTGGGGAAGTGCCTTTTTTGTTAAACAGGACTGGAACACCAGCTAAGAGGTGATCAGCTAGTGATCAATAGTGTGGTATTGAAAAAAAAAACTTAAAGCAAATTACAACATAGATAAAATTTATTTACTTATTTTCAGGAGTCATTGTTGCTGGACCCCCAGGCAGTGGTAAAACAAGTTGTATCCAGACCCTGGTCGATGCCCTGAGTGCCCCTACCCGAGGAACTGTCTCCCGTGGGTCACATATCAGCAGATCTTCTAACCCTGCCGAATCACAACACAAGATCATCAGAATCAACCCTATGGTTGTCGATGATTATGCCATCATGTTTGGGTATCTGAAGGATAATCATGATTGGGTGGATGGAATTGTGACATCATCTTGTAGGAAAGCCAACAGGGTAAGTTTAAATTATGGGGTTTTGTTTACACACCAATTGGTTATTTTGGAATAATTTTTTTACTAACCAATGAAAAATGAAAAAAAATTTGATGAAATAGATTGACCATCTACAATAGTAAACCTTTTTATTCCTGTAATTGATAGCTTTGTATGTTATATTTTTAGAGTTTCTTAATCTTGCCCCTTTTTATGCTTAATATATCTCATCAATACAAAATATATTTGTTGGAGTTAAACTTTTATCAATTGTGGTAGTAAACCTTTTAATTTCCATTTCAGAACCAAAGTACAACATGGCTGTGTCTAGATGGACCGCTTAATCCAGGATGGTCAGATAACTTCAATTCTGTCCTTCGTGAAGAGAAGGTTAGTGTGGATACAGTTTTTTGCAGTCATTTGATATATTCTGAATCAAGTTTCCACAATACTTGAATTTCATTTTTTTCTATCGATTATACTTCTTGTATAGTATTGTGAAGGCATATGTACCCCCTGAAAAAAATCCCAAGAAGTAAGCAAAAACTAATGTGAATTTTTTTTTCATTTTTGTCTCGCCTGCGAAGCAGAGCGGGACATAGGTGTTACTTTACCGGCGGCGGCGGCGGCGACGGCGGCGTTAACTTTTTGGAAAAGTTTTATGAGCACCTCCATATCTCAAGAACTATAGGTCCTGGGTTGATGAAACTTGGTATGCATATGCCCCAGTAGTAGCTTAGCACGGTTGCATCCCCATTGTTTGACCTTGACCTTGATTTTCCGGTTGAGTGACTTTGACAATTTTCAATACATATAATACATGTAGCAATGGAAAAGTTTTGCGAGCACCTCCATATCTCAAGAACTATAGGTCCTAGGTTGATGAAACTTGGTATGCATATGCCCCAGTAGTAGCTTAGCTCAGTTGCATCCCCATCTTTTGACCTTGACCTTGATTTTCCGGTTGAGAGACTTTGACAATTTTCAATACATATAATAGCAATGGAAAAGTTTTGCGAGCACCTCCATATCTCAAGAACTATAGGTCCTAGGTTGATGAAACTTGGTATGCATATGCCCCAGTATTAGCTTACTACAGTTGCATCCCCATCTTTTGACCTTGACCTTGATTTTTCGGTTGAGTGACTTTGACAATTTTCAATACATATAATAGCAATGGAAAAGTTTTGCGAGCACCTCCATATCTCAAGAACTATAGGTCCTAGGTTGATGAAACTTGGTATACATATGCCCAAGTAGTAGCTTAGCACAGTTGCATCCCCATCTTTTGACCTTGACCTTGATTTTCCGGTTGAGTGACTTTGACAATTTTCAATACATATAATAGCAATGGAAAAGTTTTGCGAGCACCTCCATATCTCAAGAACTATAGGTCCTAGGTTGATGAAACTTGGTATACATATGCCCAAGTAGTAGCTTAGCACAGTTGCATCCCCATCTTTTGACCTTGACCTTGATTTTCCGGTTGAGTGACTTTGATTATTTTTATTGCATATATTTGCAATGTTTAAGTTCTATAAACATCTTTTGATCTCAGAAACTGAAAATCCATGTAAATTCAAAATATAGTGGAAGTAAGAAAGAATAATTGTTTCTGATGGTGCCGGCAGGCGAGACATACTTTAGTGTTAACTCTTGTGTTTCTAACTTCTTAGATTATTTACTTCGTGAATGAATATCTTATAAATTATCATTCACAAATCTTTTTTTTTCCATTTTCCATCATCAAGTGAAATAATTTAATTGTTTTAGTATTGTAATCCATTACACCATCTTTATATTTTTAGGTCATTCATTTGAAGAATGGAGACAAACTGTTCCTATCAGAGAACATCATTGTTGTATTTGAGACATGCAATCTGGCAAATGCATCACCATCAATCGTAGCCAAATCTGTAAGTGTCATAATGTAAGGGAATTGGAAAAACACATTGAGAACAAAACTTGAAAAAAAATAACACACAAAAAAAAATCATTTTTATGCACAACATATCAGAATTGCTTATAGGTATTCAAGAAATGTGTAACTTCAGAGTAAGATCTATTAAGGGCTTTTCCAGGAAAAAATGTACAGGGGGTCAGAACTCACCTCCCAATTTAGGGTATATACAACCACTAGAATTTCAATAATTTTCTTTTACATTTCATTAAGAAACATGTTTAACCCACCACAAGAAAAAAAAATTATGAGAGTTCCGACTGCCTTTCAATTTTTCCCTGGAAAAGCCCTTAGTTAAGAGCAACTTAAAGGTGTGAAAGAATTTGATGAAACTATTCATGTAGAAAGTACTTAGAGCATCTCGTTTGGATATTATACAAATGGATTTATGTTATTGGACTACTATAATATAGAGTAAAAGAGCAAGCTGATATATGGTTTCCTCAGTAAGCTTGCACACAGTTCTTGTTAAAAAGTGGGAGTTGATATATGTTATCCTCAGTAAGCTTGCACACAGTTCTTGTTAAAAAGTGGGAGTTGATATATGTTATCCACAGTAAGCTTGCACACAGTTCTTGTTAAAAAGTGGGAGTTGATATATGTTATCCTCAGTAAGCTTGCACACAGTTCTTGTTAAAAAGTGGGAGTTGATATATGTTATCCTCAGTAAGCTTGCACACAGTTCTTGTTAAAAAGTGGGAGTTGATATATGTTATCCTCAGTAAGCTTGCACACAGTTCTTGTTAAAAAGTGGGAGTTGATATATGTTATCCTCAGTAAGCTTGCACACAGTTCTTGTTATATTTCTGTTTTTTAGGGTATTGTGTACTTGGACAACAATGTGGTCGGATGGAAGCCAATAGCTGATGCTTGGTTAGAGAGCAGAACCCCACAAGAAATACATGTAAGTTTGTACTGCTTAATATTCCTTATATTGTCTGAAAATCCTGGAACTATATGTATTCATTCCTCTGGTTGAGTAAAACACAAACTTTCAAATTCACTTGATTTGATATAACACCTTGTATAAGATAGAAGAAGCCAGCTAGCAGAGCAAGTTGCTTAAAATTATTTGGAGCTGACAGAAAATCTCTTAATTCATTTCTTGTTCTATCAAAGTATTTTCACATGATTTTAAAATCAATTGATAATAGGACTAAATTACATCAAATCTCATTTGAATTCTTTTTTTTTTTTTTTGCAATGGCAATTCCATATAAATCACAACTTTATTGTATAGCTTTAGATTTAGATATATTTATTTTTCCCTCCTATAACTTTAACAGATACAGGTACGTTTTTAGCTTTTGTTTATTTTGAAGTTGTTTGTTAGCTCTGGGTACATTCACACAATACACAGTACATTTGATGAGAAAGTGTTCACCCTCTTCCACTTAGGAAATACTTTGTAGTTTTGTGTTTAATATGGTCTTGAAAAGTAACTGTTAAACATTATAGATAAAAATTAAGGTTTTACTTTTCTCGATTTACACCATTTGGATAGATAATGCAAAAGATAAAAACAATGTTGTACTCTGTTTACATAATTTGGAATTTTGACTTCTGGATCTTTATTATAAAAAAAATTGACCTGTTTTAGAGACAGAAATGTATTTTTAAAGGTAATGATAAAAAAGACATTTTTTTTTCTTTTTGCCTTGGATCATTTTTTCATGAATAAAAGTTCTAATCATTTCAATATTAATGAGTTAAACTGCAAAAAAAGCTTTCAATTTTTTTTCTTTTTTTAAAGAAACTTATTTAAGGGCAAGATTGAGGAAATCAAAAGCATGCATTTTCCTGTTTCTCTTTTTTTAAGAAAACTTATTTTAGAGCAAAATGTAGAAATCAAACGATTATTTTGTTACAGATTTATGTTTGTAAATCTTAGTTTTTTGTTTGTTTATTCTAATGTGGGTAGATATGTTCCTGTTTTATTTTATGTGATTGTGTGTTTTGTTTTAATGTCAATCTTAACTTACACTTTACACATAATTAATCATTTTTCAGAGAAAAAAGGAGAAAGATTATTCTTTGGTGATTTTACATTTTTTTACCTATCATAACCAAGGTTTATTGCTTACCAGAGAATATAAAAAGAGCTTCTGATTATCATAATATATCAAAGATCTTCTAATCTTATAAGATAAACAAGATTGATCCCCCCAATTGGTGCTTTAACCGAAAAGATCTTTTCCTTTTCTTTGATTTCTGAATTATTTCTAATTATTTAAATAATTTGATGGGCATATATTTCTCTTAAGGAAATTCATGGTGCTTTGAATTGTGACATTGATCTTTTTACCTTTCCTGTGAATAATGTATTTAATGCTCTCATGACTTTATTAGCACACGGGACTCTTACTTCCTGTTTGGGGCATGTGACCCATAGAACACTTTCTTCCACTCTTCTAAAATCTCAATTTATATTGCATGAAATTATTTCACACTAGAAGGGGGAGGGCTATATAAGTACTCAACATCCTCCTAAACATGTTTTTTTAAGACATTTCCTACCATTATTTGCAGGATTTTAATAAAGAAGTAAGTTTCACTGTGTTTGCTGGCTCATCAATCCATATATAGATATAATTTTAATATTTTGTAGGGCTTGCCATTAATGGTTCAAGCTATGACTAAATCAAATCATTTTGACACACCTTAGATATCATGGTTAATTGCTATTATTGCTGATGACAGCAGATTTTCTTTGCTAGATACAATGTTTTTGCCAAGACTTTTAAAGCTACTTTTTATCATAAATTTTAAATTCCAAGGCCAAATACCATGTAAAAAGAAAACAAAAATCACACTTTGAGTTCTCATGTGCAGCTTTTAAATATAAATTTTAAGTTATCACTTTACTGAAAGAATCTCATGTTGCATTTCAAAATAAAAAAATAATAGAAAAGATGAAAATTAAAAAAAAAAATACATGTATAAAAGCTTTTCCCCACAATAAATCCTTTATTTATTTTTAACCAACTAGAGACCAGTTAATGTTGAGCAGGGAGAAACAGAACAATCTTTACCTAGAACTGTTGAAGGGGTAAATTAAATGTGGTGCATGGTGTGTGTTGTGGGCGAAGCACAATACATGTGGACAGGGGATCATTGTCGTTGTTGTTATACATGTCACATATACATCTAGGGATTTTTTTTCTAGTTTTTCAAACATTTTATTCATACTTTGTATGCATGGCCTGCATGCAAACACAAAGTTTTGTGGTTTTTTTTTCACACAGCTTTTTCTAAATCACTGCTGTTGAAAAATGAAATGAATTTAAGGCATGCGACACATTCTATTATGGTAGACAATTAGCACTTCCATGAAGGATGCATTATCACAATATTTTTTTAAGTAGAATTTTTCACACAATTGTTTTAGAAGTGATTTTACATTGGATATGCAATATATGAGCCAATATCAATTGGATATGCAATATATGAGCCAATATCGATTTAGAATATATAGGTTTTCATAAAGTTTCACAAATGTCCATATGTACCTGTACATTACAATGTCAGAGGACAATAAAGATGAAAGGACTATTTGAGCATGGTACTGTAAACTTGGAAATTTTAGCGGGGTGATATTTTCACGTTTTTGTAAAGTCAAACATTCATGTGGGGGGGGGGGGGGGGATTTCACAGTTTATCTTACTATTCATATTCCATACTAAACAAATTTATCGTTGGTGTGGGGGGATATTTATTTGGATATTTTGTGATCACGAATTAAGCGGAAATAACCCCCCGCACAAAATTTTCCATGTTTACAGTAAATGGTGTTTTTTGGGGGGTATCTATGTTCTGTACATGTATTTACATTTCCTGTGCATGTGTTTTACTATGCTACCTTAATTTCTTTAAATTTAAAAAAAAAAATAGATCAACATGCATTTTTAACATACAAGTTTAATAAAAATCATGCATGCTTGCTAAATATATTTTTTATCCTATATAATTGTTTAACCTTGTTATGTATATTTATTGCATGTAAAGGAAAACTAACTTATTCTTGTATTTTTGGGTGGGATAATAGTTTAGTACGTTTCTGTTTATTTCATAGCTTTGATCATCATAGACTAATTAGTTAGTGGTTCATGAATGCTATTATCTTACCATGAAAATTTTATCATTATTTAAGAAAATTTTTCTATTATTCATAGGTGCTCCAGAGAGCCTTCCAGAAGACATTAGACCCGATATCTCAGTTTGTCCTAAATGAGGCAAAGTAAGTCAAAACAATATATTTAGTCCCTGCAATTCCATATTCGATCTTTCTGTTTGAGAAATATCTATTACTTTTTGGTGCTTAAGATTAAGATTTAATGCAGGATTAATTACTTTTAGATTTTATATTTGCTGCTTGCATTTTTCATAATCTTTAAGACAGTAAAATCAATTTCTAGAAAACGTAAGAATTACATGTATACTGTAATTGGCTATATATGTATAATTGTGCAGTTTTTGTTGCACCATAATTGATAATAATCAACTGAACTATTACTAGGAACTTATTTTTCTGTTTTTCATTTTTAGACCCTTGGTCAAGTTGTCTTTAGTAGGGCTATTTAAATCCTGTCTGGGACTACTGTCTGCCATGTTAGCAGATAATCGGGAGACCAGTGAGGACCATGTTGAGAGACTATTCTTGTTCTGTCTGATATGGACCTTTGGTGGACTGTTAGATGCTAATGACAGGAGGATATTCAGTGACAAGCTCAAGACTCTCTCTAATACGTAAGTTTTCATTATTTGGAGAAAGGTTCCATTCAACATTGTTTTCAGATATTACATGGATGGTTCAAGTGCAAAATTGTTTTAATATAGTATAGAATTTTCTTAATGAGATTTTGTTTTGGTGTTAAATTAAGGGGGAAATTAAGTTGTAATTGTAACATATACATTTTAGTTCTCTAACTCCTGCATTTTCAAAAGCAAAGGAGAAAACTGGAAAATTTCAAAGGTTAAAGCAATTTATCAAGTAATGAGATACATTACTTTAGAAAGTAAAGAAACTTGGACTTAAAAAATATAGTAAACTTAGGTGCTATGGATGAAAAAATATAAACTTTCATTCATGTAGAAGAAATTCAAAAATCCCTCAAATACAAAAAAAAAGAAACCTCAAATTTTCAATATGTATGCTCATGTAGTTTTTTACAATTTAAATATAAAGTAAATATCTTTTCAGAAATTTCAAATTTTATTTGTATTTCTTTTATTTTTCTAGCCTACCAGATGATGACAGACAAATCTGTGTGTTTGACTACTATGTGGATGAATCAGGTGACTGGGACCCATGGTCTTCTAAAGTGAATGAATCTGTGTACTCTGATCAACAAGATATGCTTGGAGAAGTCTTTGTTGACTCAATAAATACAGTAAGTAATACTTTTACCGATCCTGTTGGGATGTTAACTTGAATTGAAAAACTTCTGAATTATTCATTTTCATTAAAATCAGTTTCAGAAAAAAGACGGTAAGTTAATTAATGTATAGGTTTGTTTTTAGTTAAAACAATTTCACAAACAGAATTGGATCTTCATGAAATTCTTTGCCCCTGTGATGATATTTTGGGGCATTAAGTTTGTTTCCATTGCTGAAGCAGATCCAGAAATGTTCAAACAGGGGGCCGTGCAATTATAAAAAAACCTTTTGGGACCTCTTGTTTCATACAGTTCCTAACCAATTTTTTTGTAAAACCGGGGAGGGGGGGGGGCCCGATACGCCGGTCCTAGATCCGCCCTAGATCCACTTTTGCATTGTGTTAATTCAAAAGCTTGTCAAGCTATTCCTTGAAACTGTACATAGAATCATAACATCTGTGTATTCAAGCCATGTTTTGCTTGTTATGAACAAAATACTTTTAAAACATTTACTTTAATTTAAAAAAAAAGGAACAATATAATCATTGATCAAGGATGATTGACCTAATTTACGACATTTGTCTGATATATTTTTAGCTCACCTGGACCAAAGGTCCATGGGAGCTTATACCATAACTTGGCGTCCGTCGTCGTCGTCGTCGTCGTCGTCTGTCGTCGTCGTCTGTTAACAATTTTTCAAACTTTAACTTGTCCGACACCGTAAGTCCAATTGCAACCAAACTTGGTACAGTTGTTGAGTAGCATTATGTGTACAAAACTATCGTTTGGATTTTTGATTTGTAAAAAAACATGGCCGCCATGGCTAAAAATAGAAGATAGGGGTAAATTGCAGTTTTTTGCTAATAACTCAAAAACAGTACCAGATATCAAAATTCTAGCATAGGGTAAAAGTAATCAGCACATCAAGATCTACCTGCCTCGAAATTTTCAAGAAGATCTAACAACCGATGTAGGAGTTATTGCCCTTTTTCTGGATTTTTTCAAAATTTTGCACTTATTTAGCCCTATATCTTGAAAACTATACAAGATATTTTAAAAATTCAAATTGCATATGATTAAGCACATCAAGATCTACATTTCATGTAATAAGGTCAAAGCTGTAGAACCATTTCTTTTAGGAGTTATGGCCCTTAAAGCGTCAAAATTTACCATTTTTCATTGCTTTTCCCCTGAATTTCATAGATTAACTTGTCTGACACCATACATCCAACTTCAACTTAACTTGGCACAGTTGTTGAATATCATAAATGCTACAATTCTATTGTTCAGATTTTTGATTCGTCAAAAAATATGGCCGCCGTGGCTATAAATGGAATATAGGGGTAAATTGCAGTTTTTTGCTTATTACTCAAAAATAGTTACAGATATCAAAATTCTGATGGTAGACAAAAGTGATCAGCATCTCAAGATCTACCTGCTATCAAATATTCAAGAAGATCCAACAATCGACATAGGAGTTATTGCCCTTTTTCTGGATTTTTTTCAATTTTTTTCACTTATTTAGCCCTGTATCTTGAAAACTATACAAGATATTTCAAAAATTTAAATTGCACATGATTAAGCACATCAAGATCTACATTTCATGTATTTAGGTCAAAGCTGTAGGAACAAATCTTTTAGGAGTTATTATCCTTTAAACAACAAAATTTACCATTTTTCATTACTTTTCCCCTGAATTTCAAAGATTAACTTGTTTGACAAGGTAAAACCAACTGCATCTTAACATGGCACACTTGTTTAATAGCTTATATGCTACGACTCTATCGTTCAGATTTTTTATTTGTAAAAAACATGGCCGTCATGGCTAAAAATAGAACAAAGGGGTATTTTTTTGCTCATAACTCAAAAATGGTTTCAGATATCAAAATTGTGCAAGAATCAAAAGTGATCAGCATATTAAGACCTACCTGTCCTGAAATTTTCTAAAAGATATTTCAGAAATTTAAATCGCATATGGTTAAGCACAATAATGTCTACAAATATATGTACCTGTGTAGTTCAGGTGAGCGATTAAGGCTCTTTGGAGCCTCTTGTTTACATGTGCACACTATTTATTTTACAGATTAGAACAAAGATACTGATAGACTTTGCCTCAGCTTCTGGACTCAATGTTTTACTTGTAGGACCCCATGGCTCAGGAAAGACAACTCTTATTAATGATTTCATGGATCTACAAGGTACTTCATCATTTTGTAAAATGGTTTCCAAAGAATGTTTTTTTCATATCTCTATTTAATCTTTAAAGCATGAATCTTTAATCTCAAACAATAGATGGTTGGAACTATGAAATAGTGTTTATTTGAATTAAATCATTCATTTGTACCTGTTATAATTCATTATCTACACAATTCTATTATTCAAAATAATGTATAACACATAATTTGCATTATCATTGCATGATCATTCTAATGGCATTTCACATTTTTTGTTAATATTTTCATAAACATATGTAACAATTTACAACAACAAAAAAACATGACTCTCATTGCTAATCTACATACATGTATAATCACAGAATTTGTTTGAAGATTGTCAATATCCATTTAAAGTTGAAACTTTTGCATTTTCTTTTGAAAAGCTTTTGGAAGTGATGAACATTTTCAGAGTATCAAAATAATATCTGAGAAAACTGGTATGGTCACCCCTGCGAGTGCATTCTTATTTTATTATTATTTATAAGTTGTTCACATTTTGTAGACAAATTGATTTACATTTTCATATTCTCAGTTTTGATTTATTTTAAGTAAGCTTCATCTAAAACTTTTGTTTTGTTTTAATTGGGTAATCCTAAAAAATTTAGATTTTAGTCTAGTTTAGTAGAATAAATGGTGTGCATTAAAAGTGTTAAAAGTGCAGACACATCTCTTCCTTCTTAAATATCTTATTAACAAATTGTTGTTTTCAACATTGTATTTTATTCAATCAGAAAAAGGGAAGCAACTGATGCTATTAAGTAAAAACAGTAAGTCCCTTGTTGTTTTTTAATTTTTGGGGAATTTGTTGGATTTTAAAATTTTATTTTCTTTTCTTTTTATTCCTACTTTTGCATGGTGATTTGTGTTCTTTAAATGTGTACTTACAAATGAAATATTGAAGAACATTTCATTTAGAAAAAAGACAAGAAAATTTCATGCAAGTTAAGGGAACTCATTTTGTCCGACCATCCACATGTTCTTTCCCCCAAACTATTTATAAAAAGAGTCACTCCTGCATATCAACATGATTTAAGATTTACAGGGGTATAGCTGGCTTTTTGGTAAAATTGCATTAATTGAAAATTTGTGTAATGACATTGCAAATGTTGATTTGCAGGTGGGCAAGAAAAATATTTTCACAACAGTTTTCTCAGTAACTACCTATCAAAGTCTCTTGATATTAGATATGCAGCATCAACATGGGGAAACTTTTTATTCATGGAGTTAAATTTCAGCTTTATAGCTCACCTGAAGACCATTAAGGAAAATCTTGTCACATTAATAAAGAATAAGACTTTTCTTCAAATGTTTTAAGGCACAACAAAAGTAGGAATTTCAAAGAAAATAAAGAAGATGAATATCATTTATAAATTACATGTTGTTTTTATTGAAACATTTTGTGTAGTCTCTCTAACAAATTTTGTTGTTGATTGGGATTTCTAGAAAGGCTCCAGCATTACAAATCCTCTTCTGGTAAACTGTTTAATTAGCTAGATGATGATATATTTGTCAAATATTTTGAAATAGTTTTAGGGTTGCTATTTGATTATCATTTGGTTGCTATTTGATTATCATTTGGTTGCTATTTGATTATCATTTGGTTGCTATTTGATTATCATTTGGTTGCTATTTGATTATCATTTGGTTGCTATTTAATTATCATTTGTGCTTTTTGTTATTTAACATATTTGTATGTTTTTAATTCATTTCATTCTATAAACATGTGTGCTAGATATTGTAAATGTACTTATTTTCGTGGGTACTTATTTTCACAATTTTACAATTTCAGTCAAGATTTTGCATTTTCTAATAAGTGATATCTGTGAAAATGAATACCTCACAAAAATAAGTATGTTTACAGTAAGCATTTTGCAGGCTTTGTCTATTCTAGTTAAAACATCAAAAACATTATGTTAGTTTGCATCATACAAAACAAAAACAACAAAAAAGACAACAATAAATCCAGAACTCAAATTGACGTAAAAGGTTGTAAGAATAATCATGGAGTTTAGACTTATCATAACACTGCATCGATTAGGAAGAAAAAAATAGGTTCCATCGTTTGAAGATCTTGATGAGACAACAATTGTGTATGGATTTTTGCTTGCATTGTTTAGGCTTTCAAATACAAGGCTAGTTGACATTGTGTTCTTATTTCTTGCCCTGTGATACTATATATGGAAAGTTATTTTGTATATTTGTTTTATTTGCCCATGCACTGTATTACTGTATAGAATCTAAGACAGAGGCGGATCCAGAAATTCTGAAAAGAGGGGGCCCACTGACTGGCCTAAGAGGGGGCCCGCTTTGGTCTCGCTTCAATGATTTCCTATATATTCAACCAAATTTTTCCGTCTAAAGGGGGGGGGCCCAGGCCCCCCAGGCCCCCCCCCTGGATACGCCTATGTAAGAAACATACTAGAATATTTTTGAGGAGATGCATTTAGTTAACACAAAGAATATGGTTTGGTTGATAAAACATGACTTTAAATCAAATTAAGATCATCTAAATACTAAATAATTGGTATGTGTATAACAGTGCAGTATTAATTTAAGGTGTTTTCCCTTGAATATTTTTTTGTTCTTTCATTTTCTGGTCTACCTCTAATATACAGTTCACTTGACCTTAATATTTTCTGAAATAATCATTTTGGCTTCAATTAAATACCATGAAAGTCAAAGGAACTGACTATACAATAAAAATGTTCTTATTCGATTATTATTTGTTTTCTATTGTAGATCCCCAGATATCAGTGTGTAAGAAACTTGTGTTTTCTGGAGCATCCAGTGCTCATCAATTACAGAACTTTATAGAATCCAACATATACCATAGACAAGGTGAGATACATAACATAAACAATGAGAAACCATAAACCTTTAACCTTTTTATAGTAGGAAGGTATTTCATAAATGGATAGGTAGGAGATGTTGAAGTTATGTTATTTTGGGAATTTCTGTTAAAAATTCAGTGTTAAAAAATCTGGAAAAAAAACATGCAGCAGTCTTCAACAGATATACCAGTAGTCACCGCTTGTTTTTCTGCAAAAGAAGGCTCCATCCCAAAAAATATAATGCAAGTGATCAATAACTTATTTTAAGTCCACATGTGATACCTACTTACAATGTTGCCATGATTGCTGGATTTTCTGAAATTTGCCTCCACATAGTTGAGACATCCAGCTTTACATGATCAAAGTTCAGTTGTCTTGGGTTTGGTTCCTTGATTGGATGTTTATTGAATATGTATTGACTAAGGATTGATCTTTTACAGGTTTTGTGTATGGAGCTAAAGAGAACAAGAAGTTGAAAGTGTTTATAGATGATGTCAACCTTCCATTACCAGACCATTACAATGTACAGAGGTGTAATGAGGTATGAAAATAATCTGAAGTCATAAAAATTAAGTACGATTTTTGTCTCGCCTGCGATGAATAGTCGCGGAAGGCGAGACATAGGTATTACTTTCCGGCGACGGCGGCGGCGACGGCGGCGGCGTAAACTTTTTTGTAAGACTTTTGTGGACAATGAATTGCTTGAAAAGTATAATAGCTAGGCATCTGATATTTGGTATACAGACAGTTCAGGTTATGGTCTACGCAACTGTCACCATGCCGTTTGACCCTGACCCCATTTTCACGCTCCAGTGACTCTGTGAACTTAGGTCTTTTTTCAGACCGTAAACTTTTTTGTAAGACTTTTGTGGACGATGAATTGCTTGAAAAGTATAATAGCTAGGCATCTGATATTTGGTATACAGACAGTTCAGGTTATGGTCTACGCAACTGTCACCATGCCGTTTGACCCTGACCCCATTTTCACGCTCCAGTGACTCTGTGAACTTAGGTCTTTTTTCAGGCCATAAACTTTTTTGTAAGACTTTTGTGGACGATGAATTGCTTGAAAAGTATAATAGCTAGGCATCTGATATTTCGAATACAGACAGTTCAGGTTATGGTCTACGCAACTCTCCCCATGCCATTTGACCCTGACCCCATTTTCACGCTCCAGTGACTCTGTGAACTTAGGTCTTTTTTCAGGCCGTAAACTTTTTTGTAAGACTTTTGTGGACGATGAATTGCTTGAAAAGTATAATAGCTAGGCATCTGATATTTAGTATACAGACAGTTTAGGTTATGGTCCATGCAACTGTCACCATGCCATGTGACCCTGACCCCATTTTTACGCTCCAGTGACTCTGTGAATTTAGGTCTTTTTCAGGCCGAAAAACTTTTTTGTAAGACTTTTGTGGACGATGAATTGCTTGAAAAGTATAATAGCTAGGCATCTGATATTGGGTAAACAGACAGTTGCGGTTATGGAGAACGCAACTGTCACCATGCCATGTGACCATGACCCCTTTTTTACGCTCCAGTGACTCTGTGAACTTAGGTCTTTTTTCAGACAGAAAACTTTTTGTAATACTTGTGTGGACAATGGATTGCTTGAATAGTATAATAACTAGGCATCTGTTATTAGGTATACTGACACTTTTTGTGTTTATATCAAGAAATGAAAGCTTAGGTAGTTGATTTTAGCGATGGTGCCGGCAGGCGAGACATACTTTTAGTGGCCACACTTGTTTAAATATTTTTATACCCCCGCAAACAAAGTTTAGGGGGGTATATAGGAAACACCCTGTCTGTACGTCTGTCTGTCCACATAACTCGTAAAATACTTGAAGGATTTTGATGAAACTTTACATAAAGGAAGAACATCATATGTAGATGTGCATGAAGAATTTTCATCGCAGTCAGACATCATTCAGGGGAGATAATTGGACTTAGACTGTTTAAATACATTAGGGAAGGGTCATTATTTATCAGCTGAGGGGGTTGGGTGATTTCTTACAAGTTTCCTATAATAATTTTCAACCCCCTCACTGGAAACCAAAATAAAATTTCAACCCCCTCAGAAAATCTCAGGAAAAAAATTCGACCCCCCCGTTACATTTTTTTTATAACATTTGGTGCAACATACACAAAATTAGGAAACAAGCTTTATGCTGAACCCCTCTCCATTTTGCAGTGTGGAAGCTTAGTGTGGCTTTGTATAAGTAGTCACTTCGTGGCTATCATAGAGCCTTTTCTTATAAAACTCTACATAGGGGTCTTTAACATGCATAGGGTTTTGAACTCTGTACTTATATTGATACGCAGGACAACGGTGACAAATTTTTTCCTCAATTCCCAAGGCGTACATGTAGCATTGTTTCTTTAGACCATTCTCGCAAATGGTGTCAAGATATTTGGAAAATTGATTAATGAAATTCCTGACAAGGCACCAACCACGAACCTTTTCATATATTCATCTTCATCATTGTACAGCGTGACAAATGCAACAATTTAAAATTGAACATGGCTATTAATTGTCACTAAAAATGGTAGATGCTGCAAATTGGTTTATGGTTCAGCAAATCTTATTTTAATAATGTGATGTCTCAGAAAAATATGTTCAATTTTAGCTCGACATTATTCCTAGATATCAAAATGGTTGGAAATAAACAATTTAACAAGGTTCCAGGCAATCATTTTTTTTTACACCTGACACACATTTCATCTTTTCAAGACTCTTCAGAAGCGCTAAATTAAATTGAAAGTGCCAACAACGTTACTAAATTGAAGAGCATACATGCACATAACAATAAAACAAATGTGATACTGGTATGTTTAACTGGAACCATAAAAAAAAAAGAATTTGAATTAGTTCTATCAGACAGCATTTTAACTTATTGGGGTAAGGTAAAGTGTACATTGTGAAGCACTGAAGGGTTTCAATAAATGAATTTCTGGAACCGATCATTTTTTTTTCTTTTTAACGCAAAACTTGACTCTAGTCTAGACATCTCGAATAAGAATACATGGCAAACTCTTTAAAAAAGTAAATATAAAATTTCGACCCCCTCACTTGATGTGAGAAAATAATTTTAGACCCCCTCAATTAGGCATGAAAATTTTTTCCGACCCCCTCTAAAATCACCCAACCCCCTCAGCTGATAAATAATGACCGTTCCCTTATTCAATGGGAGACCATGTAAGCGCAACTCCTCCTAAACTACTTGACGGGTTTTGATGAAACTTTACATGAAGGAATGACATCATATGTAGATGTGCATGAAGAATTTTCATCGCAATCAGACATCATTCAGGGGAGATAATTGGACTTAGACTTTTTAAATACATTATTCAATTGAAGACCCTGTAAGAGCAACTCCTCCTTAACCGCTTGATGGATTTTGATGAAACTTTACTTGAAGGAAGTAGATGTGCATGAAGAATTTGTATCGCTCTCATTTATCATTGAGGGGAGATAACTTGACTTGAGATTTTTTTATACAGTACCGAGTCCAATATGAAGCGGGGGGTATCTTTTTGTGAGCTGGCTCACAGTATTACTTGTTAGTCTTAGGTACCACATTCAGTTTTACATAGTCTGTAGATGTATAAGAGAAGAAGATTATCTGAGACTTTCAAATTTTTATGAAAAGAGCCACTTGAAATATTTGAAGTTTTAAGGATTTAAATGTCCAATTACAGTAAACTATTCTTACCAACAAGTTCTACTATGCTTTACACTACAATTACATGTATCTTAAAGCAAAATGTGTTCTTGCATTATGTGCCCTCTGTTATACAGTCTTCAAAACTTGTACATTTTGAACAGTTTTATCGAAACATTTAATTGAAGACTCAATTTTACACGTAGCAACAACATCATGTGACATTGAAATATTTTGAGATAGCATTTAAATTATTTTAGTTTAAAAGTTCAAATAAAGTCTCACAAGTATATAAATCATAATATGTTTTGATTTTTTTTTTACCAGCTTCTGAGACAATTGTTAGATGACAAGACATTATGTACCCTGGAGAAACCATTTGAATGGAAGACAGTTGAAGGTTTCAATGTGATAGCTGCTATGTCAATGAGTGAAAACCCTGGTGTATCTTGTACAAAACTGTCAGAAAGATTTCTGGTAGGTCATGTTATTGAAAGATACAAGATACTGTGGATTCATTTATTTTTGTGGGCACCAATTTTCGTGGTTTGGTGAAAAAGTGTCAGTTTTTGGATTCTTAAATTTGTGGTTTTTTGTCTGCAGCATATAAACCAATGTTAATTTGCTTTTCATGGGATATAAAAATTTGTGGTTCAAGGCTACCCAAGAAAACCACTGATACCCCATGAATAATAATGAAACCACAGTATCTAAATATAAAATATTTCTTAATCAGTGTCTATAAAGTGTCACCTGTCATAACCAAAACCATTTCCAGCAGAATACTCTTTCTAATTTGAAATAGGCATTAGGAACATTTAACACTATACAGACCCTAACATTTCACAATATTTTAACAAAAGTTGAGTTCATACAGTTTTCCTCGATAGGATTCAATTTGTACTTTGAAATGAAAGTCCACCATTTCTTGATTTAAAATTTATGCTTTTCGTTAATATTAGATCATAGTAAAATTGAATTAAAGAACAATGTATTTTCTTCACATTAGATCATAGTAAAATCAAATTAAAGAACAATGTATTTTCTTCACATTAGATCATAGTAAAATCAAATTAAAGAACAATGTATTTTCTTCACATTAGGTCATAGTAAAATTAAATTAAAGAATAATGTATTTTCTTCACATTGTAGAGACATTTTGCTGTGTTTCATCTAACTGCACCAGAGGGAGACTCCTTGAAGAACATTGTCCATGGAATACTGGATGTAAGTACTTTTAAAATCATTACATCTTCAATTTTAAGTGAAACTCTGTAGATTGCTAAATCATATTGCACAAACAAACTGAAAAAGGCTGAACATTTCAAAATAAGGCATTTGAGAAATTGTTCTTTATAGAACAAAATTAGTAGAAGAAACTTTATTCATGCATGAATGTATGAAGATTTTTCAGATACATATTTTATTCATTAGCCCATTTCATTAAAACATACTTTTCCTTCCAGTTGAACATGACAGATGGAGACAGACCAGGACTAGACATAGAGTTACACCAGCATCTGGTTAAGGCCTCCTGTGATTTGTTGAGAGCCGTACAGGACGTCCTGAAATCTATACCCATGCCTGGTCGTAGACATTATCTGTACACACTGAAAGACCTTACTACATGTTTCCAGGTAAAACATAAACCAATAATTGATACAAGCAAAGAAACATAAGGTGTTTCAAATTTTAAAGTCAAAGCACTAACCAACAAGAAAACGTAAATTTTTCCTTAAAATATGACAATGGAGTTAATGTGCTTGTAATTGGGACAACAGATTCTAAATATGTACGAGGAAAAACAAACTGTACACATTGTATAAAAACAAAATATGAAATTCTGTAAAGATTTTGACAAACCACAACAAGAGGTTAAATTTTACGTTTTAGCAAAATATTTCTGAATGATATCATAACTTAGAGTAGAGATCAGCTTTTTACTATGCTAAAAATAACTTGTACTTAGCATCTTTATATATTTGACAGTGTTTAAAGAGACTACCTGAGGAATCTAGAGCAGATGAGACCCTAGTCCCTGTTATATCACTATGGAAACATGAGATGACGAGGATCATGAGAGATAGGATAGCAAGGACAGCAGATCTGAACTGGTTTGATCAGACAATTAATGATATAATAGCAGAGGTTTGTATTGTTAAAGCTCCTCCAGTGTGCTATACAATTTTTGCATTGCAAATATGGACTTACTGCATTAAGAGCAAACACACTGACATAAAAAGAGTTGCAGCTCACTCTGAAACCCTTTAGAATTTAAGCTGCATAACACAATTTTCTATTGTTTTCAAACAGTATTCTTTTAGCTACAAAGTAGAGCAAATTTTAAAGAAATTTCTAAAGTAACTTTTTTTTCATTTTTGTTATTCATATTGTGCTTTAAATGAATTTTGATTATGTCTTTGTATGTTTTTAAAGAATTTCCCAGAGGTAAAGGACCCATTGATGAACCACTTTGTAACCTTCCCTACAGATGCCAGAATGTACAATAGACCTGTAACTACAGTAGGAGGCAAAAATGTCAAGGTCAGTGTATTGATAGATTTAAATTTGCCTCTATAGAAAATTGAATGTTCTCATTAATGTATGATAAATCCTATAGCATAAATTTGCAATATTACGGCTCCATTGTTTTACATCATTGTAATATTTTCAAAGCAAATAGTAAACTACAAAATTATATACCAAGGGATTTCAATGAGTTTGATACTTTAAGGCTTTAAATATATATGATTCCACTTAGGTTTACTTCCAATTACACTCACAAATTTTTGGTGTTATTAGTTTGTTAAATTATTATATCTTTGTAGATTGTTCTGCAACCAATTGAAAACCTACGAGATGTGCACAGCTGTTTGAACATGCATTTGACCAGATATAACGAGGAATTTGGTAACATCCCTCTGAACATCATGTTGTCTGACTTTATCATTGACCATGTGGTCAGGATGCACAGAGTCCTTAGTTTCCATCATGGGTATGTATCATATGACTCTTAATTTAATTTGATTTATGTCTTACAGATTTCAGTTTTAGTCAGCATCATACGGAAATTAGAGGCAGAATTGGCCTTACTAGATAAACTTTACATATCTACATGCATATACTGTAAATATTTGCAGCAGTTTTATTTTCACAATTTTTGTTTTGACATTGCTAGCACGAAAATTCAATATCGCAATTATATTTGTTTTAAATTGTGGTCTATGGACAATAACATTACAGCACAAATTTTTCTGCTCAAACTAAAATCCAGTCATCCTACCACCAAAAAAAATTGACAGCACGAAAAATTCCTGGTTACAGTAAAACATAAATTGTTCTTATACATGCATCTATGTTAAAATTAAAAAGAAAAGATTGATAAAAAGACAATGGAATATAAACACATTTTAAGGATTTGTATCATCATGATCATAAAAGATATTTGCACCTCCATTCCACCAATCTGATGGCCTCTAACATTATACTTTATTACTTTCAGTGGAAATCTTCTGCTGATTGGAGCTGTTGGAGCACACCTTACAACTCTATGTAGACTAGCCCTACATGTAGCTGACATCCCTATTCATAAAATGGACACGTCCAAGCAGAGTAATTTCTTTGATGGACTCAGATCCGCTGTCAGACTCAGTGGAGCAGAAAATAAAATACTCACTGTAGTGTTTACTGTAAGTGAATAAAGTATTTAGTTCTTTAGACATTTTTTTATAGTGAATGTTTTGTTTGACCAAAATGTTTATGACATGATTTTCAAGTAAATTGAGGTTTAAAACCAAGGTGGGCCCCTTTACCTATGCCTCAAGTCTACATTACAATCATCTTTGGTTTCAGTTAGCCACTAAAATAAGGAACCCAACCAAGTGTTAATTCAAATTAACATGTACAAAACACAAATTTAAAGAAAGGCCATTCAAATGTAATTTTGAGAAACATAAATTGATCCTAAACAAATGATAAAAATCAGTATTGATATTTATTACTATCTAATACATGTAGATCATTTTGTAATAATTTTCATTTTAAGTTTATCTGTTGTCTTTGTAGGCCAGAGATCTCCAGGATCCTGTGTATCTAGATGCTATCAATAGTTTGTTGATCAGTGGAGAAGTACCACACCTGTTTACTAATGATGAAATGGAAGGATTATTACAGGTTGGTTGAGATATTTAAAATATATGGTTTGGTGACAGTCAGGACAGTTTCAATTTTCTGTAAAGCTGTAAGCTGAAAAGAAACAATACAATGAATGATTTGTAACTTTGCATGAGGGTTAAGACGACAAACTGTACGTCCTGAATTATTTTCAGACCCCTTTTATGTTCATATCCAAATATAGTTGAATTAGTGTGGCTTGGGAATAACTCCTTTCATTCCTGTGATTCATGTTTGTGGTTGGGACATCTGTGTTCAGCAGACACAGTCTTTTTATTACATTTTTTTTATTTGAATGTCTTTAAATTTGTCTAATTTACCATAAAGAATTGAAGTAATCTTTTTTTGTAGGCCATAGCTCCAGCTATGAAGAGAGAGTTTCCAAGTATGTCTGTAGATCCTATGAAGTTCTTTGTAGCAAGGGTTAAGAGTAACCTTCACATCATACTCTGTCTACAACCAGGCCATCAGCTTCTTGGAACTGCTCACAGGTATTTTCACTGAATTATTAGGCTTTATCCATTATTATATACCCCTTCTTTGTCTGTTCACATACAACATAAGTGCAAATCTTACTGGTTGATAGAATTTGATAAAACTTTACATGAAGGAAAACTGCATTGGAAGATGTGCATTACATGTTAAAGGAAATTATTAAGATTTTAACCTCACACCATATCTTTAAAGTGTATAAATTCATGTGAAAAAGAAATCAAAATGCAGCAGTCTCAGCATGAACCAAGGGTCATTGTTGGCTGTTGAGAAGATAAAAATCAAGACTTGAGAAGGCCAATATAGAAATCTCTGACCTAGAATATGCAGTTTTGTTCATTCTACCATAATTCAAAATCCAATGATGATATATTTTACAGAGAATTCCCTGGCCTTTTGAGTGGTTGTGCTATAGATTGGATGTGTGACTGGCCACAAGAATCCCTCCTGGGTGAAGCTTCTTATTTCATAACAAGGTTCCAACTCACAGAGGAGTTTGAAAATCTCAGGTATAGTCAAGAAATCAGTAAGAATAAAATTTTATATTTTTTAAGAAAGATCAAGATCTTTTATGTAAAGTTTTTTTGTTGTTGCTTTATTTTGAAAATAAACGAATATATTTTTTTTACCATAAAGAAAAATTATTTCTTTATGAACAATTCAGGTCTCATCATATTTTTTATGATGCTTAAGTTGGACATACACTAAAAAGTAACTTGTACAAAATAACAAGCGCAGGAAAGTATAAAATTTTCTGTTTAATATCTGAATTGCAATATACCCCCACATTTTCCACATTTCATGTTCACACTTAAGCAAATCTATGTGTCCCAACTCTTTAACCATAATTTTATAATGATGTTTACAGAATCAAATTAGTAACATTGCTCTTTTACAGTGAAAATGTGACCACTTGTCTAGCCAACATCCATAGTTTTGTGCTAAGAGACTGTAGACAGCTACCCTGGGCTGGAGACCTAAGTCCTGAGATTACTATCAACAAGATAAAGGTCCATGAGAAGAAGAAGGACCAAATCAAAATAGAGGCTGTTAAAGTACCCAACCTGCCTTACTCCAAGACCATTCTACATGAGAGAATCAAGTAGGTTTTCAGATTGTTAACTAAGGCCATGTTTATACATATGTTTTCTAAACCCCAAGAAAACAGAAATATTTAATTACTCCAATTGAATCTTTGGCAAACTCTGCAATGTCCATGTATATGACATAAGAATTATTTCACAGACTTTTAATTAGTATTCTGTTATGATAATATTTTCCATCATTTTGTAATTTGATCAATATGAACATATCCATTTTCTCTCATTTTTATTTGGTTTATCCATCTTTTAACTTGTTGAGGAAAAAATAGCAACATTTCCAAATAAAATTAGTTCCAAGCACCATTTAGACATTTTTAATTTTATGCTGTCACAATTACCAGAGTCTCTAACATCTTGGGGTATTAGTTTGATACATAAACAACTTGGCAAATCCTGCTATTTAGATAATCAAATTGATTTTCCTTGAATTCCTTAATCAAGTATGTCACATATTTACCAAATTTGACAGGAACAGACACAGAAAGGCAGGAGACAGAGCTAAGAATGAGGTTTATGTAGGACCTACTACATACAGGAGATTTATGGAGTGTTTCAGATGTCTATATACCAATAAGGCAAAAGATAGAACTCAAGATGTTGAACAACTCAAGTAAGTGGAGTTACAACTATTGAAAGTTGCTGCATATGCTTGCATTTTAGCTAGTATAGTGCTAATGAACAATATCGTCCTAATTTACAAATATTCAAAAAACAATATTAAATAAAAATAAGTTTATGCAGAATGCAGAAAGTTTCCATGAATAATTTTGATGTTTTATTTCTAAATGATACAGTTTACTTTTGATAAATGGAACATCAACACATAAGAAATATTAACAAAGCTGCAAAAATATCAGACTTGGCTATTATTGGCCAAATAGTTTTATGCAGATGCTTTTAGAATACTGTCCTTGATTTATTTTTCTTTCAAAAGGAAAGTCCTATCCACCTTAGACCAGACTAGATCAGATGCCAAGGTTATGAGGAAAGCTATAAAGACCATCAGTGGCAAGTTTCAAGATGCCACAAAGAAAACCGAGGACTTACTTGGAAAGCTAACAGTGAAAGCTACAGCTTTAGAGAAACTAAAAGCTAAAGTTGGACTGAGTAAATCATTGGATGCTCATCTACATCTGACTGAGATGATCACCGAGGAAGAACAGGAGGATGAACTGCTAGAGCAAGGTATTCATTTAAACATATATCTAAAGCCTAAAAAACTAAGTACTGTATTATGTCATTTTCAGGTATGGCTATTATGAAGTTTGTAGTACTAATGAATTTAAATTACAATTTGATGGTTGTGGTTTTGAATATTAATATTTGAATATTTAATGAATGAGATTAGTGAATAGCTTAAAAAATAATGTTAATGTTAAGAAAAGTCAATGCAGATAAGGGTGATAAGCAAACATTAGTAAAAGCAATGGTTACCTAACATATTTTTCTTAACATTGCAGAAGAATATGATGAGTATGACAAGAAGTTTGATAAGATGATGGAGCTAAAACTACAAGACAGACAGGTCAAGGCCAAAGAAGATCATGCCAAGGCCAAGAAGACAGTGGATGAATGTAGACAGAATCTGGAGTATGCTAAACAACAGGTAGGTCATAAGTCAAGGACAGGGGATAAGTTAAGGTCGAGACAAAGAGACAGGGGTTAAGGCTCAAAGAAAAAAAATATCAAGGCCTTAAAAACAATAGATTTATGCAGACAGCATCTAGACAATTTAGGTAAGATTATAAAAAGATCATAAACTTTTCAATAATATTTCTAATTAAAAGGGCTAATAGATGTAAATGTAGCACAACTTGAATTTCTTAAATCATCAAACCTTGATTATATATTATTTTTTTAGGTACTTCACTGGAAGGCTAAAGTAGACCGTGGCTGCATAGAAAGAATCCGCCAGTTCCCCACACCACCAGTGTTGGTAGGTCAAGTCATGGAGATGGTCATGATGCTGGTTGGAAAACGTCTGCCGTCACAGAGACTTGCAGAACCTAAGGAATCTACAGGGAAAGAGGAAATGTCTAGTAGGATGTCCTCTAGTTCTAGTAGTACCAAGATGCTAGGGGTCAAGAAAGGTTAGAATATGAGCAAAATACTTTATGGGGGGGGGATGTTTTCATGAATTTTACTGAACATTTTTTTTTCTGCTAGCTGCAGATCTTTTTTCATTATTTTTTTAACTCTTTAGTTTTTGCTTTGTCCTATCTTAATTTGTATACTTGAACTATTTTTATGTATGAAAAGTATCTTCAAATATGAATTAGGCAGGACATCTTTAATTTAGGAATGTTATTTTTCAAGTTTTTATTCCGTTCCTTGCATTGTTGTTGTATATTTTAAATGCTAGTTATTACAATAGATGCTTAAAAATGGATTTATCATAGAAAATATTTATATTATGCAGAAGTTCTCTCTATCCTTAATTCTACAAACAAAAAAAAACCTTTCTCGTGACTTTCATTCACTGTAAAATGTTTATTTACTTGATACATATAACCACAGTAGAGATAATATACAATTACTAAGCTAAAATTAATTTCTTGCTTTAAGTTAACTTTTATTGATAAAAAAGATTATATAAGTTAAAAAGTGAGTATTTGTCCTAAAAGAAAAAAATATTTAAGTTGTAAGCATCCAGAAATATTTAATATATAGCTGGAGGATAAGTATGACTCTATCAGGCTACAGGACAGTTATTTTGGACTTCATTTGCAATATCGCCGACGGGACATTAAACAACTAACAATCAATCAATCAATCATTTAAATCTTCCAAAAGGACTGAGAAAATTTGGCTTCACCCAACCGCTTCAGATGATAGAATAATGAAATATTAAATGTTTAGTATTTTTGGCCAGGATATATGGTTTTGTCTTCATATTTGAACATCTTGATTATTTTCAATCCTTTTCTCTAATTTAAGATAAGTATTTGTTTGGTAAGTTTTCAATAGGGAAAAGATAGAAAATAGGAAACTGTTTTAAAACTGGTGCTTGAATTTTCTATTGTGATTTTTTTGTATCATTCTTATTGCTATCAGGGTTTACACAGGTTAGAACATAGCATTGTGGGATTATTTTGTGATTTTTCACTTGGATGGAAATGTGCAACACAACATCACATGCAGTATATTGCAACTATTTGTGTGTATTTCACAAGTGAAAAAAAACATTCACATAATTATTTGATATTTGATAAAATTAAAATATAATCAGGTTTTATAAAAACTTAAATTGACTCAAATGTAGCATGTAGCTGCTAGTTTTCACAAGCAAAAATAAATGGTAGCATGCTCTTAAGTTTTGTTTTCTTATTAATAAGGATAAAGTAGTGAAAAAAAATTCAAAACAAATTTGTACATATTGTTTTCCAGACTGGGTTTCAAAATGGAAACAAGTTTCCAAGCGTACATTAGTTGGTAATCAGTACAAAATGTTTGAATTGTCAATCATTTGGTTTTGTTGAGGCTTTGGAAGGATGTTGGACATAAATTATGATTGCTAAAGGGCATGAAAATGAAGGGTTATAAATAGGATTGGATCCAAAAATTTCTAAAAGGGGGTTGGTTCTGATCATAGTCTACTGAGAACAAAAAAGGGTTCCATGTCAAATGTGCCACCAATCTACAAGAAATAGTAAAATTTCTAAATAAATTGAGGGTTCCGCTCTGATACTCATCTCTGGATAAACCACTGATAAATTCAGATAGTACATTTTATAAATTATCCCCACTTTGATTTAAAAAGAATATTATCTGCCATTAACTTGTTTAAAGAAATGAAAATAGAAAAGTATTAGTATGAATTGGCCTTCCTCAGTCTCATAATGATTTTATTATTTTAGAGTGCATTATAAGTTGCAGTATTTGTAATTTTCAAGGATGATTACTTCATAAGTTTTTTTTTCTAGCAATAGCTCATGCACAATGATTAGAAATTTAGCATTTATATATTCAGAAGGGAAAAAAATATTTAGATTTTTCTTAGAATCTTTTGATATGTTTTATCCTCCCAAAGCCTCCTTAATTTTACAAAAGATCACAAACATTGTCAATGACAAATATTTTTCTGATGCTCAATGTCTTTAGAATCTACATATACTGTAAACAGGGAAATTTTCATGCAGGCTTTTATTTTGTGAACTTTGCGTCATGTCATGGTAATATTTGCGAAACTATTTGGATTTTCATTTCCATATCAAATACCAATGAAAGATTTTTTTTTTCACAAAAATTAAAACTTGGAAAAGGTATTTCAAAATAGATACATGTGACACAAAATTTTAACCATACAGAGATATCCTTGTTTACAGTATTTTCATCATGACATTAATAGGGCAAAATACAAATTTTAAAAGTCTTTATGCTTTAGATGTGCTTTGCAATCTAAACTTTATGGCCATTTACAATGCTTTTTCCGTAGATTCAAGAGAAGGTAATTGTGTCACCAAAATGTATAGTTTAAGCTTTATTCCAATACATTTTTTCTTTCTTTACTAGATAATTTTTAGAATCGATGTAGATATCAGCTGTTTCACTCTTTATATCATGCTTGATCATTCCAACAAAATACAGGGTACAATGTCATAAAGCAGCCTGGAAACATAGTTTCGTAACAGTTTTTTCACAGCCTCTTGATATTTGATATACAGCATTGTCATGGGGTCCCATATTGTGGGTGTAATTTCAACTCTGTTGCTCACCTTCTTCCTGTTTAAAGAAATCAAAGTCATTTTTGACTTTGACAGATTTTCTGTATTAGTTGGAATATTAAGTATGCCTATAATATACAATTGACACAGTAGATAGAACCAAATATATAACTTTTTCAGCTCTCCTGATGCCAGCCTCTTGGTGGTTTATCTTTTACACTATTGTTTTGAAGTGGATACATTGTACCATAGCATATGATTATACTGTTAAAAAGTTGATTTATCGAACAGTGTTGTGTAATATAAGAATAGCCTAAAAGTATTATTACCTGAATTCACTATTATTTAAATGATAATGAGATGTGGAATAGATGTTTATGACACTAAATTCATATGAATTAAACAGAAAAGTGAACCAACACCTGATTTCTTTGGGTTCATCAGAAATCCAGATGAGGATACCTTTTGGTATGCTGGGTTGTCTCATTTTCATTTCAATATTCATATAAATCAACAGTTTAAACGAATTCCAGTGAAAAACACGCTAACAACAATTTCATAGTCAGCATTGCTTTCGTCTTACAATACTAAGCTCCAATTTGATATTAAGATAATAATGGTTATGACCTCTACAAATTTAATTATTCATTGTTGTGAAAATGATGGCCATCAAAGTAAAATTATCATTTGGTTACATAAGAAATCCAGATGTAAAATAAAAATAAAAACATAAACTGATAAGTAAAGAAAACATATTATATTCTTAACTTTAGATGGACAGAGATCAGGTACAAATCTTAATGTTCTTTCGAATTTAACAAAGCACCATACTTTTTGCACTGTAATCTTTAAATAAGATATCTTTATTTAATAAACACAAAAGAAATTGTTATTGATGATTAAATTCAAAGTATTTCCACATCTAAATACCACAATGTAGTTTTTTTCACATGAAAATAATATCACCAAAGGTAGACCCAATTTTCACCCAAGCTACTATAATGTCTTAAATTGTGCTGAAAAAATGTGTAATATGGTATATATGACAGTAAAAATTATTTAGTTTTAAGATATCCAGTTTTACTAGTACTTTTTGTAAAACAGTAAAAATCTAGGAAGTCAGCTGTATCTTCTTAAATGAAAATTATATGTAAATAGTATTCAATAATATAGTATAAACAGAAATTATTATTCTTTCTGAATTTGTCATATTCTTTCCAATTTTCTAATACAATTGACTATTTGTAGGAAAGAAAGACACTGGATTTGACAGAGCCCAATGGAAAAACATTCAGATGACCATGAATGACTCACAGAAGTTTGTAGACATGCTTCACAATGTCCCATGGGAAGATGGTCTCAATGATGATGTCCTCAGAGGTATGTACTGAAAATTTCTTGACACACTCAGAAAGTTAGCCTTCAATTGGCTCATCACAATGTCTTTTTGACATTTCTGAGAACAAAGACTTGACAGATTTATCTGAATATGGCAGAGTTGTTTGAAAAAAACCCCCAAAAAATAGATAAATAATAGTGAGTAGATCCATCTATTTCTGTTAGAGATAAGGGACTTTGAGCATTTTGCAGAAACAGGGGGACAATTTAATTACTGGTTACAACAAATTGTTAACATTATGTTATTGGTATATTTTGGTGTGGATAAAAGGTGACACTTTAATATAGAATAATAAAACAAAATAATATAATATTCTATCATTGACTTTTAATTGTGATAGTTTGATCTTATATATATTTGCCTAACTTTATAAAGTACCAATACAGGCAACTTATAATTTGACTGTTTTTAACTTCAGCTGTGGAGAGTTACTTGACTGTCAGTAGAGAAGGGAACCTAGGTGTAACAGGGGAAGGAACTCTTCTAGATAATGCTCAGGGTAAGATTTTAACTTATAGAAGTACATGTATTTTATAATTGGAAAATTTTTCTTCAATATTACAGTCTCAAATACCTGTTGACCTATCACATGAATGAATATTTCTAATTAAGTGTATAGTAAAATTGCTGCTTGTCAATATTTGATCAATATTTCCTGATTTTTTTTTCTATATTTAAGCAATTTTGTCTGAAATTAGTTTGAATCATAAATATTCTTAGTTATTTAGGGGTTTAGAGGTAAAAGAGTGAAGACTGTTCATTCCCTATCTTGCTGCACAAAACCTTTAAAATAACTTTAAAAGCAAATATTACAAGAAAGTATTTCTTCAAAGCTGAAATGAAATTTGTTAAATTTAAAAGTGTTTAAGTACATTCAAAACTTTTAACCAATTTTCTTAAGGAATTGCCAAAAAACTTGATTTAAGCTATTTCAAAATCCTCCATCATTTTTAGACACCCAGTTCACAGCTCGTAAGAGATCACCATCACCAGACAACACCAGAGGCATCACCATAGCTGCTGCTAAATACTCCAGCGAAGACTGTGCTACTCTGGTCCAGTATTCTATAGCCATCGTAGAATTTTCACGTCTCTGTGGTCCGCTTAAGGCTGCTCTGGAGAACTTGCACAGCCTGGAAAGGGAGATTGAAGAAAACGAGAGGCTCCAGAAGGAAAAGGAAGAAGAGGTAAGGGAGATAATTCTAGAAAAAAAAATTGTGTTCTGCACTAAGGTTTAGGGTTTTGTTTGTTGTTAAGTGGTTATAGAGAAGAACACTGTTTACAAGTCCTAGGGTTTTAATGTATGCTTACATTATAAAGAACTTTAAATATTATTAATTTGATTATATATTAAAACTTAAAGTCATAAAGTTACGATCCATTCCTTATTTGTTTGATGTTATGATGAATAAAGAAACATTCAAAAGGTTTAATATAGTCCTCAAGTTAAAAAAAAATAGAATAGTGCTTCCAATAACAAAGCAAACAACACAATATCAAAACATATAATGAAGTTCTTAAGATAAAACAAATGTATATATTATCTAGGCTTTAAATAAAGATAAGGTAATTAAATGTCCAACTCTAATTGTAACAAAATTATATATTTGCTGCTCTAAACCCATCTGAATATATATTTGTTAGTTGACTATGATGTTGTATTTTCATTGCTAGGATAGTAAAGTGGTATCTATTTTCACCTGTGCTATTTGCAAATTTCAGATTTGTTTTTAATGTGTGCAAAAAAAAATGGTGATGGTTGGCAGTTTCATTAATAATTGATGCTTAACTTAGTTTTTTACCAGCTATTTAGAGTAAACCCTATGCTAAATTGCAAATACGCATGTTTTACATTTACTATTGAATTTATTTAAATAGAACTTGGCTGTTAGATTTTTAAGCCATTTAGTTTATTTTAGCATACATTTATCTGCTAAAGAGTTTCTATATGTAAAATTTTGTTTTTAATGAAATCAGAGGAGACTTAGAAAGTTGTATAAACAGGAGGTATAAAGTAATCACAGAGTGAATTGTGAAAGCTTATTGGACAATACAATGATCGCATGAAATATAGAATTCTTGTCATTAAAAGAAATTAATAGTATTTGTGGTATTATACATGTATGTGTTAGCCTTTTGAATTTAATGCACATTTTTGCATGAGCTTTCTTGTTAGATTTTACTATTGCAAGTGTGAGCATGATCATCTCATTTGTAAAAAAGTTCATGAGTATTTAGCTAACTGGACCTTAGTGGTTAAGTGAGCTACACTATCATCAATAGTTACTAATTTTTTTAAGGAAATTCTTATACAAGTCAGGTAAAGCAGTGATTCAAATTCAAAATCCATTGCAAAATGGTCCAAGGTCCAGGACTTCCAAATTTTTATTCAGGACCTTTAAAGCTTTATTTACAAAAGTGCTGGAACTGCATGTATTAACAGTAACGCCTGTTGAGGACTTTTTAATGTCGCCCCATTGGCCTTTCACCTTGAACCCTGAAAAGACTTAAAAAATTAATTTGAACCCCGAATTTAGCACAATTATAAATTCATATTTTAGCTAAAACTTTTTTTTTTATTTGGAGGGGGAGGATTTCCCATTTTAGATTTGAGACTTTCAAATGTTAAAACTGTTTGTCTTTTAAACCAGTGTGCATTGTGTTGTGGGTTGAAGTTATTTGTACAAACTTAAGTTGGTTTAGAATTAATCCAAATGACATTTTAACACAGATATCTGCCAAGATGAAGCTTAATAATAGAACAAGGCTGCAAGCTAAACAATGGGTAAAACATTCATGTATTACATGTGTGTGTCAAGTAGGACGTCTTATCCTTGTCTAAATATTAGAATATTTAGTTGGAATTAGAATGTCTTAATTTATGTGTACTTATATTGAAGATAGACCATGCATGTTTTTTGTTTCAGTTTTAAAAATATTTTGAATTATGTTCCCCTATGAAAGATCTTCTTTTCCATTTATTTTTTTTTCATTTTTGTCAAATATCTCCCTTCTTATGATTCATGATACTTACCTATTTGGATTTTTTGCTGAAAATTACAAAATTGGTCACTTTTCAAGGGAGATAATTAAATTTTTAATATTTTTTTCTCCCACTTTGTGATCCTACTTCACACACATAAATTTCCAAGGTTTCATAAAATGTCATATTTATAGTTTTCACATGTGATTTGTATTTTGATATTTTATAAGAATTGGAAAATAAAAGTGCAGCTAGGCATGTTTTATGTCCCTCTGCACCAAAATATTTTAGAACATACATAAACCATTGAAAAGAAAGCCATTTTAAATTATGACATTTTATAAGCTTGGGTTCATCATTATATTGTTGTATCATGGATTGCATGAAATAGATATTTGATTCTTTTTAGTTTCTATCCATTTCGTTGTTTTTGTTAGGTTTTGTTCATGTTTCCCTTTGAGTAAATTTTATGTTGTCTGTTATATCTTAGGTATTTTTGCCGATATTTTAGGTGGTTCTTTTAGATGTTATATTGAGTTATATGCATGTATCCTGATGGAATGAAAATTGGTAGCGATTTTCAACCCTGATAATATAAATATCTAGAATGTGAATTTGTGAGTGAATCAAAATTTACTTAGTTAAACTAAGGATGGTAATATCTTAAGACAGTTTAATTTGCATGTGTGGAATGTTTCAGAATTCCCAACCTCAAGTTCAGGTAAATGAGTGGTTTATGGATATTAATTGTAATCTTCATAATTTCAATAACAGGAGAGGCATATAAAAAGTTTTAATTTAATTGATTTGATACAATCAAAAATGTCTCATCTGAAATAACTTGATTTTCAAGTTTAGTAAAATTCAGAAAAAAATGTGTTTTTTATAGATTAACGAAATGAAATCAAATTAGAATGAAACAAAGCAACAAATTTACTCTTTTGAGTTAAAATGACTTTCAAGGAAATGTGAGACAATTTTCGTTGTACCAGATTTATCCTGCCAATTCCAGATTAAGAACTCCCTTGTCTTATGGTGTGAATGTTTTAATTTCCTTTTAAAATGTACATGAAAACCCAGTTTTTGCCTTTTTAGAATAAATTTTGGACCTGTAATAAATCACTGCTGTAAATGTACGAAATAGCAAAATTTTTATACCACATCTACGAAAGTAATTGGGCATTTAGTGATTTGGTCCTTTCGCCAGTCTGTCCCAAATGTAGCCAGATAGGGCATTATGTCTTTTGGACATATTCTTGTTTTAACTTTTCTTTTTAAAGAGATTTTAGGTTTACATGGTAAAAATCTTGCTAGAACTTTGTATCTAGACAAAAAATACAAGTCTTGTTTATATCAAATTATTAAATGTTAGGTGCATGTTTATTCCCTATTTTCGTAAATAGTGAGTTATCTCCAATTTGCAAGAGTTGTCCTCCATTACAGGTCTCATTAACCCCTTCCGGGTCAATTGGTCCCTCCCTCAAATAGTCCATTGAAAATAAAAAGTGCAGTGTTATTGTTTGTAATTGTCAAAGTTTTATTGGATTACTAATGGAATCATGTGTATAATCAAATGAAACCTAAAGATTCACTCATTTTAAATATCCTTGATTCATTTTTGACAAGTGTATGAATTTTGTTTACATGGCTGTGTGAAAAGGCTCCATGTGGAAGACCAGAAAGCATGGTAAAAAGGGTATTTTGAGCATTTTGTAAACAATCCAACTTTGCGAAAAAAGTAATCCTTGATGGTGAAGGTTTTATACCAGCATTAGACAGCAAACTTTATTAGCTTCGCAATGATATATAGCATGTGTACCATCTTACCCGTATTTGTTCAAGCAAAAATTAAGAAAATGCAGATTTTAAGCTGAAAATGAATGTGAACGTCAAAAGGGTTATTTGAGACCTTAAGAATACAGCTTATTTGTGTCTTCTGTAGGCTATCCTGGTAGTTTCACAATGGTACCCCCTTAGCAACCATTGTAATTTTTGCTTTTTGTCACTGTATTAACCCTCATACAGGAATAGAAATATTGTTTGATGCATATTTTTTTCCAAACCTCACTTTTAAACAGAAATTTAGGCTGGAACGATTGAAAATAAAGAGATTTTCTTGCTCGCGACACGACAAAATGTTGATTATTTCATATGCTGATGCCTGTTTTTATTTTTTCATAGAGTTGTCTGCCCTTAGACCATTTAAATAAAGTCACTGCAATGTAACTCTACCTATAAAACAATGTTTTAATTGTGAGAAAGTGAAAAGAGTAAAGTCTGAGCCATTTAACATAGAAAATTTTATGCGATAACTTTTTAAGGTTTTTAAATGGTACACCCCTATTTCAAATGCCCATAAAATCAAAACCGCACAACTCCTTGGCTTGTATGAGGGCTTAATAAATTCAAAAAATCCTCCTCTTTTTATTTTCATATTCAAATATGATTATCTGGTGCATTGTGTTATTTTAAGGTCTCATTAACCCCTTCCTGGTCAATTGGTCCCTCCCTCAAATAGTCCATTGAAAATAAAAAGTGCAGTGTTATTGTTTGTAATTGTCAAAGTTTTATTGGATTACTAATGGAATCATGTGTATAATCAAATGAAACCTAAAGATTCACTCATTTTAAATATCCTTGATTCATTTTTGACAAGTGTATGAATTTTGTTTACATGGCTGTGTGAAAAGGCTCCATGTGGAAGACCGGAAAGCATGGTAAAAAGGGTATTTTGAGCATTTTGTAAACAATCCAACTTTGCGAAAAAAGTAATCCTTGATGGTGAAGGTTTTATACCAGCATTAGACAGCAAACTTTATTAGCTTCGCAATGATATATAGCATGTGTACCATCTTACCCGTATTTGTTCAAGCAAAAATTAAGAAAATGCAGATTTTAAGCTGAAAATGAATGTGAACGTCAAAAGGGTTATTTGAGACCACAGTAGGTATATTACATTGGAATAAATGGGGAAAATATAGTTTATATTTTTTTTAAATTATCCCTGTTCGTCAAGGAAATCATGTTAAATACCTTTTTGAAAATCATTATATCTAACTTTTTGAATTTTTTTGACAAAATAAAAAATAAATGCAGAAAAGCTTATTTTTCCCCCAGTAACTAGTATGAAATACCTTCTGGAAAGAGAAGATAACTCTGCAAATGGGAGATAACCCACTATATACCCAAAAAGGGAATACTTATAAAATGTTTACCAATATTAGTTCTCCCTTAGTTATCCTGTAGTCGTAAATTTTTCGGAAATCTGTAGATATTTTATTAAAGTAATTTGATTTAGGTGTACAATTGGTTAGTAATAACTGAAGGTTTAATTAAGAATTTCATTGCTTAACATTCTAGTTAAAGAGACATAAATATGCTACATACATGTATATGAATTTTAAATAACAAAAATATTTGTTCCTTTCAGTATATTATAGGGCGAATTATTTGAAAAAAGAAAATGAAACTTAGATGTTTTCCTTACTTTGTTTGATTAGAAGTGACATTTTTGCTTATAGAATTATTAATGCTTGACTTTATGAACAAATCTCCTTGAATATACTGATTCTTTAACTATTATTTGTATATTAAACATATTCAAGGAGAATAAAGATGTTAAATTTTCTTCGACAGGGTGGCGAAGAAGAAAAGCGAGAAGCGACACCCGAACCAGAACAAGACTACAATGAAGACGATCTGCCGAAATTGCAGGACGATGTCAATAATCTCCAACAACAGTTTGACGAATCGGTTACAGAGAAACATAATCTGGAAACAGAACTGACATCCATGAATCAGAGACTAAGAGCTGCTACTGATCTTATAGATAGGTAAGTCAAAGGAAAAGCAAAATATTATATTCAATTTATGGATAAGTTTTATCATCTATGTTTCTTTCAGCAATTCAAATTCCATATCTTTCTGATTTACTGCTACAATTATTCTACGTATAGTGATAAATCATGACGGTAAAATATGAATTAATCATGTACATTAAATTGATCATTAGCAAAGTGACAATCTATTGCAAGAAGCAGAAACTGCTTACATTTTCTGGTTCCAATGTGCGGATTAAGATTGCTAACTTGAACTTTATTGCCAAATTTTAAACAACTCTTTAAAGTTAAATCCTTTGTTTGTTTTAGTCTACAAGTGCAGGAAGCTGATTGGAGAAAGTTTGTTAAAGAGAATGACAGTAATGACTTGTTACTGGCCAACTGTATCACTGCTGCTGCCTTCCTTGTCTACTGTGGCTCAGCTAACATGGACACCAGGTACCAGATCAAATTCAAAAATCAAAAATAAGAACAGAATTTCAACTTGAAGAATAAATTAGTTTCAACACTTTCAACTCACTGTGAAAGTACTTAAATTCATGGACATCAATTTTGGTGGATTGGAACTGAATTGCATATTCCAGTGCTGTCAAGTCTCACGGATTTTGCGTGAGAATCACACATTTTGATCTCAATTTGTTGGAAAATTCCTTTGATCTTTGGTTTTTTTTTCCTTTGATCTTTGTTTTTTTTACCAAATCTCACGCATTTTCGTGATGAAAACTTGGCAGCACTGATATTCACAGATTCATGAATTTTGATTTTACCACATGAATGCCAGATTTCTTATTTATTTCAAAATCAAATCAAACCAAACCAAATTTTAAGGTTAGCCTGAACCATTTAAAGTGTTGGTACCTCAAGAAAAATAATACTTTTACAATGGAAAATTCAGCAATCATATGAACTTAAATTTTGCATTTGCATATTTGAAAACCAGACCTTATTAAATGTTTGATTATTATTTGATATATATGTATATTAAAAAAAAAGATTTATTAATAAGATTAAAACAAAAAAATCTTTGAATGAACAGAAAACTATAACCCTATAACCTATTGGGAAAAAATACCATTCATTGTTTTATCTAAATGGCAGTATCATCGCATTCATAATTTGTTTTACAGGAAAAGAATGGGAGAGTTTTGTATGCAGGTGTGTGAACATCATGGACTACCAATGGCAAACAAGACATTGTTTAAAGAAGTGACATTGGTTGACTTCCTTTGTAAACAGGTATGTGGTATTATACCCCACTCTCTTTCAAGAAGAAGGGATTTACTGTTTTGTCTTATTTTATAAAATTAAATAAATGGACTTAAACAACAACAAAACACCAAAAAAAAACATATATCCAGATATTTTGATCTTCAAGATAGTCAATATACATGTAGATAAAACTGTGACATAGTATTTCTTTGTATAGGTGATGATATTAATTGTGTTGTTGAGAAACTATACTTCAAAGCACCACTGAAAATGCTGTCATGTATGTATTATTGAAAATTTGAAAGTTTCTGACAACTTGCGAAAAAGTAAAAAAAAATACATATTACTTACATTGTGGAATTTGTACATTACAGTCTTTCTTAAAAAAAAAAGAATTAAAAAATTTCTAATAAATATTTTCATTTCCAGCTTGATTTGATGGAGTTAGAGATCAAACAGTTACCCACTACCCCACTGATGTTAGAGAATGCTGCCTTCCTCATGCAGGAGGACTATGTCAATGCATGGCCCCTCATCTGTGACCCTACGAGTCGTGTGTTAGACTGGCTCTACCAATACAAGAGAGACAAAGGACTGGTGGTCGTCAGATATAGTGTATGTATTGGACCAGAATTGTTTTGTTTCTCCTTTGAGAGTTTTTACTAAAAAAATTATAACATGCCTAAACCATACTGTGTTTGATGAAATTTTAAAATGTCTTGCTATTGCTATTACTTGATTTTCATTATGAATTCCTTGTTCATTCCCTTTTTATGGATTGATAATTATACCCCCCGCAAACAAAGTTTGGGGGGGTATATAGGAAACACCCTGTCTGTCTGTCCGTCTGTCTGTCCATCTGTCCGTCCGTCTGTCCACATAACTCGTAAGCGCTTCTTCTCCTAAACCGCTGGGAGGATTTTGCTGAAACTTAAGATGAAGGAAGTACATCATTTGTAGATGTGCATGCAGAATTTTCATCGCAATCAGACATCATTCAGGGGAGATAATTGGACTTAGACTTTTTAAAATACATTATTCAATGGGAGACCTCGTAAGCGCAACTCCTCCTAAACTGCTGGAAGGATTTCGATGAAACTTTACATGAAGGAAGTACATTATATGTAGATGTGCATGAAGAATTTTCATTGCAATCAGACATCATTCAGGGGAGATAATTGGACTTAGACTTTTTAAATACATTATAATACATTATTCAATGGGAGACCCCGTAAGCGCAACTCCTCCTAAACCACTTGATGGATTTTTACGAAACTTTTCATAAAAGAAGTACATTATATGTAGATATGCATGAGGAATTTTCATTGCAATCAGACTTCATTCAGGGGAGATAACTGGACTTAAGACTTTTTAAATACATTATTCAATGGGAGACCTCGTAAGCGCAACTCCTCCTAAACCGCTTGATGGATTTTGATGAAACTTTACATGAAAGAAGTACATCATCTGTAGATGTGCATGAAGAATTTGTATTGCTCTTGGTTATTATTGAGGGGAGATTTTTTTACAGTACAGAGTCCAATATGAAGCGGGGGGTATCCTTTTGTGAGCTCACTCACAGTATTCCTTGTTTTTTTTGGAGCTTTAGAATTGAAATAAAACAATCCTGATGTAAATATGCATGCTGCATAATCACATTACATGTATTAAAATTATAATAAAACAAGACAAAGGAACAATGCTTTCTTTGTTATAAATCATAATCTAACAGAATGATTAATAATTATGAAATTATCATAAACTTAACCCTTAGCCTGCTACGCGCGACAATTGTCGTTCCGATTATTCAAACTGGCATTGCTACGCGCGACTATTGTCGTTTCTCGGACCCACGTGTTTATCGTAGTTTCTAAGCAACAAAGGGAAATCCTTATCGGAAATGACGTATGTTAATTCTTTTAACGGTTGTGATTGGATAAAATTTCAATTATTTTCGGGTTTCTCGGGTGTTTTTACTGTTTATCATGAAAAATAAAAAGTAAATAAATTTGATTGAAAAATGTCTCAAAATGGCGGATGTAAATTAGAGTGATGACGAAGAAGTCATCAATTTTATGAACAGTTGTGATGTCAAAGAGGGTTTTTACAGGATTTAAATCTGAAGATTTGATGATTAACAATCGAAAATTATTTGTAACTTGATCCTTGAGTGATTTTTTGCCAAATACTGGCAGGGATTTTCCAGACGATGTTCAATTTTTTTTTCTCGAAATAATTTGATCTCTCTGAGATGACAGATGTTTTCAATGCCCTGTTCAGCCGTGAAACAAAAGATGTTCGGCAGAAAGGACGACCATTGGACTGATTAAAACGATATATGATAAATATTTTAGTCAATGAAGCAGACAGGCACTTTTTCTCGTAAAAAATTCTGAAAAATGTTGGACTGAAAAAAACTACGTAGGTCTTTCTGGGATTGACTTTTGCTATGGGACTACTGGAAAAAGAATGTTTTCAGCAATATTGGTCAATGTTTGAAGTAGTGGACACCCATATTTCCTAATTAGAAGAGATGTGACATAATTTTATTGGTCCTTATGTGTTTAGACTGCAGTTTTGCTCTATGATCCTCTGTGCATGCCAAAATGCTTTGATTGGATAACACCATGTACAATTACAGGGCAGTTTTTTTACCTGATGTTGAAAATGAACAACCTGAACCAGATTGAACAAATATATAGTCATAACATGTGTTATTAAGGTGTTTAAACTAAAAAGTTATTATTTTTTTCAACCAGTTTTACCATTTTCACAGTTAACGAGTTTTTGACATACCTGTGCCTTACCTGTAGATATACCTGGGATTTTTATGAACTTTTTTAGCATAAAAATGTTTTCTGAAGATTAATAATGGCTAAAGTAACATTGTTACAAATTTTTATTCTTGTTCAATGGTTTAAACCATTAAATTATAAAACCTTATATATTTTCACCTTTATTTGCACCTGTACAGGTAAAACTTGCTCGTAAACACCAACACACAAGAAAAATGAAAACTAGAGAATCCAACAATACACATACATATAACTTTTATTGGTCTATGATAAAAAATAACAGAGATATGATCAATTGAATCAAGTAACACATTTAGTCAATTATGATATTTTTTATTCAGCATTACATAATAAAACAATAGAAATTATGTTGGCAGCTGAAGGGTTAATTGTTTAAAAGCTTAATATTCAATTTTAATTTCATTTTCTAGGAAATAAGATCCCAGTTTGAAAACTGCCTAGCTGATGGAAGTCCACTGTTTGTCACAGATTGTGACCTCAATGAATTATCCAATGACAAGAGATTCAACGATGCTCTACAGAATTGTTCTCAGTTCATTCATGGAAAGAGTAGATTTAAGATATCAGTAAGTTGTTCATACATTAATTTGAGATTTATATTTGTATGGTAAATCTGCTTTGAAGATTTTGTGAATAATTAAATAGAATTTGCAATGATGTCTACTAGATGTGCATTGAGAAGCATGTCAATAAAAGAATTAATGAAATATTAAATTAACCAGTTGTGAACTACAACATGTACAAGAAACTTAGAACATGTACATTTCAACCAAATGTGCTTGAAAAAGAATTTAGGTCAGATTCTGCGAAGTGAAAAATAGATACTGTGGTTTCATTATTTTTTGTGGGGTATCAATTTTGTGGTTTTCATGGTAGGCCTTGACCCACGAAATTTAAAGCCCCACAAAAAGGAAATTTAATATTGATCTATATGCTGAAACCTTCAGATCCACGAATTTAACAATCCATGGACTTATACTTTTCCATCAAATCACAAAAATTGGTACCCACAAAAATCAATGAATCTACAGAACATGAAATATTATTATTTTTCCCTAGCCTAACCAGGTTAATCATGATCCTTGAACCATTCCATTATCTGTTATTTTTTTTCAGGTTGAAGATCATGAAGTAGAGTGTGACCCCAGATTTAGACTTTTCCTCCATACCACAGTGGAGCCACACAATGTGCCACAGACATTAGCAGCCTACTGTACAGTCATGTACTTCCAGCAGAGCCGTCACTGCCTTGAGGTGGAGTTGATGGAGAGGTTCAAGGCCAAGAAAGAGAAGTCCAGGAGTGAGGAGGAGAGACAAGCTCTCAGAGTGGTAGGTGGATTGTTACCCTGTCCCTCTGTTCTTCCATCATGCAATTATTTGTAATCTGAACCTCCAAAACCCAGTTATAAAACATAACACCTTATCTTTCTGAAACTTTACAGATTGATTACCAACACATTAAATATGTGCAATACTTGTTTTGAGAAAATTTCATACAAAAATGAAATTTTGAAGACATTATTTACTAAGCCATTTGAGCATAAGAGACATCAATTGGTCTGGTTTTGCCTTTTAGGAAAGATGGGCTTTACAATTTTGAACTTTTTATTTCGAGTTCATAATTAAACTGCAACATTACAGGTATTAACTTTGAAAATTTAGTGGAAAGTTCTTCCCTTACTCCAAAGGCAACTACATGTATAATGCATCATCTGATTCTCAACATTATTTTCTGGCTTAATATTTTCATCATCACCATTTTACAATTCTGTAGGAGAAGAAAGAAAACATGATAGAGATGGAGAGATTGGAGCTGAGACTAAGGGAGAATCTGTCCAGTGATGTCAGACTGATGAATGATCTACCAGCTACCAAGAAACTGACAGACCTCAAGAAGATGTATGATGAGGCTCTGGACAGGTAGGAGATATTTAAAGTGGTCCACAACGAGTGAAAGAAATTTTTCTTTGTATTTTGTGAGGCTGCTTTGTTTTTCGACATTTACAAAAATATTCTATTTTTTGTATATCTTGAACATGATGCAGTATGCTGTCCTACAATTCTATAGTGGTATTTGAGTTAAATATTTTCATTGAGTTATTTTTTTGTTAAAATATATTACTAATTTTTTTTTGTGCAAATGAAGGCAAGGAAAACAAAAGATACCTACCCTGAAGTCATATGATTAATATTACAGTGAAATCAGGGAGGGGTTACCTACATGTATACTGGCAAATTACTTTCTATGAAAGAAGTATATTATCATGAAACTTTTTATTATACGCATCAAGATATTAGCATTATAAAAGTAATCATAAAGTAATACCCCCTGGCATTAATTGTATTTTTCTGTCTTTGCAAAAAAAAAAAAGAATATTTTGTGAGACAAGGCATCATGCCTCTTGAACATTTGAACTTTGTAAATGTGTGGTTTGTTTCTTTTGTAGCCAAATGAGAGTAGAAGAAAGACAGAACGAGCTGACAAAGAATTCTGACACCAACAGAAATGTGGCCATTAGAGCCGCTGTCTGCTTTGATGTGGCTCAGTACATGAGAGAAGCCAATCCACTGTATCAGATTTCCTTCAGTATGTTCTTAAGGCTGTTTGATACTGCCATCACTCAGTCCGAACCGTAAGTTGAATCAATAATCAAGGAGTAAAAATTTTTTTTGCTTTGAAATGTCATTATTGTGAGCCATCCCAAAAAGAAATGAGAGGAGGGTTTATCGCAATTGTCTTGATTTTAAAATTGTAACATAATTGGCTTAAATACATTGTTTGTGCACCAAAATCAAAGGATTTGCAATGGTTTATTTTCTGAAACAATTGAACAATTCAAGAGAAAAAAAGGTGAAACACATGTTCTTAAAAATTGGATCAAACTGCCTGTTTATTTAACCTTTTGAAATACAGACAGAAAAATAATTCATTCATAAAGATGCATTCAGTCATGCCAGTAAGAAACATCATTTTTTAGCATGTATATGCAATGTTTCATTCTTTCAGATCACAAGATCAGGCAATGATAGACAAGATTACGTATACAACACACAACTTTGTGGCCAGAGGATTAATGGAAAGGGACAGACATTTATTCTCACTTCTTTTGGCTATTGAGGTAATAAAAAATGATAGGTTATTCATCTTAAAAATTGCTTATCCCCCTATATCAATTACCAATTTAGGTGTTATGCTGGTTTTAATCTTTACCTAGTTATATTTAACTAATGTCAAAATGTACATTTTATCAACATCTGACAGCATTCACATTTTTAATTAACTGAATTATCTTCATTTGTAAATTCTTTTTTATTTAGGAATTTTACGTTATATGAACTTATGTTTTATTTTGATTCCAGGTTGAAGATTCCCTGGGTAATGTAGGAGTAGGTGAGAGAGAGTTCCTCATATCCCCTAACTATGGGTCAGTTGTCATGTCAGCCCTGGGATACACACAGCCACAGGACAGTAAGATCCTACAACAGAAAAATACATTTGCTTGGATGCATGAGGAACAATTCCATAATCTTCAGGTATTTAGTCCATGAAAATAGTATAGGAGTGACAATGGAGCATTCTAAGTCTGAAAAGGCAAAGACAAAATCAGTAGACATAAAAAAAAATGAACAATAGGAAAATAAACTGTACAGCAAAGGCAGATTTAGGACCAGTGTGCCAGTGCACACCTTCTCATTTGACAAGAAAATTTGGTTAAGAACTGTATGAAGAAGGTCCCAGAAGATTTTTGTCTCGCCTGCGAAGCAGAGCGGGACATAGGTGTTACTTTACCGGCGGCGGCAGCGGCGGCGACGGCAGCGTTAACTTTTTGGAAAAGTTTTATGAGCACCTCCATATCTCAAGAACTATAGGTCCTGGGTTGATGAAACTTGGTATGCATATGCCCCAGTAGTAGCTTAGCACAGTTGCGTCACCATCTTTTGACCTTGACCTTGATTTTCCGGTTGAATGACTTTGACAATTTTCAATACATATAATAGCAATGAAAAAGTTTTGCAAGCACCTCCATATCTCAAGAACTATAGGTCCTAGGTTGATGAAACTTGGTATGCATATGCCCCAGTAGTAGCTTAGCTCAGTTGCATCCCCATCTTTTGACCTTGACCTTGATTTTCCGGTTGAGTGACTTTGACAATTTTCAATACATATAATAGCAATGGAAAAGTTTTGCGAGCACCTCCATATCTCAAGAACTATAGGTCCTAGGTTGATGAAACTTGGTATGCATATGCCCCAGTAGTAGCTTACCACAGTTGCATTCCCATCTTTTGACCTTGAACTTGATTTTTTGGTTGAGTGACTTTGACAATTTTCAATACATATAATAGCAATGGAAACGTTTTGCGAGCACCTCCATATCTCAAGAACTATAGGTCCTAGGTTGATGAAACTTGGTATACATATGCCCCAGTAGTAGCTTAGCACAGTTGCATCTCCATCTTTTGACCTTGACCTTGATTTTCTGGTTGAGTGACTTTGATTATTTTTATTGCATATATTTGCAATGTTTAAGTTCTATAAACATCTTTTGATCTCAGAAACTGAAAATCCATGTAAATTCAAAATATAGTGGAAGTAAGAAAGAATAATTGTTTCTGATGGTGCCGGCAGGCGAGACATACTTTAGTGTTAACTCTTGTTTTTAATTGTGTGCCCTACTGTTTTAAGATTTCTGTATCTGCCACAGACAGTACAGTATATTTAAAAAAAAACAATGACAAAACATATTCATGTAAGTTTTTTTTAATTTAATGAAAAGTCTGTATTAAATTTTGTAATTTCATAGATCATTTTAACAATCAACTATGTGTAACCATTTTGTCAATTTGTTTTATGACATAATATCAGTTTGATTTTTTGATATCTCTTTGTTTAGTCCTTTTTATACCAGGTTATTTATGTGATGATAAAATTTTTGTGTGTCAACAGAAATCTTGAAAATAAATCAGGCGAAAATATCTGTTTCTAAAACTGCAAAAATATAACCCACAATTTTTTTTCAGAAACCTTATTAAACAATAATCATGAAAATGACCAACTATACTGTAATTCAATGGAGCAAACAAAATGAGTTGATTAGTGAAGTTCATAACTAAGATCCTTTTAATTATTTTCTTCATTGTGTCTATTAAGGTTCTTGCAACACACTTTGAGTGGTTCCAAGACATGTTTGACAAGATGCCAAAAGATGGTCGTGAGTCCCCATGGCGTAACTTTGCCGATCCAACCATCACAGTAGCTGGCGAGACTCAGGTCCTTCCCGACAAGTTTGATGATCACTGTACCAACATGCAGTGGTTGTGTGTAATGAGAGCTGCTCGTAGCGACAGACTGATCCAGGCTTCAACTCTGTTTATCAATAGAGTTTTGGGCAAGAAGTAAGTATTGAGAATATTCCTGTGTTTTGTAAAGAGTTTTACCAGGAATGTGATTATCTCCCCTTGATTGAATAAATTATTTTTTTTAATGGACTTAGATTTTTACATTTTTTTTTACTTAGTTTATACATATTTGGGATAAAAAAAAATATGGACATTTTTCTTAGAAAGAGATTAGATAAGAAATTATAGATAAAACTTATTTTTGATATATTTTAAATAATAATTTGAGGAACTTTGTAATGTATCACCAAAACACAAGATATAACAAACTTTTGAATTCAAAACCGCTTAAATCAATATCACATTCTTGAATTATTTTACCTTTCTTCCTTTTGATGTTTGATATAAACAGACTGCAGCTAGCAAGACTGTATGCTTTTATTGTTTATGTGCATGTTTCTATATTTGTCAATTTCAACTTTTTTTAACTTACTTCACAAATTGGACACTCATAATAAGATAACAAATCTTTTAACTACTTTTATTTTTTTTACACTTAAATAAAAATCACTTTTATATTTTATAAAATCACCAGCAAATAAATACATTTATACTTATATATTATGTAAAATATATTCAGGAAAAATGTGTGTCTATTTTAGTAGTTTCAGTGCATGGAATGTGTTTATTTTCTAGGAGTGCATTTTTCAGAAGCAGACGACTGAATCAAAATAAATTCACCCATTACCTTTTCACGTAATGTCTATATTTTATACAGTATCGATCATAGACGGCTTAGTTGCTGGTGCATTTATCTATTATAGCTAGCCATTATATGTATATTTAAAACAGTTATAGTATTCTTTAAGGGTTAGATCAGTTTAGGGTAAATTCTAGTTAAGTTTAGGTTTGCAGCATCTGTAGATGCATTAAAAGGTTAGGAATAGTATTGAGGCTCCACAGGGTATTGACATGCAACTTGAAAGCTTTTGGGGTCAACTTCCAACCTCTATCTGGTGAAAAACAACCTGCCTTGAAAATTCTTGGAAAGCGTGAAGACCCTAATGAAAATAGACCTTACAATTTACTATTAACATTTTTAAATGCAGTTTGCATGAAAAATTTGTTCAGGTGAGACAATGAGGTTGATCACCAATATAGAGTCTATTATATGAATAGAGGGTATTCTTAGTTAGCTTGTTTGCAGTACTATAGTTACCTGTAGTTTTAAGGTGTATTTTGAAATGAGGCTTTGTTCATTTCAATTTGCATGATTTAATAAAAAAACTGTTGCCACTGTATTGTAAAAATTTAAGATGGTTATAAGCAGTATTTATTTCAAGTTTTAAGGTCAATTATTATTTATTGCCAATGTATGAATTTTGATTTGCAAGACTTACATTACCATAGATTTATATTCAGATTGGTATTTAATTTATTACCGTATTAGCTGCATGAAAAATTAATAACAGTATGAAATATATAAGATTTAGTTTTATATAAGACAAAATCTAAATGAAGCCACTAACTAATGATTCTGCATGTTTTATTAGAAATAACGATGGCGACTCGTCAGAAAGATGGTAAGGGCAGCATGTTGTGTGTTGACCAAAGCATGTCAAAATAACACAGTAGAAATGTGTGTGTTACACATAACATAGAGTGTGTGCTGCTTAATGTGGGACTGGTTTCTAATATTTTGTTTTGCCATCGTAACGATTTATCCTACATTTTATTGATTTTTTTTATGCCGAAGCTACATGTATGAAAGAAAAGAATCATACATGTATTGTGTTTTGGTCTTTTTACACATATGTCCCATAATTCAGAAACTTCAGTGTAAAAACTGACATGTTTTAAAAGATGTTGGGGCATCATGTATTATGGCCATATTCTTTTTTTATCATTTCATGGAGCAGAAATTGTGAAGCTATTAATATTTGTTGTAAATATTCTAATTGTCTAATACATATCTGTGAGAGAAAAAATGATATGCAGAAGTTGCATATGCAAGCAGGCATGCATACAGTAAATCTACTGGCTTTTTATTTTTGCTGAATTATGCAAATGGTTCTGAAAGCTATTTTATCTTACTCTATAAGCAGGACATCTACGAAAATAAACAATTGTGTCCGTGTAAACAAGCGTTTAGTAAATTAAGAAGGCTACCTGAATTTTCTTCCGTAAAAGACTCTTTTCAGTGTGAGATGACCAGGTTGAGATGCGAGCACGTGCAGCGATCTCACACTGGTCAATTAACCAATTATAACCGTCGGTACTGATATTGATCGATGATGTCAACCAATGAAATGCAATGTTACTTTAAACTTTCGGTTTTTAGAATGAATTAACCTAAGGTTTCAGAATATAAAAATTTGATTTTTACGGAAGAAATAGGTACTTACGGTACACGCGTCCTTGGAAAACTGGCAATGATCTTTCACTCGTTCCACTGCGCTCCACTCGCAAAAAGACTGAAAAATTCTATCACTCGTGAAAGATCAGCCGGTCTTTTCCAAGAACTTATGTAAGAACCTATAAATCTTAATTGAGAGCAAAAGCAGTAAAATAGAATGCAGAAAAAAACATGTGTATGCTTGTTTTGTCCCAGTTAATTCCCAGTTATATTTTAATCAAGCATAGAAATACAGACCAGGAATTTGAATGATGCTCATTTTGTGAGCCAGTTTTTGTTGAGTCCTTTAACTGATAATATTGTGGAACTTGTTGTTAAAGCACCTTGAATTTATTTTGGATAGAACTGTGACAGTAACTTTTCATTAGTCTGGTAAAAGCAAAAAAGCATTTTTTGTGCAGTGAGTGAGCATGAAAATGAGATCATATATGGTACAGCATGTGGTTTTTGTCTCGCCTGCGACGAATAGTCGCGGAAGGCGAGACATAGGTATTACTTTCCGGCGAGGGCGGCGGCGACGGCGGCGGCGGCGACGGCGGCGGCGTAAACTTTTTTGTAAGACTTTTGTGGACAATGAATTGCTTGAAAAGTATAATAGCTAGGCATCTGATATTTGGTATACAGACAGTTCAGGTTATGGTCTACGCAACTGTCACCATGCCGTTTGACCCTGACCCCATTTTCACGCTCCAGTGACTCTGTGAACTTAGGTTTTTTTTCAGGCCGTAAACTTTTTTGTAAGACTTTTGTGGACGATGAATTGCTTGAAAAGTATAATAGCTAGGCATCTGATATTTGGTATACAGACAGTTCAGGTTATGGTCTATGCAACTGTCACCATGCCGTTTGACCCTGACCCCATTTTCACGCTCCAGTGACTCTGTGAACTTAGGTCTTTTTTCAGGCCGTAAACTTTTTTGTAAGACTTTTGTGGACAATGAATTGCTTGAAAAGTATAATAGCTAGGCATCTGATATTTCGAATACAGACAGTTCAGGTTATGGTCTACGCAACTGTCCCCATGCCGTTTGACCCTGACCCCATTTTCACGCTCCAGTGACTCTGTGAACTTAGGTCTTTTTTCAGGCCATAAACTTTTTTGTAAGACTTTTGTGGACGATGAATTGCTTGAAAAGTATAATAGCTAGGCATCTGATATTTAGTATACAGACAGTTTAGGTTATGGTCCATGCAACTGTCACCATGCTGTGTGACCCTGACCCCATTTTCACGCTCCAGTGACTCTGTGAACTTAGGTGTTTTTCAGGCCAAAAAACTTTTTTGTAAGACTTTTATGGAAGATGAATTGCTTGAAAAGTATAATAGCTAGGCATCTGATATTGGGTAAACAGACAGTTGCAGTTAAGGACAACGCAACTGTCACCATGCCATGTGACCATGACCCCATTTTTATGCTCCAGTGACTCTGTGAACTTAGGTCTTTTTTCAGACAGAAAACTTTTTGTAATACTTGTGTGGATAATGGATTGCTTGAATAGTATAATAACTAGGCATCTGTTATTAGGTATACTGACACTTTTTGTGTTTATATCAAGAAATGAAAGCTTAGGTAGTTGATTTTAGTGATGGTGCCGGCAGGCGAGACATACTTTTAGTGGCCACACTTGTGATTTATGATGAGTTTTTGATTCGTATAATTTGCCTTGAATTTTCTACTGAAATTTTGAGTTTGCTAGCTTTCATGTAGGGCTGGCTCTTAGTAGATGGCTTTTAAATGAATTGAGTTTTACTTTTAGATGAAGTAATAGTTAAAAGCTTTTTTTTTTTTTGTTCTTTCAAAAACTCGCTGTCTATGAAAATCTTGTGTTGTGGAACATCACTGTAATTACCTTTTAGTTATATTTTATTACCCTTTTATTTTGTAGTTTTGGATAAGTAGTAATGCACTTTACAATGTTGAGGGTAACTTGTTCATAGATAATGCAATAATTTGGTTAAAAAGGGTTAAGATTTTGCAGGAGTTTTACAAATAATATTGATACATACTTTAAAATCTAAAAGATGCAAAATCTAATTCAACTTAAATTGTCAAAAAATCGAACTAAAGTATAGGGAAAAATTGTGAATTTCAAATTTTTACAAAACAATTCAGTAATACATCATCATAATTGATTGAAAGATTTAATTTAAAAAAAAAAATGATCCTGTATACATGAATTTTCTTTTCTGTACAATTCTGATGCCAAAGGAAAATAACTGATGTCACTATTTCTTATAACAGGTACTATGGTGATGTTGGAATTGATTTCAATGCCATGCATAAACAGAGCTCTGCTAGTATACCTGTCTTGTTGTTGTACAAGTTTGAGAGTGAGATGGCGTACAAAGTTTTTGTGGATTATGCCAACAAGAAACAGATAAAACCTATCATTAAGACCCTCACTGAGAACACACCATCGACAGAGAAGGCTGTCAAGAAGATCATAGTCAAGGCTATGAATGAGGTTTGTAAATTGAGAGAACGGAGGCAGCTTAACGGTGAATGAAAGAATTTTTTCTAAATGTGGCGTGCGGGCGCTGAGCAAATTTTCATAACAGTTTTCTCAGCAGCTACTAGTCACAGCCACTTGATATTTGGTATATAGCATCAGGGTGGGGTCCCATAACGTGGGGTACAATTTCAGGTATGTTGCTCACTTACTAAATGAAATCCAGCCATTTTTTACTTTGACATGTTTTTGGCAAATTAAGTTGTAGATAAACATTATGAAAGTCATAGTATGTGAAATGCAAATTGTAAGAATAATTTTGTAACAATTTTGTCAGCAACAACTTGTCACAGCTTCTTGATATTTGATATATGTATCAACATGAATCTAAGGTCCTATTTTGATGAATAGGTTCAAGGTCTTTTGCACATCTACTTGCTGTTTGTAGAATCCAAGAAAATGGACAAAAGTCTGCCATATTTCTCTAACCCATGATTTAAAACACAGATAGAATCAAAAGCATGAAAAATTTACCTTCCACCACACCTTTATTCTTTTCAGGGATCATGGGTATTGCTGAATAATGCCCACAATGCACCAAATATCTTGAAGAACTTAGAAACGATGATGTCTGAGAATGCCAAGTCAGATTCTAATTTCCGTGTGTGGATCACCTGTAGAATCAAGCCAGACTTTATTCCTACCAGACTGTTACAGAACTCAGTCAAATGTGTGGTAGATTCACCAAGGGTAAGTTACAGATATTTTAATGGGATAAGAGGATGGAACCAAATTTGGTAAGAAAAAGATTGCCTGGAAACAAATTTGAGAAAAATTCTTGCTACCATTACAGCATAAAATAAGGGTTGAAATAATGCAAATTCCAAAGTATTATTTATAGTGTTTTAGACAGAACATTAATTTTGACTTTCAGTAAATAAGAAATTGTAATGATGTTTTGATGACATTTTTAAATCACAACTTCACCATTGATGCATTTTCATTTTTTTCTTATAATCCATTAAAGTTGATGTCAAAGAATTCAAGAACTTTCACATTGACAAAAATCTCAAACTGTGCATATTAGTGCAATTTTAAATTTTTTATTTTTAATATTGGTAATATAATGTTTTGATATTATTTCATGGTGATCTGTTCAATAAATATTTTCCTTTTATAGGTTATGAAGGACAGTCTGATCAGATCTTTCAACTATTTTGAGTCTGACATCCTAAAACAATCTTCCCGGCAAGAATGGGCTCCAATGTTGCACAACCTGTGCTATGTCCATGCTGCCCTACAACTTCGGGCCAGATTTGGAATGTCAGGATGGAACAGCCCACAAGATTTTGCCAAAGTGGGATATACAGAGTTAATGGTAAATACATTGTAGGGTTGGTTCTTATTTCATTTAGTTGGTATTGATTTCCAGTGCAGGGGTACCTCGATCAAAAACTGTATAGCAGCAGTAGTGAATCCAGAGGGGTTGGAACCCAATCCCTCTTATTCTAAAGTATTCTATTCAATATACCATTTTATTCTGATTACACCTTTGCACAGAAAAACATGATATTAAACATTTTGGTTTGTACAATTGTCAAGGAATCCAAACTTAGATGCTAAGGGAAATTTTGTTTTTTTTATGTAGATTCTTGTCAAAACTATCCTGGATTAAGGGTGGAACTCTTCCCCCACCCTTCTTCTTTAAGAAATGTTAAATCTTCCCCGGGCTTGTGTGAAAACAAACTTTATAATTCATCCATTGGCTACACCTGCTCATGTATGAGTTATCAGATTGCTGGGTCACTTTTTGAATTATTCCAACTAATCAGGATCTGGTACAGTGTAAATATATAGTCAATTATTTTAAAGACCCATCAACAACACTTTGGTTAAATATTGGTTAATGGGTTTACTTGAATTATCTCCCCTTTAAAGATCTCAAAAATATTTGAACTCCTATTTTGCTGGAATAATGCAAAAAAATAAAACTTCTTTATTTTTTTCTAGTATAAGTTTCCAATTTCTTAGGAAAAAAATTAGAGAAGTAAAATACAATTGATTACCATTCACACTTGCACATTACAAATAATATATTTTGGTGCATTTTAGGAATCCTTATCAATGTTAGTATCAGAATTCAAGGATCCATTAAGCTGTGTTGCACCAGACGGATCTCAGTTATCTAGGTCAACATCATGGACAGGTCTCAGATTTATGCTTAGTGAGGTAAGACTGGTTATTTTATAGGTGGGAATTGCTTTTTAACCACATTTTGTACAGTGCAATCCTGATATTTTCTGTATATCAATACATGTATATGTATATGTATATGTATACATGACCCTTAAAAACTATATTTTGGTACATTTATGTTTATAGCAAATAAGGATATCTACAAAACACAATCACATGCACTTTGGGTCTCTGACCTATAATGTATATGTATGTTGAATCTGATGATTTGCTAGATTCTAATATTTATAGGGTTTCATTTTCATAATGTTACTTTTATATATTTGTCAATTTAGACAGATCATCCTTTGGAAAACTAGAGAATACTTCTATATTTTTCCTTATAGATTGTCTATGGAAGTCACATTACAGACCCCTATGACCAGCAAGCAGTGTGTTCTCTCGTAGACTACTGGCTTTCACCTAATGCAGTCAAGAAAGACTTTGAAGAAAGGAGATGTGAGTAGTGAAACACTTTGAGGGGTAATATTAGGATTTTCTAAAGAGATTCTGTCTACATTTGTACAAAATTAGGAGAAGTGGAATCCCCATCAGACAACATACTTCTAAGTGTACCTCTTAATGACAGGATGGAGTCATGTGCAGATGTGCATGGAAAGATCTGCTATTCTCAAAATATAATTCAGGGGAGATAATTAAAGATTTTTTTCAAAAATATGGAACCAAAATACAGCAGGGATGTCATCAGTTATTTTTGTTATTTCATTTTCTTATATAATGTATAGGTAGCATATCGTTTTGTAGTCCAAACTCCTACAATTTATAGAATTTGCAATTTTTGAACATTTATACTTTATTATGACATAGTTGTGGAAAATTTTCATTCTTCTTATTTACAGTGAAGTACAAGCATCCACAAGCCTTCTTCAATCCTAATGTTAGACTAAACACCCTGATACAGGCCCTGGAGTATAACATCAACCCCCACACCCTGGACGTCCCAGAGGGGTGTCACATCCACCCCAGTGTAGAGGTAATTATTACTGCTTCGTCTTCCCATAATGCACTACCCTTTTCCAAATCTCATGCATGAGATACACACAAGGTTAATTACACAATCAACACTGACATTGAACCTGAACAGCACAGTTTAAATTTTTTTGCAATTTTAACTTTTTGACTTGACATTATACCTAGACTAGGTCCAAATACTATTCTCATATAGAATATAGAAAAGATACAGGACACACATGTATAACACTCGTATCTTTATATTTTTCAGTGTTTAATTTTTTTATTTTTGTCAACTTAGTAAAATACTTTATAATTTGACTTCATATTGTGATGGTTCAAAATTATAGCCTAGTTTCTATTTACATGTACAAATTCTAAATGTTACTTAAATATCTTTCTAATCCCTCTCAATATTTTTTTTTTTAATTTTTATACGACCGCAAAAAATTTGCGGACGTATAATGGTATGATGCTGTCGTCGTTGTCGTTGTCGTTGTCGTCGTCGTCCGTTAACTTTAGTGTATACACGATAACTTTAGTTCTAGTTATCCAAATGCAATGAAATTTGACAATGATATTTCTTACCATTAAAGGATGGATGGGATTGATTTTGGGAGTCCCCCCTTTTTTCGTTTAGAAATTAAGGGCCAAAAGGGGCCAAAATTGCAACTTTTTTGTTTGTTCTTTCAATAACTTTTTCAATTTTCTCCTCTGAAACTACTAAACAGAATTTAATGACACTTGGTATGATTGATCATTAGGGTGTCCTGCACTATAGTAATGTTTCGATTTCTGATTCGTCAAAAAACATGGCCGCCGTGGCTAAAAATAGACCATGGGGGTCAGACTACTGTTTTTTGGCTTGTAATTCAAAAAGTATAAGAGATAGATGAAATCTGATGCCACCCTACTGCTTCAGGATCAAAAGTTCTACAAAAGTCTCCATTTGGTCGAAGTTGTCAGAAGACACCTTATAGGGGTTACGGCCCCTTAAAGGTGAAAAATAGCATTTTTTCCTGTTTTTGCCCTATAGTATGAAAATTATAGCAGATAGCAAAAAGCTGTTGCTTGCTTAATTGTTCAGCTCATTCAGCTCTACAAAAAACTCCATAGGGTCGAAGTTGTCAGATGACCCCTTATAGGGGCTACAGCCCCAAAATTAATGTTTTTTCATGTTTTTGGCCTATGAAATGAAAACTATAGCAGGTAGAAAGAAGCTGTTGCTTGCTTAAATGTTAAGCTCATTTACACAATTAAGAATTAATTTTTGCGACCCCCCCCTTTTTCCCCTATTAGGTAATTAGGGGCCAAATGGGGCCAAAATCGAAACTTTTTTTATTTGTGATCCGATTTTGAAATTTTTTTTTGCAAGTTTATTCTTGTCAGGTAACGAATCCAAATTTGAGAATTAATTTTTTTGACCATCCCCTTTTTCACTTGTTATGTAATTAGGGGCCAAAAGGGGCCTTAATCAAAACTTTTTTAATTTCTGGTTTGTTTTTGAAATTTTTTTTTGCAAGTTTCTTTTTGTCAAGTAGTGAATCCAAATTTGAGAAATTATTTTTGCAACCCCACCCCTCTTTCACCTGTTACATATTAAGGGGCCAAAAGGGGCCGAAATTGATTTTTTTAAAATTCTTGTTACTGTTATGTTATTAGGCACCAAAAGGGACCAAAATTGTAACTTTTTAGCTCACCTGGACCAAAGGTCCATGTGAGCTATTGCCATCACTTGGCGTCCGTCGTCGTCGTCGTCGTCGTCCGTTAACAATTTTTCAAAAATCTTCTCCTCTGAAACTACTAAACAGAATTGAATGAAACTTTGTATGATTGATCCTTAGGGTGTCCTGCACCAAACTTGTGTTTGGATATTTGATCTGTCAAAAAACATGGCCGCCGTTACTAAAAATAGACTAGGGGGGTCAGACTACTGTTTTTGGCTTATAAATCAAAAAGTATAAGAGATAGAGGAAATCTGAGGCCACGCTACTGATTCAGCATCAAAAGCTCTACAAAAGTCTCCATTTGGTCAAAGTTGTCAGATGACCCCTTATAGGGGTTACAGCCCCTTAAAGGTGAAAAATAGCATTTTTTCATGTTTTTTGCCTACAGAATGAAAACTATTGCAGATAGAGATTAGCTGTTGCTTGCTTAAATGTTTAGCTCATTTAGCTCTACGAAAGTCTCCATAGGGTCGAAGTTGTCAGATGACCCCTTATAGGGGTTACGGCCCCTTAAAGGTGAAAAATAGCCATTTTTCGTGTTTTTGGCCTACAGAATGAAAACTATTGCAGATAGAGATTAGCTGTTGCTTGCTTGAATATTCAGCTCATTTAGCTCTACGAAAGTCTCCATAGGGGTGAAGTTGTCAGATGACCCCTTATAGGGGTTACAGCCCCTGAAAAATAACCATTTTTCATGTTTTTGGCTTACAGAATGAAAACTATTGCAGATAGAGATTAGCTGTTGCTTGCTTAAATGTTCAACTCATTTAGCTCTACAAAAGTCTCCATAGGGTCGAAGTTGTCAGATGACTCCTTATAGGGGTTATGGCCCCTTATAGGTGAAAAATGGTGTTTTTGGCCTATAGAATGAAACTTATTGCAGATAGAGATTAGCTGTTGCTTGCTTAAATGTTCAGCTCATTTAGCTCTACAAAAGTCTCCATAGGGTTGAAGTTGTCAGATGACTCCTTATAGGGGTTATGGCCCCTTATAGGTGAAAAATGGTGTTTTTGGCCTATAGAATGAAAACTATTGCAGGTAGAGAAAAGCTGTTGCTTGCTTAAATGTTCAGCTCATTTAGCTCTACAAAAGTACAGGGTCAACATCAAGACCAGGTGAGCGATTCAGGCTCCTGGGAGCCTCTTGTTTATTTCTGGTCTGATTTTAAAAATTTTTATTACAATTTCATCCTTGCCAAGTAGCAATTCTAAATTTAAGAATAAATTTTTGCGACCCCTACCTTTTTTTCGCTCATTACCAAAGGGGCCGTAATCATAATTTAAAAAATTTTCTGCTTCAATTTTTCATTGTTTCCCCAAACATTATTCTTTTCAAGAGTAGAATACAAAATTGAAAATTTATATTTTTACCCCCTGGGTCGAAAGTCCATCAGAGAAGCATGTGTCAAAAATCTTTGTCAGTCCACCATGGGCTGCATGTGTCCAGAGCAATAGACTATCCATATTGGGCCTAAAATGTACAGGGTTCAACATGTTGCGGTCGTATCATGCTGCGCTCGGCGAAGCTTTTTATTAATCATATTTTGCTTAGAAGTATATATAAACTAAGGCCTACTGTCTGCTCAAGCTCCTTCCAGAATTGATAGATGAGTTTTCCTACAAGATCACTAATATATTTAACCAGAAATTTTTGTCTCACAAGAAATTCCACTGCATTTTGTTATTACAATAGTGTCACTTAAGTATTACTTTTTCTAAGAATGAGGCAGATATCATTAATAGGGTGGCACATCGATAATAAATACACAAAAAAAATTCAACAGAATAAGGTAAAGCAACCCCAGTAATCTTTGTTTTGACCACTAAATTTTTCAGTCTATCTTGGGTTTTGGAGCTATCACCAATCAAAATTTAGTTACATTGTATATTGAAAAGTACGGGAAAATTTCCCGCCATATTTTTTTCCTATATAATCAGTCAAAATATATCTAGGCACCAAATACATATTAAGATGTAAAAACTGCATTGGGTTTGTTTTTATGGTAAAATGAATACATCTATACCCCAAAATCTGAAATTGGAAATTATCGATGTGCCACCCCCTGCCTGATCCTTATGTGGAATAGTACTTAACATTGACTCAAAGATTTGAGTCTTTGTTACCTCAAATTTTTAATTCTTTTTCACATTTTAGCCCTTTTCTGTACTTTTATGCATTTATAGAAGAAAAAATATTACCTGATCTTTAAATAACATTCCTGCTTTTCTAGTTAAAAGAAGGTATAAAAAAATCCACACAGTTGAATTTAATACAATTTGTCTTATGTATTTTTATAGCAACTTGTTTGCATCCTGAATATGGCTGCAATAAAGCAGACAGGACATAAAACAAACAACAATCAATCAATCAATCTCATGTACATTAAATGCACCATGTTAATATTTTTCAGCTTCTTAATCTCCCACATCTTATGAAGGACAACACCATTCACGATATTATGGTTAATCTCTTGTTCTTGTTCTGTTTTTCGTTTGTTCATATAGAAAATTTTTCAATTGTATCGTTTCCATATTATTGGCCATATTATATGTATTTTGACCCCCTTATTTCTTTAACATGTCAATATAATAAAACTTGGAGAGGGGGGAATGACAAAAAATCATTTTGGTGTGAAAAAATTGTTTTATGGTCATGTGCATATCTGTTAAAATAATTGAAAATAAATTATTTTTACCAAAATGTTATTAGAGATTTTAGTCTTAAGTTCTTTTCTGTTTTGATTTTATTCTGATGAAGTTAAAATTCTGTACGTTTTTTTCGGAATTATACATTGCACAAATTTTTCTTTTATTTCTGTTTCTTAGAAGAAAAGCTCTATCCAGTTTGTATGTACATCCGTGTGTATACCTTTAAAAAATTCATTTCAACACATTTTAAAAAAAAAGAGTACATTTGAAATTTTCCATACTAAAAGAATTCCAAATATTATTGACTTAATATTCATGATATTAATGATTATTAATGATTCTAGAATCCAAACAAACCTAAAGATTTTCAGGTATATCTAGAAAATATCTATTAAATCACTCACTTAAAAGTTTACTTTTTCTATCAATAGAATCTTAATAGAATTCCGAAATAACTGGTATAAAATATATTTAACTATAAATGTTTCATTCTTTTAAATTTAATTTTTTTTTAGTTAGATTTTTTAAAGTTCTTTAGTATTTAGTCCTAACTGTTTTTTCTAATGTTAGATAGTTTTATATTGAATTTCTCTGTGTCAAAATTAGACTATCGTGGTATAAGAATTCTCTGGTATGAAAAATATCCATGAATAGTATACAGATTTGGTACTTGAATATCAAATACCAAATTTGGTACTCTTGTACCAAATACCAAATTTGGTACTACACATGTATCTACCAATTTTTTTGTGTTTAAAATATCCAAAATTGGTACTCTTGTACCAAAATACTGGACAAAACCCTTGATTCTTAAACCTGAGAGACGTTTATTACTTTTCTAATGTACATCTGTTCATCTTCACACACATCTTTTTTATCTATCCTATACACTTGTATTAATTGATTAATTCCAATAATTGCACATTTAAACATCACTTTGTTTTTTCATCATTGCCCAATCCAGGATGAAGGCTGCCCGGTATGGCAAAATTTATTACACTTTGTGTGTTGTGTGACCACCATGATATTCAGACAAGACAACTGGTCAGATTTTCATTTTTCAAAATCTTTCATCTTAGTTGAACAATGCCAGAAATTTTTTGATTTACAAAATATATGTATGGCACAATAACATATTTTAAGAAAATAACTAAGCATTTTTCTGTAAATTCTTCACTCTATGTTAAAATGAAGGAATTGACTTTTCATACTAAATTAATTCCTATTATTAAGTATTTTTTTAACTTGACTATGCAGTCATGAGAGACACTCTTTAGAAAAATATTTAAAGATTTTTCTTAATTATTTATCCGTATACCTTAATTTACACATTATTTTGGTTTAAAATGAAAATGACAACAACAAAAAAACATCCAGTTGTCTTTGTCTGTTGGAACCTAAACCTTTGACCCTGTTGCACTTAACAATAGTTTTTGAAACACACTGATATGTAGAAGATGCCCCCGCCAGCATGTTGTTATATAATGTTGCCATATGATTTAATTGAAATATTTATTTATTTTTGACATTTTACTTGGGTATATTGCTTTTCAATCTAGAAATTTCTTTATTTTTTTTAATTGCATTAAGCTAACTTTTTCCAAGTAACTGCTTCGTCAATTTGGAGGAAAAATATTTTTTGCAGTTTACTAATGTGTTATTGAAAAAAGGTACATAAGGGTGCATGCAGTTTTGACTAATTATTACATGTGCATGTTTTGTAATTAAAATTATTAAATCTTGGTTGAATATATTAGAGTTTTTATACAGCATATGTAAGAGCTTATCACAAAAAAATACTATAAATCAAGTTTATTGTTTAACTATCCATATTTAAGACTGAGATATTTAAATTCAAATTAAGAAATCAACGATTGACACCTGGTTATCATAGATTATGTACAGAATTAAATAATTTTTGAATTTTGCTAAAAATTGTTTAAATTGTAACAAATGACCGTCATGAGGAACTATTTTATGTTTTTCAGACACTGCTTGGAGATGACCAGTATGTTTTCACCAGACTGAACAAAGTATTTGATGCTATGCCATCATCCAAGAGTTTACAGCATAAAATGTTCCCCAGACCACCCACACCATTTGATGGTAACTTAATTGATAAAGCTTAACCAAAAAACAAAAAAAGTTCTTCTTACAAAAAAATGAAACAATATGTCTGACACATGTATGAGTTTTGAATGAGAGATATTATATGTTCTTTAGTGTAATTTGAATGCTCCATTACAAATTAATATTTCAAAGGAATTATTTTAATACTGATAATAAGTACAATGTAATTACTTTCTTTGAATGGTTGATTAGAATTTCTTGGAATGTTTTCATACATTCTTATTTATTAGGATTTAGTACAAATTATTATCTTTTACCATTGTTAATAAATAATATATCTAAAGTATCTAAAAGAAGTAATTTCCTCGCAAAGCTAGTTATATTGATTTAAATAAAAATTTTCAGTGATAAAATTTACATGTTTTGTTTTTTGTTTTTTTTGCTAAATGAATCTGCATTCAATTTTTTTACAGGCCCGGCATTAGCAGGAATTAGCAAGTACAGTAACAACCCATGTGTAGTAAATATGGGGGTCTTCTCAACAGCTAGTTTCTCTCTGCTGAAACTAAGGAAGGATGTGGAATTGTGGGAAATATGTAATACTCTTCTTCAGAAAGTGCCAAAGATATTAACCAAGGTAGTTTATGAATAGATCACCTAGTACTAGAGTGTTTATTAATAAAGCAACAGAATTGTCTGAGTTATGAATCACCTGTACACATGTTATATTGATAAAAAAAAAGTCAGTTTAATTTTATATCCAATGAAATTATAGTCCAAATATATATCTTTTTCACATTGCTTTACTGTTTGCTTCTGATATTCTTCCATATTAGACACCTATGCAAGCGAAGGTAAATTAATGGATTAAGGGTAGAAATAGGAAAAAACAAAGAAATTTAATATGAGGAAATGATTTTTATAAACATTTTAACAGGTGCAGGGTTTTTCTTTTACCAAATATTATCTTATTTTGGCATTATAGGTAACTTTAAGGGTATCTGATGTAATCTTTGATCTTTTTTTTTAATTAAATTTCTTTAGAAAAAAATATTAATTGGGTTTTATATGGTAAGTAGGGATGAAAGACCAATTTCTAACTGATTAAGTTTGCTTTCAAAATGAATTGACATGCAATAAAAATAGGACACAAAGTTAGGATGTGAGACCAGTTTCCAATTCAAGAATTCAGTTTATTAAATATTTAAACAATTTATCCATTTAAAGTTAGATCTCATTAAAATATTTACTCTTCCAAGATGCTGAAACTTTCTTAATATCCAATAATTTTGTTTAAGGGGAGATAATCAAGAAAAAAAAATTTCTGATAATCATACAAATGAATATTTTGTATTCTTTATTTGCTTTTAATGAATGGATTTTTATTTCCTTCTTTTGTTCACAGGAATTTGTATTGGAGAGAATTAAGAAAGCCAGTGAGACTGTCAGGCTTGGAGAACCAACTAAAGTACCAGAGTTCCCTAACATTAACACGTTTATAATGAAGGAAATAGAAATCATGTCAGCTCTAGGACTGGAGATTAAAAACACTCTCACTGTAAGTCATCAATGATAAGACAGTGTGTTTCATTACAATATAACTTAGGGGTATAATGCTTTTATAACCCCCCTAATGTTTTTCATGATAAAAATTATAATGGAATAATTGTTCTAAAAAATTGCATTTTGAACAATTTACAAAGTTTTGGTGTTGCTTGAAATTCTTTATTAACCTCATGACAAATGTTTGAAAAATGTGACAAGATCTCTACCATTCTAAAAGACAAAACCCAAAACTGGACCCAATCGTAGAGGTGAAAACAGCCCCTGTATGTTGCTATACTTTACTTTTTCTGCTTTTCTTTTAAATCCTTTACACTCTCCATACTCAGAAAACAAATTTTTTAATGATTTTTTAAAACAATAGCAAAATTCTAGGCAATCAATTTGAATGTTTGCTTTATCCCCTTCAGGCTATAAAGAATGCTTGTGAGACTGAGAGTTTTGGTGACAACCTGTCAGAGGACATTGTATCAGCTGCTGACGATCTCTACCACATGCGTATCCCACAGACCTGGTGTCAGATGGCAGGCAGTGCTGCCCCGCCCCTCACCCTGTCTGTTTCTGCTTGGCTCAGTGGAGACAGGGATAGAGACGGACTGTTAGCCAGGAGTATGGCTCTGGAGAAACTCATTGGATTGGTAAGTTGTAATATCGCTAGCAGTGATGACAGGTTCAAATAAAAAGCTACTGGTTGTTTTCCATTTTAGATACCATTTAAATTTGGGTTTTTTGCAGCAGCTAAATTTCACAGAATTCTAAAAAAAAAATACTAGTGAGCCTTTTTTTCTCGAAATTCAATTTTAGCGATTACTTGTATACAAGTATATACTATACATATATACTATTTACAAAATTTTATTTTGTGGGTTTATATTTTGGCAAGTTGCAAACTACCATGAAAAAAGTTAAAATTAGATACCCACAAAAAAACAGTATTTGTTATTATCATTGTTAAATGGATGTTGTGTCATGTACACCTATCTCACACATCTCCATTATCTATTAGATAATTCTTTAGAATTAGATTTTAAATGAAACTTTTTTTTCCATCTCATTGGTCATGTTTTCCTCTCAGAGTTTGATCATTAATAGACAAAATATACATGCTCATTCAACATTGAAGATACATATTTTATTATTAGACAAAAGACAAGGATGCATCATAAATAAAAACACAAAAGACCATGGAAAATGACTCATAAAACCACTTCCCATTATAGACATGCAAGAGTATCTTTAAAAGGGTAACATTTCCATACAGTTTTCCTGTTTTTCCCTTTTCAGCCAAGATCTAAGGTACCAGTATGGACCCTTGGCCAATTCTTCAGACCCCAGGCTTTGATAGCTATTCTAAAACAGGACTACATCAGAAACCACTGTGGAGATAGGTCTGGCTACTTTGATCAGATTGTTATCAACTCTGACATCACACCTAGAGATGTTGGCCATGTAAGTTTTTTACGTATTAAATTAGTATTTTAAATACAAGAGTCAAGCACTGGGGCAAACTTTACATGAAGGAATTTTTGAGCACATCAGATAACATAAAAAGATGCTGCAGATATAACATGATTTTCGTTTTCCTCGATTTTGACTTTTTTATAAAAAGAAGGAAGCTAGACTGTTTTGAACTCAATTTAAAGTACAGTAATATGAAATATGAGACAAACAAAAGAAATGACTTATTTTAGTACAAATTTACAACTGAACATTTTTTTTTTGGTAATTCAATTAATCATGCATGTATATTGTCCAACAATATAACTATCACTTAAGTTATAAAGAGGTTGAAACATCAAAATTCATGTAAATATGAATGAAATTTCTTTTAATAAGCAATAAAATCATATCATATAATTATATTTACAGATAAGAGAACCACCAGTAGAAGGCATGTATGCCTATGGAATACACTTATGGGGCTGTGCTTGGGATAAAACAGTATTAGAACTCATGGACTCCCCTCCTAAACAGGCTTGTGTTGCTCTCCCTGTGGTGCACCTCACATGTTGTCAGATTACAGACAAAAACAATCAACAAGACCCATCCAAAGTGGCAGAAATCTATTCCTGTCCAGTGTATGCTTCCAGGATAGCAGCTAGAGAACCAATATTTGAGATGGATGTCAAGAAAGAGGGAATTTCCTCGTATAGATGGGCTCTACGAGGACTTTCAGCTACCATTAGAAATTATTAATGTTATAGATTGTTAAAAAAGAAGATCTTATCTAAAGTGTTGTGAGAACAATTTGAATTCCATAGATTGAAGATTTATTTTTTGATATTTTTTACAAGTGTTTTCAACTTATGGAGTAAAACATTTATTTATTAAAACTTTCACTTATTCAAATATAAAGTAGGAAGTGTGCACAAATTTTATGAGTTAATAAAAAATAGTAATTCAGCTACTAGAAAATTTTAAAGAGAGAACAAAGTTATTTTATGTGTAAGAATGTTCAAGCTTTGTGCCTTGGAGCATTCTTCAAATTACAGAATTTACTAGATTTTACATGAATTCCAAAAGTGCTGATATATATAAATAAAAAAAAAATCTTTATTGACATTCCGTCCTAAATTAATGACTTGTGATATGATGTCATTGAATGAATGTGTTTTATTTGAATTAATTATTTTCAGATTTCTTTATGTATTTATTCATATTGTTAATTTATTTTTATGATGTTGATTTTTTTTCTATATATGTCTGTTATTTATAATGCTGTCCAGTTTTAAGTGTCAAGGAATTTAAAAACTGCTGATATGTTTTATGATTTATTTAATAAAATTGTTTTTTGTTTCAATTTGTTGATTTAATTTTTTGAAACCATGCACAGGGTTACCTTTTTCAGAACTTTTGATGATTCTGTAGATGTCTGTGGTGGCATCTCCAATTACCAAAGTTTTCGTCTTGCCTGCATAGTAGAGCTGAACAAACTTTAAGGTGTTATGTCATGGCCATAGGGGTTATGGCCCTTAAAAAGTCAAAACTCATGTTTTTGGCTTATAAAATGAGAACTATTGCTAATTAAGGAATGCTTTTATTTGCTTAAATGTTCAGCTTAAAAAGCTCTACAAAAGTGTTTGTCTGGTTGAAGTTGTCAGATGACTCTTTTAGAGTACATGGCCCTTTACAAGATAAAACTTATGTTTTTGCTAATGAAATGAAAACTGTTGCAGATAGAGAAATTCTGTTGCTTGAATAAAGGTTGAGCTTGAGTTTCCATTGGGTGGAGATTGTAATATGGTCCCTTTTTGGGGTTATGGCCCTTAATACATAAAAATATTGTGGTTTTGGCTTTATGCATGAAAACAATTGCAGATAAAAAAAAAAGCTTCTGGTAAATGAAAGAGTTGTTGGGGTGAAGTCACCAGATGACCTTTAAGGGATACAACCCTTAGGTCAAAAATTGATTTTTTAATGTCTTTGGTTTGTAGAAATATTGAAGAACTTTATCAATCAAAGTATTGTAGAAGGCTTTAATTATAGGTTTTAGTTAGAGACCAAGTGAGTGATTCAAGATCCTCAAAGCCTCTAATCTGTAATAGTTGTACATGGTGTGTCATTAAACACTCTTCCAATGAGGCACCAAGTAAGAAATATAATGGATTTTTTTATGACAGCTTCAACTTGTTCCAAAGTGACCAAAGGGTTCAATTGGACACTATCCATCGTCTTGCATTCTGGGTCCTCGCAACAAATTTTCATTACAATTGACCTTGATGTAAAGTACACAACAAAATGCATGGCAGATACTAGATTTAAAGATTTGTTATGTAGGACTCATCAGAAACACTGCAGCCAAATGTTCACAAAGGTGCATCGATAAAGGGCGATAAACACCAACACACACGCACGCACACACCAAAAAAAGATTTGTCATAGTAAGTGATCTGTACTGAACATATATATTTCTTTTATCGCTATTGATGCAATTGATGTGGGTTAGGCAAAGGAACATGGTGTTTAATTATGCTTGCCACTAGTTTGCATTATACAAGTAAATCGTTATATAAGATATTATAGCAAACTTTATCAATGTGGAGCAAATGAAATCTGCTAGTTGTTTTTCTCAATCTACAATACCTATAGATAGGTGAATAATTTCCTAATGTAGAATTTTCCTTTACACTGTTATGTGGACTGGTCCATCCTAAATAACTATACTACACACTGATACACTTTTTAGCTCACCTGGACCGAAGCTCCATGTGAGCTATTACCATCACTTGGCGTCCGTCGTCGTCTGTCGTCGTCTGTTAACAATTTTTCAAAAATCTTCTCCTCTGAAACTACCAAACAGAATTAAATGAAACTTGGTATGAATGATCCTTAGGGTGTCCTGCACCAAACTTGTGTTTTGATTTTTGATCCGTTAAAAAAACATGGCCGCGTTACTAAAAAAATAGACTAGGGGGGTCAGACTACTGTTTTTGGCTTATAAATCAAAAAGTATAAGAGATAGAGGAAATCTGAGGCCACGCTACTGATTCAGCATCAAAAGCTCTACAAAAGTCTCTATTTGGTCAAAGTTGTCAGATGACCCCTTATAGGGGTTACCGCCCCTTAAAGGTGAAAAATAGCATTTTTTCATGTTTTTGACATACATAATGAAAACTATTGCAGATACAGATTAGCTGTTGCTTGCTTAAATGTTCAGCTCATTTAGCTGTACAAAATTCTCCATAGGGTCTAAGTTGTCAGATGACCCCTTATAGGGGTTACGGCCCCTGAAAAATAGTGATTTTTCATGTTTTTGGCCTACAGAATGAAAACTATTGCAGATTATTAAGAGATCAGCTGTTGCTTGCATAAATGTTCAACTCATTTAGCTTTACAAAATTCTCCATAGGGTTGAAATAGTCAGATGACCCCTTCAAGGGGTTATGGCCCCTGAAAAATAGCGATTTTTCATGTTTTTGTCCTACAGAATGAAAACTATTGCAGATTATTAAGAGATCAGCTGTTGCTTGCTTAAATGTTCAGCTCATTTAGCTTTACAAAATTCTCCATTGGGTCGAAGTTGTCAGATGACCCCTTATAGGGGTTACGGCCCCTGAAAAATAAAGTTTTTTTTATGTTTTTGGCCTACAGAATGAAAACTATTGCAGATAGAGATTAGCTGTTGCTTGCTTGAATATTCAGCTCATTTAGCTCTACGAAAGTCTCCATAGGGGTGAAGTTGTCAGATGACCCCTTATAGGGGTTACAGCCCCTGAAAAATAACCATTTTTCATGTTTTTGGCTTACAGAATGAAAACTATTGCAGATAGAGATTAGCTGTTGCTTGCTTAAATGTTCAACTCATTTAGCTCTACAAAAGTCTCCATAGGGTCGAAGTTGTCAGATGACTCCTTATAGGGGTTATGGCCCCTTATAGGTGAAAAATGGTGTTTTTGGCCTATAGAATGAAACTTATTGCAGATAGAGATTAGCTGTTGCTTGCTTAAATGTTCAGCTCATTTAGCTCTACAAAAGTCTCCATAGGGTTGAAGTTGTCAGATGACTCCTTATAGGGGTTATGGCCCCTTATAGGTGAAAAATGGTGTTTTTGGCCTATAGAATGAAAACTATTGCAGGTAGAGAAAAGCTGTTGCTTGCTTAAATGTTCAGCTCATTTAGCTCTACAAAAGTACAGGGTCAACATCAAGACCAGGTGAGCGATTCAGGCTCCTGGGAGCCTCTTGTTTATTTCTGGTCTGATTTTAAAAATTTTTATTACAATTTCATCCTTGCCAAGTAGCAATTCTAAATTTAAGAATAAATTTTTGCGACCCCTACCTTTTTTTCGCTCATTACCAAAGGGGCCGTAATCATAATTTAAAAAATTTTCTGCTTCAATTTTTCATTGTTTCCCCAAACATTATTCTTTTCAAGAGTAGAATACAAAATTGAAAATTTATATTTTTACCCCCTGGGTCGAAAGTCCATCAGAGAAGCATGTGTCAAAAATCTTTGTCAGTCCACCATGGGCTGCATGTGTCCAGAGCAATAGACTATCCATATTGGGCCTAAAATGTACAGGGTTCAACATGTTGCGGTCGTATCATGCTGCGCTCGGCGAAGCTTTTTATTAATCATATTTTGCTTAGAAGTATATATAAACTAAGGCCTACTGTCTGCTCAAGCTCCTTCCAGAATTGATAGATGAGTTTTCCTACAAGATCACTAATATATTTAACCAGAAATTTTTGTCTCACAAGAAATTCCACTGCATTTTGTTATCACAATAGTGTCACTTATGTATTACTTTTTCTAAGAATGAGGCAGATATCATTAATAGGGTGGCACATCGATAATAAATACACAAAAAAAATTCAACAGAATAAGGTAAAGCAACCCCAGTAATCTTTGTTTTGACCACTAAATTTTTCAGTCTATCTTGGGTTTTGGAGCTATCACCAATCAAAATTTAGTTACATTGTATATTGAAAAGTACGGGAAAATTTCCCGCCATATTTTTTTCCTATATAATCAGTCAAAATATATCTAGGCACCAAATACATATTAAGATGTAAAAACTGCATTGGGTTTGTTTTTATGGTAAAATGAATACATCTATACCCCAAAATCTGAAATTGGAAATTATCGATGTGCCACCCCCTGCCTGATCCTTATGTGGAATAGTACTTAACATTGACTCAAAGATTTGAGTCTTTGTTACCTCAAATATTTAATTCTTTTTCACATTTTAGCCCTTTTCTGTACTTTTATGCATTTATAGAAGAAAAAATATTACCTGATCTTTAAATAACATTCCTGCTTTTCTAGTTAAAAGAAGGTATAAAAAAATCCACACAGTTGAATTTAATACAATTTGTCTTATGTATTTTTATAGCAACTTGTTTGCATCCTGAATATGGCTGCAATAAAGCAGACAGGACATAAAACAAACAACAATCAATCAATCAATCTCATGTACATTAAATGCACCATGTTAATATTTTTCAGCTTCTTAATCTCCCACATCTTATGAAGGACAACACCATTCACGATATTATGGTTAATCTCTTGTTCTTGTTCTGTTTCGTTTGTTCATATAGAAAATTTTTCAATTGTATCGTTTCCATATTATTGGCCATATTATATGTATTTTGACCCCCTTATTTCTTTAACATGTCAATATAATAAAACTTGGAGAGGGGGGAATGACAAAAAATCATTTTGGTGTGAAAAAATTGTTTTATGGTCATGTGCATATCTGTTAAAAATAATTGAAAATAAATTATTTTTACCAAAATGTTATTAGAGATTTTAGTCTTAAGTTCTTTTCTGTTTTGATTTTATTCTGATGAAGTTAAAATTCTGTACGTTTTTTTCGGAATTATACATTGCACAAATTTTTCTTTTATTTCTGTTTCTTAGAAGAAAAGCTCTATCCAGTTTGTATGTACATCCGTGTGTATACCTTTAAAAAATTCATTTCAACACATTTTAAAAAAAAAGAGTACATTTGAAATTTTCCATACTAAAAGAATTCCAAATATTATTGACTTAATATTCATGATATCAATGATTATTAATGATTCTAGAATCCAAACAAACCTAAAGATTTTCAGGTATATCTAGAAAATATCTATTAAATCACTCACTTAAAAGTTTACTTTTTCTATCAATAGAATCTTAATAGAATTCCGAAATAACTGGTATAAAATATATTTAACTATAAATGTTTCATTCTTTTAAATTTAATTTTTTTTTAGTTAGATTTTTTAAAGTTCTTTAGTATTTAGTCCTAACTGTTTTTTCTAATGTTAGATAGTTTTATATTGAATTTCTCTGTGTCAAAATTAGACTATCGTGGTATAAGAATTCTCTGGTATGAAAAATATCCATGAATAGTATACAGATTTGGTACTTGAATATCAAATACCAAATTTGGTACTCTTGTACCAAATACCAAATTTGGTACTACACATGTATCTACCAATTTTTTTGTGTTTAAAATATCCAAAATTGGTACTCTTGTACCAAAATACTGGACAAAACCCTTGATTCTTAAACCTGAGAGACGTTTATTACTTTTCTAATGTACATCTGTTCATCTTCACACACATCTTTTTTATCTATCCTATACACTTGTATTAATTGATTAATTCCAATAATTGCACATTTAAACATCACTTTGTTTTTTCATCATTGCCCAATCCAGGATGAAGGCTGCCCGGTATGGCAAAATTTATTACACTTTGTGTGTTGTGTGACCACCATGATATTCAGACAAGACAACTGGTCAGATTTTCATTTTTCAAAATCTTTCATCTTAGTTGAACAATGCCAGAAATTTTTTGATTTACAAAATATATGTATGGCACAATAACATATTTTAAGAAAATAACTAAGCATTTTTCTGTAAATTCTTCACTCTATGTTAAAATGAAGGAATTGACTTTTCATACTAAATTAATTCCTATTATTAAGTATTTTTTTAACTTGACTATGCAGTCATGAGAGACACTCTTTAGAAAAATATTTAAAGATTTTTCTTAATTATTTATCCGTATACCTTAATTTACACATTATTTTGGTTTAAAATGAAAATGACAACAACAAAAAAACATCCAGTTGTCTTTGTCTGTTGGAACCTAAACCTTTGACCCTGTTGCACTTAACAATAGTTTTTGAAACACACTGATATGTAGAAGATGCCCCCGCCAGCATGTTGTTATATAATGTTGCCATATGATTTAATTGAAATATTTATTTATTTTTGACATTTTACTTGGGTATATTGCTTTTCAATCTAGAAATTTCTTTATTTTTTTTAATTGCATTAAGCTAACTTTTTCCAAGTAACTGCTTCGTCAATTTGGAGGAAAAATATTTTTTGCAGTTTACTAATGTGTTATTGAAAAAAGGTACATAAGGGTGCATGCAGTTTTGACTAATTATTACATGTGCATGTTTTGTAATTAAAATTATTAAATCTTGGTTGAATATATTAGAGTTTTTATACAGCATATGTAAGAGCTTATCACAAAAAAATACTATAAATCAAGTTTATTGTTTAACTATCCATATTTAAGACTGAGATATTTAAATTCAAATTAAGAAATCAACGATTGACACCTGGTTATCATAGATTATGTACAGAATTAAATAATTTTTGAATTTTGCTAAAAATTGTTTAAATTGTAACAAATGACCGTCATGAGGAACTATTTTATGTTTTTCAGACACTGCTTGGAGATGACCAGTATGTTTTCACCAGACTGAACAAAGTATTTGATGCTATGCCATCATCCAAGAGTTTACAGCATAAAATGTTCCCCAGACCACCCACACCATTTGATGGTAACTTAATTGATAAAGCTTAACCAAAAAACAAAAAAAGTTCTTCTTACAAAAAAATGAAACAATATGTCTGACACATGTATGAGTTTTGAATGAGAGATATTATATGTTCTTTAGTGTAATTTGAATGCTCCATTACAAATTAATATTTCAAAGGAATTATTTTAATACTGATAATAAGTACAATGTAATTACTTTCTTTGAATGGTTGATTAGAATTTCTTGGAATGTTTTCATACATTCTTATTTATTAGGATTTAGTACAAATTATTATCTTTTACCATTGTTAATAAATAATATATCTAAAGTATCTAAAAGAAGTAATTTCCTCGCAAAGCTAGTTATATTGATTTAAATAAAAATTTTCAGTGATAAAATTTACATGTTTTGTTTTTTGTTTTTTTTGCTAAATGAATCTGCATTCAATTTTTTTACAGGCCCGGCATTAGCAGGAATTAGCAAGTACAGTAACAACCCATGTGTAGTAAATATGGGGGTCTTCTCAACAGCTAGTTTCTCTCTGCTGAAACTAAGGAAGGATGTGGAATTGTGGGAAATATGTAATACTCTTCTTCAGAAAGTGCCAAAGATATTAACCAAGGTAGTTTATGAATAGATCACCTAGTACTAGAGTGTTTATTAATAAAGCAACAGAATTGTCTGAGTTATGAATCACCTGTACATTTACACATGTTATATTGATAAAAAAAAAGTCAGTTTAATTTTATATCCAATGAAATTATAGTCCAAATATATATCTTTTTCACATTGCTTTACTGTTTGCTTCTGATATTCTTCCATATTAGACACCTATGCAAGCGAAGGTAAATTAATGGATTAAGGGTAGAAATAGGAAAAAACAAAGAAATTTAATATGAGGAAATGATTTTTATAAACATTTTAACAGGTGCAGGGTTTTTCTTTTACCAAATATTATCTTATTTTGGCATTATAGGTAACTTTAAGGGTATCTGATGTAATCTTTGATCTTTTTTTTTAATTAAATTTCTTTAGAAAAAAATATTAATTGGGTTTTATATGGTAAGTAGGGATGAAAGACCAATTTCTAACTGATTAAGTTTGCTTTCAAAATGAATTGACATGCAATAAAAATAGGACACAAAGTTAGGATGTGAGACCAGTTTCCAATTCAAGAATTCAGTTTATTAAATATTTAAACAATTTATCCATTTAAAGTTAGATCTCATTAAAATATTTACTCTTCCAAGATGCTGAAACTTTCTTAATATCCAATAATTTTGTTTAAGGGGAGATAATCAAGAAAAAAAAATTTCTGATAATCATACAAATGAATATTTTGTATTCTTTATTTGCTTTTAATGAATGGATTTTTATTTCCTTCTTTTGTTCACAGGAATTTGTATTGGAGAGAATTAAGAAAGCCAGTGAGACTGTCAGGCTTGGAGAACCAACTAAAGTACCAGAGTTCCCTAACATTAACACGTTTATAATGAAGGAAATAGAAATCATGTCAGCTCTAGGACTGGAGATTAAAAACACTCTCACTGTAAGTCATCAATGATAAGACAGTGTGTTTCATTACAATATAACTTAGGGGTATAATGCTTTTATAACCCCCCTAATGTTTTTCATGATAAAAATTATAATGGAATAATTGTTCTAAAAAATTGCATTTTGAACAATTTACAAAGTTTTGGTGTTGCTTGAAATTCTTTATTAACCTCATGACAAATGTTTGAAAAATGTGACAAGATCTCTACCATTCTAAAAGACAAAACCCAAAACTGGACCCAATCGTAGAGGTGAAAACAGCCCCTGTATGTTGCTATACTTTACTTTTTCTGCTTTTCTTTTAAATCCTTTACACTCTCCATACTCAGAAAACAAATTTTTTAATGATTTTTTAAAACAATAGCAAAATTCTAGGCAATCAATTTGAATGTTTGCTTTATCCCCTTCAGGCTATAAAGAATGCTTGTGAGACTGAGAGTTTTGGTGACAACCTGTCAGAGGACATTGTATCAGCTGCTGACGATCTCTACCACATGCGTATCCCACAGACCTGGTGTCAGATGGCAGGCAGTGCTGCCCCGCCCCTCACCCTGTCTGTTTCTGCTTGGCTCAGTGGAGACAGGGATAGAGACGGACTGTTAGCCAGGAGTATGGCTCTGGAGAAACTCATTGGATTGGTAAGTTGTAATATCGCTAGCAGTGATGACAGGTTCAAATAAAAAGCTACTGGTTGTTTTCCATTTTAGATACCATTTAAATTTGGGTTTTTTGCAGCAGCTAAATTTCACAGAATTCTAAAAAAAAAATACTAGTGAGCCTTTTTTTCTCGAAATTCAATTTTAGCGATTACTTGTATACAAGTATATACTATACATATATACTATTTACAAAATTTTATTTTGTGGGTTTATATTTTGGCAAGTTGCAAACTACCATGAAAAAAGTTAAAATTAGATACCCACAAAAAAACAGTATTTGTTATTATCATTGTTAAATGGATGTTGTGTCATGTACACCTATCTCACACATCTCCATTATCTATTAGATAATTCTTTAGAATTAGATTTTAAATGAAACTTTTTTTTCCATCTCATTGGTCATGTTTTCCTCTCAGAGTTTGATCATTAATAGACAAAATATACATGCTCATTCAACATTGAAGATACATATTTTATTATTAGACAAAAGACAAGGATGCATCATAAATAAAAACACAAAAGACCATGGAAAATGACTCATAAAACCACTTCCCATTATAGACATGCAAGAGTATCTTTAAAAGGGTAACATTTCCATACAGTTTTCCTGTTTTTCCCTTTTCAGCCAAGATCTAAGGTACCAGTATGGACCCTTGGCCAATTCTTCAGACCCCAGGCTTTGATAGCTATTCTAAAACAGGACTACATCAGAAACCACTGTGGAGATAGGTCTGGCTACTTTGATCAGATTGTTATCAACTCTGACATCACACCTAGAGATGTTGGCCATGTAAGTTTTTTACGTATTAAATTAGTATTTTAAATACAAGAGTCAAGCACTGGGGCAAACTTTACATGAAGGAATTTTCGAGCACATCAGATAACATAAAAAGATGCTGCAGATATAACATGATTTTCGTTTTCCTCGATTTTGACTTTTTTATAAAAAGAAGGAAGCTAGACTGTTTTGAACTCAATTTAAAGTACAGTAATATGAAATATGAGACAAACAAAAGAAATGACTTATTTTAGTACAAATTTACAACTGAACATTTTTTTTTGGTAATTCAATTAATCATGCATGTATATTGTCCAACAATATAACTATCACTTAAGTTATAAAGAGGTTGAAACATCAAAATTCATGTAAATATGAATGAAATTTCTTTTAATAAGCAATAAAATCATATCATATAATTATATTTACAGATAAGAGAACCACCAGTAGAAGGCATGTATGCCTATGGAATACACTTATGGGGCTGTGCTTGGGATAAAACAGTATTAGAACTCATGGACTCCCCTCCTAAACAGGCTTGTGTTGCTCTCCCTGTGGTGCACCTCACATGTTGTCAGATTACAGACAAAAACAATCAACAAGACCCATCCAAAGTGGCAGAAATCTATTCCTGTCCAGTGTATGCTTCCAGGATAGCAGCTAGAGAACCAATATTTGAGATGGATGTCAAGAAAGAGGGAATTTCCTCGTATAGATGGGCTCTACGAGGACTTTCAGCTACCATTAGAAATTATTAATGTTATAGATTGTTAAAAAAGAAGATCTTATCTAAAGTGTTGTGAGAACAATTTGAATTCCATAGATTGAAGATTTATTTTTTGATATTTTTTACAAGTGTTTTCAACTTATGGAGTAAAACATTTATTTATTAAAACTTTCACTTATTCAAATATAAAGTAGGAAGTGTGCACAAATTTTATGAGTTAATAAAAAATAGTAATTCAGCTACTAGAAAATTTTAAAGAGAGAACAAAGTTATTTTATGTGTAAGAATGTTCAAGCTTTGTGCCTTGGAGCATTCTTCAAATTACAGAATTTACTAGATTTTACATGAATTCCAAAAGTGCTGATATATATAAATAAAAAAAAAATCTTTATTGACATTCCGTCCTAAATTAATGACTTGTGATATGATGTCATTGAATGAATGTGTTTTATTTGAATTAATTATTTTCAGATTTCTTTATGTATTTATTCATATTGTTAATTTATTTTTATGATGTTGATTTTTTTTCTATATATGTCTGTTATTTATAATGCCGTCCAGTTTTAAGTGTCAAGGAATTTAAAAACTGCTGATATGTTTTATGATTTATTTAATAAAATTGTTTTTTGTTTCAATTTGTTGATTTAATTTTTTGAAACCATGCACAGGGTTACCTTTTTCAGAACTTTTGATGATTCTGTAGATGTCTGTGGTGGCATCTCCAATTACCAAAGTTTTCGTCTTGCCTGCATAGTAGAGCTGAACAAACTTTAAGGTGTTATGTCATGGCCATAGGGGTTATGGCCCTTAAAAAGTCAAAACTCATGTTTTTGGCTTATAAAATGAGAACTATTGCTAATTAAGGAATGCTTTTATTTGCTTAAATGTTCAGCTTAAAAAGCTCTACAAAAGTGTTTGTCTGGTTGAAGTTGTCAGATGACTCTTTTAGAGTACATGGCCCTTTACAAGATAAAACTTATGTTTTTGCTAATGAAATGAAAACTGTTGCAGATAGAGAAATTCTGTTGCTTGAATAAAGGTTGAGCTTGAGTTTCCATTGGGTGGAGATTGTAATATGGTCCCTTTTTGGGGTTATGGCCCTTAATACATAAAAATATTGTGGTTTTGGCTTTATGCATGAAAACAATTGCAGATAAAAAAAAAAGCTTCTGGTAAATGAAAGAGTTGTTGGGGTGAAGTCACCAGATGACCTTTAAGGGATACAACCCTTAGGTCAAAAATTGATTTTTTAATGTCTTTGGTTTGTAGAAATATTGAAGAACTTTATCAATCAAAGTATTGTAGAAGGCTTTAATTATAGGTTTTAGTTAGAGACCAAGTGAGTGATTCAAGATCCTCAAAGCCTCTAATCTGTAATAGTTGTACATGGTGTGTCATTAAACACTCTTCCAATGAGGCACCAAGTAAGAAATATAATGGATTTTTTTATGACAGCTTCAACTTGTTCCAAAGTGACCAAAGGGTTCAATTGGACACTATCCATCGTCTTGCATTCTGGGTCCTCGCAACAAATTTTCATTACAATTGACCTTGATGTAAAGTACACAACAAAATGCATGGCAGATACTAGATTTAAAGATTTGTTATGTAGGACTCATCAGAAACACTGCAGCCAAATGTTCACAAAGGTGCATCGATAAAGGGCGATAAACACCAACACACACGCACGCACACACCAAAAAAAGATTTGTCATAGTAAGTGATCTGTACTGAACATATATATTTCTTTTATCGCTATTGATGCAATTGATGTGGGTTAGGCAAAGGAACATGGTGTTTAATTATGCTTGCCACTAGTTTGCATTATACAAGTAAATCGTTATATAAGATATTATAGCAAACTTTATCAATGTGGAGCAAATGAAATCTGCTAGTTGTTTTTCTCAATCTACAATACCTATAGATAGGTGAATAATTTCCTAATGTAGAATATTCCTTTACACTGTTATGTGGACTGGTCCATCCTAAATAACTATACTACACACTGATACACTTTTTAGCTCACCTGGACCGAAGCTCCATGTGAGCTATTACCATCACTTGGCGTCCGTCGTCGTCTGTCGTCGTCTGTTAACAATTTTTCAAAAATCTTCTCCTCTGAAACTACCAAACAGAATTAAATGAAACTTGGTATGAATGATCCTTAGGGTGTCCTGCACCAAACTTGTGTTTTGATTTTTGATCCGTTAAAAAAACATGGCCGCGTTACTAAAAAAATAGACTAGGGGGGTCAGACTACTGTTTTTGGCTTATAAATCAAAAAGTATAAGAGATAGAGGAAATCTGAGGCCACGCTACTGATTCAGCATCAAAAGCTCTACAAAAGTCTCTATTTGGTCAAAGTTGTCAGATGACCCCTTATAGGGGTTACCGCCCCTTAAAGGTGAAAAATAGCATTTTTTCATGTTTTTGACATACATAATGAAAACTATTGCAGATACAGATTAGCTGTTGCTTGCTTAAATGTTCAGCTCATTTAGCTGTACAAAATTCTCCATAGGGTCTAAGTTGTCAGATGACCCCTTATAGGGGTTACGGCCCCTGAAAAATAGTGATTTTTCATGTTTTTGGCCTACAGAATGAAAACTATTGCAGATTATTAAGAGATCAGCTGTTGCTTGCATAAATGTTCAACTCATTTAGCTTTACAAAATTCTCCATAGGGTTGAAATAGTCAGATGACCCCTTCAAGGGGTTATGGCCCCTGAAAAATAGCGATTTTTCATGTTTTTGTCCTACAGAATGAAAACTATTGCAGATTATTAAGAGATCAGCTGTTGCTTGCTTAAATGTTCAGCTCATTTAGCTTTACAAAATTCTCCATAGGGTCGAAGTTGTCAGATGACCCCTTATAGGGGTTACGGCCCCTGAAAAATAAAGTTTTTTTTATGTTTTTGGCCTACAGAATGAAAACTATTGCAGATAGAGATTAGCTGTTGCTTGATTAAATGTTCAGCTCATTTAGCTCTACGAAAGTCTCCACAGGGTCGAAGTTGTCAGAAAACCCCTTATAGGAGTGACGGCCCCTGAAAAATAGCGATTTTTCATGTTTTTGGCCTACAGAATGAAAACTATTGCAGAAGGAGATTAGCTGTTGCTTGCTTAAATGTTCAGCTTATTTAGCTCTACAAAATTCTCCATAGGGTCGAAGTTGTCAGATGACCCCTTATAGGGGTTACGGCCCCTGAAAAAGCGATTTTTCATGTTTTTGGCCTACAGAATGAAAACTATTGCAGATAGAGATTAGCTGTTGCTTGCTTAAATGTTCAGCTCATTTAGCTCTACAAAAGTCTGCATAGGGTCGAAGTTGTCAGATGACTCCTTATAGGGGTTATGGCCCCTTATAGGTGAAAAATGGTGTTTTTGGCCTATAGAGTGAAAACTATTGCAGGTAGAGAAAAGCTGTTGCTTGCTTAAATGTTCAGCTCATTTAGCTCTTCAAAAGTATAGGGTCAACATCAAGACCAAGTGAGCGATTTAGGCTCCTGGGAGCCTCTTGTTGGAATATTCTGTTCATCACCCAATAATGGAATATCCCATTATCAAATAACTACTAGTGAACAGTAATTCAGTCTTAAGTTGATTCAATACTCATGCTTTAAATTTTCTATTTCTGACAAGGGTGAGCTTTAACTCATGCATGGTATACATTTCATTTATTACCTATGAGTAGTTTTAAGTACTGAGTAAGAAATCACTATGGAATAATCTATTCCTGATCTTTGACTGAACTGTTATTCATTTATTGAGTTATCACTCAATCACTGCAGACCATAGCTTTTCTAAACCTTGTTGAACTGTTTTATAGACCGAGTAGTTTCCATGTGAGAAGTATTTAATTACAATTATGACTGGTCAACTGCATTTAGTCTTGAGCATATTTTGAAATGAGCTTGAACTTGTTCATGGAATATTCCATTCTAGTTGAATAGAACTCACTGATGGAACATTCCATCTTTCAATGTCAATTACTATATTGGAATAGTCCATCCTTGATGACTCAACCAATGTGGAATATTCCATAGTGTTTTGGGTTGTTTTTTGGATTGTCCCATTTTTGCTTGTACACAGAGAATATGGAATGTTCTAAGTTTGCTATTTTGTACATATATAACATTTAAAAAATTGAAAGTTCTTCAACATAATATCATAATTAGAACCTTTTGGTAAAATGAAAGTTTTTTTATTAATTTTTTTTTACTGCTTTCAATTGCATATAGTTTTTATCAAATGATGAGCATCAAGCTGTGTTTAACTGTAATTGGATCATCAGTTTGTATACAAAGTTTCATTAATCTTGGACATTTTGAGTTTTTATTATATTGTTAATGTGCATATATTCATTAAAATCTTCAAAAGCTTGAAATAAATGATCAACTAATGATTGAAGTTTTTGGAATATAGACATGCAAAGTTTCAACCAGACAGATCATGATAATGATATCAAATTAGTTTAAATCTTTCAAATAAGTCATAAAATTTCGCAGAGGGCAGCATCATACAACTGCAACATGTCGAAACCCTGTATGTTTTAGGGCCAATATGGATAGTCAATTGCTCTGGGCACATGCAGCGGAGACTTTAGTAGAGCTCAGTGAGCTGAAGATTTAAGCAACCACAGCTTTTCTTTATCTGCAGCAGTTTTCATTCTATAGGCCAAAAACATGAAAAAAGCTTTTTAACCCCTTTAAAGGGCCATAACCCCTATAAGAATCATCTGACAACATTGACCAAATGGAGTTTTTTGTAGAGCTCAATAACTGAAGGTTTAAGGGAGCAACAGCTAGCTTTTCTCTAACTGCAATAGTTTTCAATCTATAAGCCAAAAACACGAAGAATCACTATTTTTCACTTTTAAAGGACCGTAACCCCTATAAGAGGTCATCTAACAACCTTGACCCAATGGAGACTTTTGTAAAGCTCAATGAGCTGAACATTTAAGCAAGCAGTAGCTTTTCTCTATCTGCAATTTGTTTTCATTTTATAGGGCAAAAAGTTGAAAAACACTAGTTTTTACCTGTAAAGGGCCATAACCCTTTTAAGGGTTATCTGATATTTTTGACCCAATGGAACCTTTTGTAGAGCTTAATGAGCTGAACATTTCAGCAAGCAACAGATTTTCTCTGTCTGCAATAAGTTTCATTCTATAGGGAAAAACACCATTTTTGACCTGTTAAGGGCCATAACCCCTATCAGGGGTCATCTGAAAACTTCAACCAAATGAAGACTTTTGTAGAGATTTTGATTCTGAAGGAGGGTTGCTTCAAATTTTCTGTATCTATTATACTTTTTGATTTATAAGCCAATAAAAAGCTTCGCCGAGCGCAGCATGATACGACCACAACATGTTGAACCCTGTACAATTTTGAGGCCCAATATGGATAATCTATTGCTCTGGACACATGCAGCCCATGGTGGACTGACAAAGGTTTTTGACACATGCTTCTCTGATGGACTTTCGACCAAGGGGGTAAAAATATAAATTTCCAATTTTGTATTCTACTCTTGAAAAGAATGTTTGGAGGAAAAAATAAAAAATCGAACCAGAAATTTTTTTTAAATTATGATTAGGACCCCTTAGGTAATGAGCAAAAAAAGGTGGGGGTCGAAAAAATTTATTCTTAAATTCAGAATCGTTACTTGGCAAGGATAAACTTGTAAAAAAAAATAATTTTAATTGGACCAGAAATAAAAAAGTTATGATTTTGGCCCTTTCTGGTCCCTAATAACATACCAGTAAAAAAAAGGGGACACAAAAATATATCTGCTACTTGACAAGAATAAACTTGCAAAAGTTTGTCAAAATCAGACAAGAATTAATAAAAAAAGTTTTGATTTGGCCCCTTTTGGCCTCTTATTACGTAACAGGTGAAAAAGGGGTGGGGTCGCAAAAATAAATTCTCAAATTTGGAATGGCTACTTGACAAAAATAAACTTGCAAAAAAAAAATTTCAAAAACTAACCAGAAATAAAAAAGTTTTGATTAAGGCCCCTTTTGGCCCCTAATTACAAAACAAGTGAAAAAGGTGATGGTCCCAAAAATTAATTCTCAAATTTGGATTCGCTACCTGACAAGAATAAACTTGCAAAAAAAAAAATTCAAAATTGACCACAAATGAAAAAGTTTCGATTTTGGCCCCATTTGGCCCCTTATTACGTAATAGGAGGAAAAGGGGGGGCGTCGCAAAAATTAATTCTTAATTTTATATCTGCTATTTGACAAGAACAAACATGCAAAAAAAAAAAATTCAAAATCGGACCACAAATAAAAAAGTTTTTATTTTGGCCCCTAATTACACAACGGGGAAAAGGGGGGCGCAAAAACTCATCAGGCTCATTCTTTTATTGTAAGAAACTTTCTTGACAAATCTCACAGCAGTAAGCCTACTAGGACCCAAGTTATGGTGGAAACATAAAATATTTGAATTTTTTTCCCCTTTTGGGCCCTTAATTTCGAAACAAAACAAGAGGCTCCCAGGAGCCTGAATCGCTCACCTGGTCTTAATGTCAACTCTTTGAAGACTTTTGTATAGCTAAATGAGCTGAATGTTTAAGCAATAAAAAGCTTTTCTCTATCTGCAATAGTTTTCATTCCAAAGCAAAAAACACTATTTTTCACTTTTAAAGGGCCATAACCCCTTAAAGGGGTCATCTGACAACTTTGACCCTAAAAAGACTTTTGTAGAGCTAATTAAGCTGAACATTTAAGCAGGCGACATCTTTTCTCTATCTGCAAAAGTTTTCTTTCTTTAGGCCAAAAACACTATTTTTTGCCTTTAAGGGGCCGTAACCACTATAAGGGGTCATCTGGCAACTTTGACCCTATGGAAACTTTTGTAGAGCTAAATGAGCTGAACATTTAAACAAGAGGCTCCCAGGAGCCTGAATCGCTCACCTGAGCTACACAGATACATATATTTTGTAGATATTATTGTGCTTAACCATATGCCATTTAAATTTCTGAAATAACTTGGTTAGTTTTCAAGATATTGGGCTTAATAAGTGCAAAATTTAGCAAAAATTACAAAAAAGGGCAATTACTCCCACATCAGCAGTCAGACCTTTTCTGAAATTTCAGGACAGGTAGATCTTAATATGCTGATCACTTTTGATTCTTGCACAATTTTGATATCTGAAACCATTTTTGAGTTATTAGCAAAAAAATGAAATTTACCCCTATGTTCTATTTTTAGCCATGGTAGCCATGTTTTTTGACAAATCAAAAATCTGAACAATAGAGTTGTAGCATATAAGCTATTAAACAAGTGTGCCAAGTTAAGATGCAGTTGGTCTTACGGTGTCAGACAAGTTAATCTATGAAATTCAGGGGAAAAGCAATGAAAAATGGTACATTTTGTTGTTTTAAGGACAATAACTCCTAAAAGAAATGGTCCTACAGCTTTGACCTATATACATGAAATGTAGATCTTGATGTGCTCAATCATATGCAATTTAAATTTTTGAAATATCTTGTATAGTTTTCAAGATATATGGCTAAATAAGTGAAAAAATTTCAAAACATCCAGAAAAAGGGCAATAACTCCTATGTCGATTGTTGGATCTTCTTGAAAATTTCAGAGCATGTAGATCTTGAGATGCTGATTACTTTTGTCTCCCATCCGAATTTTGATATCTGTAACTATTTTTGAGTAATTAGCAAAAAACTGCAATTTATCCCTATGTTCTATTTTTAGCCATGGCGGCCATATTTTTTTACGAATCAAAAATCCGAACAATAGAATTGTAGCAATTATGCTATTAAGCAACTGTGCCAAGTTTGGTTGAAGTTGGATGTATGGTGTCAGACAAGTTCATCTTTGAAATTCAGGGGAAAAGTAATGAAAAATGGTAAATTTTGACGCTTTAAGGGCCATAACTCCTAAAAGAAATGGTTCTACAGCTTTGACCTAATTACATGAAATGTAGATCTTGACGTGCTTAATCATATGCAATTTGAATTTTTAAAATATCTTGTATAGTTTTCAAGATATAGGGCTAAAAAAGTGCAAAATTTTGAAAAAATCCAGAAAAAGGGCAATAACTCCTACATCGGTTGTTGGATCTTTTTGAAAATTTCAGGGCAGGTAGATCTTGAGGTGCTGATCACTTTTTCCCTGCCAGAATTTTGATATCTGTGACCGTTTTTGAGTTATTTGCAAAAAACTGTATTTGACCCCCCTGTTCTATTTTTAGTAACAGTGGCCATCTTTTTTGACGTATCAAAAATCCCAACGCAAACTTTTTGCACAATACCCTAAGGAACAAGCATATAAAGTTTGGCTGCAATTGGTCAAGCAGTTTTAGAGAAGAAGATGTTTGAAAAAAGCTAACGGACGACGGACGACGGACGACAGACGACGGACGACAGACGACGGACGACGGACGACGGACGGACGACGGACGCAAAGTGATGGCAATAGCTCACATGACCCTTCGGGTCAGGTGAGCTAAAAAGCAACATCTTTTCTCTATCTGCAATAGTTTTCATTCCATAGGCCAAAAACACTATTTTTTGCCTTAAAGGGGCCGTAACCCCTATAAGGGGTCATCTGACATCTTTGACCCTATGGAGACTTTTGTAGAGCTAAATGAGCTGAACATTTAAGCAAGCAACAGCTTTTCTCTATCTGCAATAGTTTTCATTCCATAGGCCAAAAACACTATTTTTTGCCTTTAAGGGGCCATAACCCCTATAAGGGGTCATCTGACAACTCCGACCCTATGGAGGCTTGTGTAGAGCTAAACGAGCTGAACATTTAAGCAAGCAACAGCTTTTCTCTATCTGCAATAGTTTTCATTCTATAGGCCAAAAACTCTATTTTTTGCCTTTAAGGGGCCATAACCCCTATAAGGGGTCATCTGACAACTTTGACCTTATGGAGACTTTTGTAGAGCTAAATGAGCTGAACATTTAAGCAAGCAACAGCTTCTCTCTATCTGCAATAGTTTTCATTCCATAGGCCAAAAACATGAAAAAATGCTATTTTTCACCTTTAAAGGGCCGTAACTCCCATAAGGGGTCATCTGACAAATTCGACTCAATAGAGACTTTAGTAGAGCTTTTGATGCTGAAGCAGTAGCGTGGCATCAGATTGCATCTATCTCTTATACTTTTTGATTTATAAGCCGAAAACAATAGTCTGACCCCCCTGGTCTATTTTTAGCAACAGCGGCCATGTTTTTTGACGGATCAAAATACCGAACACAATTTTTGTGCAGGACACCCTAAGGATTAATCATATCAAGTTTGAAGAAATTCTGTTCAGCAGTTTCAGAGAAGAAGATTTTTTAAAAATTGTTAACGGACGACGACGACGACGACGACGCGGACGACGACGGACGCCAAGTGATGGTAATAGCTCACATGGACCTTCGGTCCAGGTGAGCTAAAAAGGGGGACCCTATAATCAATCCCATTCATCCTTTGATGGTAAGGAACATCACTGTCAAGTTTCATAGCAATCAGATAACTTGAACTAAAGTTATTGTGGAAACACTAAAAAGTTAACAGACAACGACGACGACAGCATCATACCATAATACGACCGCAATTTTTTTGCGGTTGTATAAAAACTAGGGTCTGACCCCTGTTCTATTTTTAGCAATGGCCGCCATGTTTTTTGGTTGGCAGTCACCGTTTGTGCAATTTTGGTAAATGACATTCCAAAGATGAAGTGTGCAAAGTTTCAAAGCAATCCCTTCAGTAGTTTCAGAGGAAAAGAAAAGTTAACGACGATGACAGACGCAAAGTGATGACTGTTCGGGTCAGTTGAGCTAAAAATGGTGTACTATCTACATACCAAGTTTCATAAAATTTGGTTGAGTACTAGTAGTTTTAAAGGAGATGAGCTAAAATGATAATTATTGAGGATTTTTTATGAAAATTTCGAAGTTAAAAGGGCCATAACTCCAACAAAAATTTGAGGACAATAATTTTCTTGATAAAATGCACAACAACAAATGGTGTCCTAGCTACATAACAAGTTTCATAAAATTCCATAGAGTAGTTTCAGAGGAGTTGTGTCAACAAGATTAAAGGTGAGGATTTCAGCAAATTTCCAAGTTTGAGGATAATAATTTCCTGATAAAATGCACAACAACAAATGGTGTCCTAGCTTCATAACAAGTTACATAAATTCCATAGAGTAGTTTCAGCAAGATAATAGGTGAGGATTTCAGCAAATTTCCAAGTTTAAAGGGCTCCAACTCAAACAATAATTTGAAGATAAAAAAAATCTTCTAGATGCACAACTATGCATGTTGTACTTACTAAATACCAAGTTTTGTCTAATTCCATAAATTGTTACAGAAGAGTTGCACTGACAAGATGATCAATGAGTATTTTCTGCAAATTTCTGTGTTCTAAGGCTATAACTCCCACAAAACTTTGAAGATACTAGAAAATGTGTCTATGAGCCACAGGATGGCCCTCCCGTTCTTGAAATATCATCGACCCTCAATGTGCATTACCTGGGATACGTGAAATATTATTGACCCCTAACATGTAGTATTCAAGATATGGAACTTAACCAAGAACTTAACCGAAGTCATTCATGCGTAAAATATAGGTCACAGTCACCTCATTTCTAGTGGGTGGTGTCACCTTACCTAAGACACATCTAGTAGTGAAATATCATTGACCCCCAACATCTAGTATCCAAGTTATGGACCTTAACCAAGAACTTAACCGAAGTCATTCATGCGTAAAATATAGGTCACAGTGACCTAATTTCTATTGGGTGGTGTCACCTTACCTAAGACACATCTAGTGGTGAAATATCATTGACCCCCAACATCTAGTATCCAAGTTATGGACCTTAACAAAGAACTTAACCGAAGTCATTCATGCGTAAAATATAGGTCACAGTGACCTAATTTCTAGTGGGTGGTGTAGCCCTACCCAAGACCCATCTGGTGGTGAAATATCATTGACCCCCAACATCTAGTATCCGAGTAATGGACCTTAACCAAGAACTTAACCAAAGTCATTCATGCATAAAATATAGGTCACAGTGACCTAATTTCTATTGGGTGGTGTCACCTTACCTAAGACACATCTAGTGGTGAAATATCATTGACCCCCAACATCTAGTATCCAAGTTATGGACCTTAACCAAGAACTTAACCGAAGTCGTTCATGCATAAAATATAGGTCACAGTGACCTAATTTCTAGTGGGTGGTGTAGCCCTACCCAAGACCCATCTGGTGGTGAAATATCATTGACCCCCAACATCTACTATCCGAGTAATGGACCTTAACCAAGAACTTAACCAAAGTGTTACGGACGGACGGACGGACGGACGGACAAGGGTAAAACTATATGTCCGATCCACATACGTGGTCGGGCCATAAAAAATTCTCTGGTAATATGCACGACTACATACAAAGTACTTCCTACATACCAAGTAATGTTTAATTCTATTTGGTAGTTTCAGAGACTTTGTGACTGATAGACAAACAAGCAGACAAGACAAAAACAATTAGTCTCCCCACTTAAGTCTGATTGACATAAATCAATGTTCTAAATGCTGCATGTATTTTGCCTTGTTTTATCAATATCTTTTTAATTGCTGCTTTTTAAATATACATAATATCTCTGGTGTCAACTAGTTTAATGTGGACTTTTCTTATCATGGTTTACATGTATTACCCCTTTGATACTTCTTTGCTTTACTTGCTCAGAACAAGCTATTTTTTTTTTATTAAAGTTCATAAAATGTTCATTGTAAAGTATTTATTTAACAAGAAAAAAAACACATGTATATCAACATAGGCATGAAAAAAACAAAAATATAAACAATATGTATACAAAACACAATTATAATCTGAGACTCAAGAAATACCTGAATACCTTGATTTTGATTATTATCTACTCTGTGAAAAAAGTTATCTTAATACTCATCTTTTGATCATTTACTGCCTCTTAAAATATACAGTAAACAAGAAGTAGATAAATGATGGGCAGAAAATCACTTTACACCAAATAGTACTACCGGGTAATGTAGGAAGCTATGTGCCAGACACAAATTTGCCCAAAAAACTGTGACAGAAATTTTTAAGACCACGCAGGAGGAAGGCATGATACAAAAGATAATGCCAAAGTGACCACCTGCGACAAAAAAATAGAGAGTAATATTGCAAAAAGCTTTTTTTATTGTGAGTATTCTTGATCATAATATACCTTGAAACTAGTCAAATAAAATAGTTTATTAACCATGTATTTACAAAAATATTTATTGAAATGTATTACGATGAATTATGTGGTTTTGACATCCAAGGAGTTCATATTTAACAACCCAAGATTAAAATAATAATTCTGAGAAAAGAAAATTCATAATTCAATTTTCTGTTGTGGATCCAGGAGGTGATCCTGTTGGTCACAAACTTAATGGTTTCATTACAGAAAAACGTTTAAACTCTTGCGAACATATTAGTTTTTTATCACCATGCAAGTCTTTGATCAAATTTATTTGCTTCTATACGAAAATAAGAAAACAAAACTGTTAAAAATTTTGAAAATCGGTGGTCCTTAACTTTTGTCCATATAAGATATGTAAACTTATGACTGTCTAAACAAAACATTAATTATTCAGGTCCAATGGTAAATACATGTAAATTAAGATGGCAGTTTTCTGCACAATTAGAAAACACATAAAATAATCATGGTACAAAAATATAGCACAGTGTAAAATAATACATAAAACATAGCACCATACATGTATACAATCACAACATATTTAAAAAGAATACACTCAGAAAATAATAGAAAACCAAATGCAATAGCCCCATACAATCTTGTTCAATTACTATTAGTACTTAAAATGTTTTGGTGAAAGCACTACATTCAATTGCTAGACTTGTTCAGTCTTTTCAGTTTTAAAACTGATCATACCAAAGATTTTGTGGTAACAAAAGGGTATGTGTAAGAATTTGAGCCCTTTCATGCCTTTTAAACACACATTGGTTACATAAAGCTGCCAGTTTTGATTTTAGAAGTAATATCACCAAAAGGAAACAATAACCCTGGGAAGTTAACTTAACCGGCCAATCTATAGTTCTTACCTGACAAACATCTTGATTTTGTAAATTACAAAGTGGCACTTGGAATTTTTAAATTGTCAAGTGACCAAAGGTGTTGTATTAAACATAGCAACCTGGACCATTCAGCCCCTGTTAACTTTTCGTAACCCAATTAGTGACCAAAAAGAGTTGTGTTATACATAGCAACCTAGACCAGACCGCCCCCGTTAACTTTTACTTTTTGTTCCCAATAAGTTATGTAACAAATAAAGGTATTCTAAAATATGGAATATGTAAACATCAAAGATATAGAATTATTAGATATAAAAAAAATAAAATTAAATAAAATCCTTTTTTGACTTGGAGAAAGCAATATCTTAAACATGTTACATGAAAAATACAGCATTCAAATTAATTATTCATGTACAAAAATATAAGTGATTTAATATTTTTTTTTCTTATCATCATGCTTGATCAAACCAAATTATGCATTAAAGTGACTTATTCAAACAATTTTGATTTTTTGGACATGGAGTGCAAATATACTTCAACTTGAACAGCAAATAACAAAAGTGATAATAAACATGTTTTTTACAATCAACTAAATGTCTCTGCATAAAAAAACAACTCCTTCAAAAATTTTCTCAATCACATTCATATTTTGCATTACCATCTATTCTTAGCATTGCTCCGCCTCTTTTTCTTTTGTTTTTGTTTATTGTTATAGTTAGCACTGGCAGTTTTATTAGTTCCCTGAGCTTGATCGCTGCCTTGGCCATCCTTCCCATCAGTCTGTGGCTTAGGCTTGTCAGTCAAGGAAGACGATACATCACTCACACCCTTTTCTGTTGCACTTGAGGTAGTTTTAGCAGATCCCATCTCTTTATCAGTTTTTTCAGAGCGTTTGTCTAAGACCTTTTTAACACCAGCTTCGCCACTATCAATTTTCAGTTTGTGATCACTATGTTTAGCTTGTTCACTATGTGGTTTCCTGTCTTTATGAATTGTCTGATCCTTGATCACTTTTTCCTCCCTTGTATCAGATTTTCTCAAGTCTCCAGCTCCAAAATCTTTCCTTTTTTCATTCCCTCTACTGTTTCCTCTATCTCTGAATTCATTTCTATTTGCAGTCCCTTGCTTCTGTTTTGGCTGATCGTGTTGCTCCTTAGACTTTTGATGTCCACTTGTATCATTTTTGGAATTTAGTGAAGAATCTGACATATTTTTAGAGTCTCCTTTACTCAATATTTCTTTGCTTCTTTGTCTTGAATACCCTTTTTCATGACCTTCATTTGATCTTGAAGAACCATTTTGATTTTCTACAGATTTTTGTCTTCTATCAGATGCCTTGTTGCTACTATCATTAGATCTATGCATATTATCAGCTGTCTTCTTCTCATGTGTGTTTTGAGATCTAGAATTTGACCCTGAGATTTTATCATGGTCATCCTTAGGCCTTCTGGCAAATTGTTCAGTGGCCTTTTGATGGAAATGAGCTGGTTTGGAATTCCCATTTCGATAGCCATATCTATCTGGGGTTTGTGTTTGATAATGCTGCGGTCTATAAGCTCCCCTTGGGGTACCCCTATGGCCACCCCTTCCTCTGTGCCTCTGATCATGATGCTCATAAGAATAGGGTCTAAATTGCCTTGGTGATTTGTAACCATGCCAACCATCAGTGGGTTCCTTGCAGCTGTCATGGCGATTGTAACCAAAGCGACCAGGAGTTGCTGTTCCTTGCCAGTTTCTATCTTTAAAAGATGAAGGTCTTGATGGTGTATCGTACGATTTTGAATAAGTGTGGTTGCCATCATGCTTTTTTGCTCCTGAACCTCTACCACGGAATGATTTCTTTTGACCTTTTGAACTTTGTGGATCACCTCCTTCTGATTTTGCTGTTAAACTTTCTAACGATTCAGTACTTCCCATTTTCCCACTTTTTGATATGAACTCACAAGATCTTACCATCATAGGATGCATCTGTCCAATATTATCATCAGGTGACAAATGAAACTGTACATCTGGTGAGACAGAACTACTTGCTTCATTGGGCTTTTCATTTGCTGCCATTACAGTGATAATGTCCTTAAGCCCTCTTTCTATGGACCGAATATCATTTTCTGTAAGATCTAATGTAGGACTATCTATCCTGATCCCGATTTCATCCTCATCTTCTTCTACTTCATACTTTTCTACTTCATCTTCCCCATAAAATTTTGTTGCCATATCACCAGAACCATTGTTAATCAAAATTTCTTTGGCAAAAATTTCAAGATTTGCCTGAGTATTTTCATTATCAACTTCATGGAGGGTGCTACAAATACTCTGAGTCAATGCATCTGGCTTTCCTTTAAAGCTAACAGGCAATGTAGTACTTTCAAGAGTTTCTGCTGAATCTGAATCAACAAAATGGGAAAGTCTTACCAATTCCTCCTTTGCTTCCACAATTTGCAAACATCTTGAATCAGTTGCAAAATTTTCAGTCCTTCCATCCAATGCTTCTTTATCATTTATTGACCTTTCAATTTTTTTAGCAGACGACAGTTCATTTGGAACTTCTCTGACCTCATCTAAATTAGCAGACGACACTTCATTGCTACTTTGATTGTAAGATTCTAATTCTGATATGATTTGCATTGCCTCCACATCATTCACAATACCCTGAACACTCTGTGTTAGTAAAATATTTTCAGCCTCTGATATTTGCAAAGATGGGGCTTCCTGAGATTGAGTATCCAAAATGTCATTAGAAACATCTGAAGACATTGGTATATCATTACTTGTCAAACCTTCTAGTTCTGATATCAACTTCAATGCCTCGGCATCATTTACAATTGCTTGAACACTCTGTGTTAAGGAAGATGAATAAATTTCAGTTTTATCAGTCTGAGCTGAACTTTTCAGAGACTCAAGATTTTCCATTTTACAAGTGTTGGTAATAACATTTTGTACCTCTTTAACATTCTCATTCATTTTACCATTTGGAGCCTCATCTACTGATTGTAATTCGGAGCATATAGCACCTTCCAAAATTGCATGTACACTTTGGGCGATTTTCAAAGCCTCCTCATCTAGATCTTGCCCAGATATCATTTCTTCCATTTCCTTCCCAGTGTCATTCATATCTTCCTTGTTATTCAGACCTTTATCATCGATGACACAAGAACCAACCAAACTTAATGCTGACATGTCTTCATTTTCTTGTGCCTTAGATACATTTTCTGGCAAGCTTTCCGGCTGTTTATCAGTGTCAACATTTTCAACAAGTTCAGTTTTGACAATAAATCCCTCGTTATCGTTTTCTACTTCAACTTTCGATATGACAGTAGCAACTTTCCTCAATTTATCTTGGGCATTATCTTCAACATGAGAATGAATGGTAACAGTCTGCTCATTGTCCAGATTTTCACAAGCCTCTTTTTTAGTTTGATTTGTACTTTCACAATCTGGTTTCTGATTGGTCATTTCACCTTTTTGTTCATTTGCCAGATTCTCCTTGTCATGCTTATTGACCTCATCTTCAACCAATTGAAGAAGAGTATTTAATGATGAACTGACAACTTTCTCAATTATTTCGTCTTCTGTTTCAAGCTGGTCATTTTGAGGCACATTTCCTGTCTCTTTAGATGGTGATTTGAGAGCGTCTGCATAGCTTACGAAATGGACCTCATTTGCAATCATTTTAACATTACTACCAATTCCCATTTCCTGAGACTTGACCTCATTTTTCACCTCTCCAGAAACCAAGGACTGAGGTGTCTCTGCATTTTCATCTACGGATTTTGCTCCATCTTTTCCGACAAGAGACAGCTTTTCTTCCAACATTTTTGAGCATGTATCAATTTTCTGTCCAATATCTGCATTTCTCTCAACCATATCAAATTTCTGATCTATGTTTCTAACTTCTGCATCATTGTTTATATTGTCCTTTTGTATATCAGTTCCTGCAGATTCACTATGTTCATTGTCATTTTTAGATGTGGGTTCATTTCCAGTGTCACGTTCCTGTTTTGTTTGGCTATTTTCTTGTTGGTCTGTTTTTCCAGGTAGATCATTATTACTTTCATCATCATTAACTAAACCATCATTTGACTTCTCGCTACTGTTAGGCTCTTCTGAATCATTTTTATCAACTATCAGATTACTTGCACTTTCTGTTTTAACCTCATCAGTTTTTGGTCTATCGGCAGCATTTTCACGCACCACGTTAAGATTGGGATTAGTTTCTAGTCGAACATCTGAGTACTTCATCCTTCGTGAATCAGAATATCTAACAGTTGTAGGCTTGGCCTGACTTTCAGCTACTTTCTTTTGATCTGATTTTGGTCCCGTCATCTCTCTTACTAAAGCCAGACATTTCAATCTCTCGTCGGAATATTTTGCTTTAGCCGAATCAGCCTCCTTTTTACCTCCCTTAGTTTTAACATCAGTCTCTGGTTTGTCTTTATCGCTGTCATGACTAGAAGTATGTTTCTCCTCACCATCCTGAGATTTCCTGACTGTTTTCTCAGTTTCCTGAGGTCCATCACCAGATTTCTTATCAGCAGTATCTTGGGATCCAAAGTTTTCACGAACCACTTGTATATTGGGATCTTCTGTCAATCTAACATCTCTACACATACCACTTGTAGGTTCCTTGTACTCTCTATGCCTGAAATCAAATAAAAGAGGAAACATGTTGTTTTTATTTTGTATAAGATTTCTATGCCTATTTTTTTTAAACCTTTTTGGCTTAAGCACCCATAAATAAGTGTAAATGTAAGTATTATCCAATAAAGACTTAGTGATTTATAAGATGTAACAAATTAAAAGTCAACTAACTTGGTTTACAAAGGTTATACACAAAATATGAAACCTCACACAAGCATGCTTTCATTATTGACTTAACAGTAGAGATTTTGTCAACTCAATAGAAACCAAAATGCTACCTCTTCTGGAGCACTCCGAATTCACTTTCAATTCTAAAGGATGTTGTAGCAGATTGCAAAGGGTTTTTCATATTATTATCTTGAGGGTCACCTGGTATTTCCCCTTTATCGAATTTGAATTTAACTTTTTGCAACTTAATTGACATCTGCAGCACATTTATTCCTGCAAGGTCCCAGTGATTTTATTTGAATTTTTCAAAACTGTCCCTACCCTTTTTTATTGGGAAAATATATACATCATTTTATGACAATTTGGGAAATTTGAAATAAAGTTTTTTTACATAAAACCTTGATTTTAGGTAAAATTTCCTTGAAGGAAAATAACTTATCTATCATTTTAGCAAGTTAAAACAAGTAATACTGTGAGCGAGCTCACAGAAGGATACCACCGCTTCATATTGGACTCTGTAATGTAAATAAAAATCTCAAGTCCAGTTATCCCCCCTCCATGATAATCGAGAGCAATACAAATTTTTCATGCACATCTACAGATGATGTACTTCCTTCATGTAACGTTTCATCAAAATTCATCAAGCGGTTTAGGAGGAGTTGTGCTTACTGGGTCTCCCATTGAATAACGTATTTAAAAAGTCCAATTATCTCCCCTGAATGATGTCTGATTGCAATGAAAATTCTTCATGCACATCTACATATGATGTACTACCTTCATGTAAAGTTTTATCAAAATCTTTCAAGCAGTTTAAGAGGAGAAGCGCTTATGAGTTATTTGGAGAGACAGACTGACGGACAGACAGGGTGTTTCCTATATAGCCCCCAAACTTTGTTTGCAGGGGGTATAAATATCATATCTCTTGGGAAAATTTAATCCTCATTTTGGAAAAAAATAAGTCATTTTTGGGACATTTTGAGAAACTTTCTCTAGGGGTAAAAGCTTTATCTGGGGGTAAATACATGTATTGCCAAACAAAATCTCTTGAGTCCTAATAGACAATGCTAACAAACCTGTCCTGGTTACGTTTCTTTTGTCTGTCTGCTCGCCTGTCTCTTCCACCAAGTGTAGGGAGGTTTCTAAAAATAATACAGAGCCGCTATAGTGAGGCTACTTACAGAAAAATGCAAAGCATTAAAACAATCATATCTTCAAAGACATTTAAGCAATTACTGGTAAATAGTAAGTTGCATGCTTCAATATTCTCTTTTACATGTAACCCATGTCCTAATAAAGTAAGTTTAACCCCATGTATAGAGTGTTTGAGTGTGTCTCTCCATCCATTTGATTGCTTGTTCCAATTTATGTCTACTTGAAGTACTGGTAGTTGAGATTTGTTGATAAATTTAAATGGTTATGTGCATCATATTTATATATCTATTCATCATGTCATGTTCTTAAAAATCAATTTGATGTAGAAATTTTTTGGAACCAATCATTATTGACAAACTAGAATGGGGGTCCTCCATGGAAGATATGTCACCTAAGTCTTAAAATATTTGATGAACAGGAAGTAGATTATGGGCATAAAATTGCTTTACACCATTTAGTACTATAGAAGGAAGCTACATTTTAAATATCAAGAAGTTATGACATGTAGTGAACAGGAAAAATGTGATGAAAACTTTTTTTGACGCTGCAGGATGCTGAGGCAAGTTAATGGATAGTGTCAAAGTAACCCCTATATGTCGCTTTGATACAAGTTGAAGGCAACATAATCAGATGAGTCTTCAGAAATTTGTATGTGTTTTAGTTGATATTAAATGTTTTCTTCTTAACAAGAACAGATTCCAGATCCCCCGCCCGTTGAACGTTATATTGTTGAAGGGGCATACTGACCTGAAAATCACTTACACCTTAGGGGACCCCTATAGGAGTCTGCATACAAAATTTCAGAACCCTAGGATTAGTAGTTACTGAGAAAAGTGTTACGAAAAATTTACCATTGAGCCTATGGGAGAAAAAATGACTAAGTCGTTAAACAGGAAGTAGATTTCAGACTGACCTGAAAATCACTTACACCTTAGGGGACCCCTATAGGAGTCTGCATACAAAATTTCAGAACCCTAGGATTAGTAGTTACTGAGAAAAGTGTTACGAAAAATTTACCATTGAGCCTATGGGAGAAAAAATGACTAAGTCGTTAAACAGGAAGTAGATTTCAGACTGACCTGAAAATCACTTACACCTTAGGGGACCCCTATAGGAGTCTGCATACAAAATTTCAGAACCCTAGGATTAGTAGTTACTGAGAAAAGTGTTACGAAAAATTTACCATTGAGCCTATGGGAGAAAAAATGACTAAGTCGTTAAACAGGAAGTAGATGTCAGACTGACCTGAAAATCACTTACACCTTAGGGGACCCCTATAGGAGTCTGCATACAAAATTTCAGAACCCTAAGATTAGTAGTTACTGAGAAAAGTGTTACGAAAAATTTACCATTGAGCCTATGGGAGAAAAAAATGACTAAGTCGTTTAACAGGAAGTAGATGTCAGACTGACCTGAAAATCACTTACACCTTGGGGGACCCCTATAGGAGTCTGCATACAAAATTTCAGAACCCTAGGATTAGTAGTTACTGAGAAAAGTGTTACGAAAAAAGTGTGACGGACGCACGGACGGACGGACACCGGCATTTCCAAGTCCCCGCTCCGCGTTGCGGCGGGGGACAACAAAATTACTTTTCTTTAGACAAATAGTAATAGCAGTTTCATTCAATTGCTAAGCATAAATGCATCTATAATGCATTAAAGATGATCTTTTTTATTTGAACATCCAACTGGCTAGGTGTTTGCATCAACTTTTATTTGTTTCTTTTTCAATCCAAATCTTTATCTCCTCTGCCTATTTTTTTAACTAAGCTGAAGATAAGAGACAGTACATACTCATCTATCCAGCCTTGAGAAAAGATCAGTTCTGCATTGTAACGAGCTTGTTTGATCCAATAACTATCCTGCAAAATAAAAGATTGACAACTTAGTTAGATAATGTTTCATAACAAAATCTGCAATTTAACATTTTTATAGTAATTATAAAATCCATATTCACAGGGTTTCCTCTGGGTGTATTTTTCTTTGGGCCATCCCTTGGGCCAAATGCATATTTTTTGGGCCAACATAAATGACATTGGGCCAATATTTTTTTTTTTGAGTTTTGGCAGGAAATCATTATTAATATTATATTTTCAGTACCAAGGAAAGCACACAGATTACAACAGTTATTATTATGTTCAATAATATATATTTAAACATTTGTTAAATTGATCATAGTTAATCATATATATTTAACAAACTGTCATAATGTTTTTTTAATGTACTACAGATATGTCTAGAACTTTTTGTTTTTGTTATAATGGACAAAAAAATAATTTTATAAAAAAAACTTGTTTTAACAAAATAAATCAATCATTGGAACTCCACTTAACCACAGTACTCCGCTGTTATGTGCTCCTATCAAAAGGAGGGTATTACAGAGGAGACAGAGATCGTAAATATGTAAACAAAGTTCTTTCATCTGATCTCAATTTGATGCATGAAAAAGGTTGTGTTTGGATTACAGGATGTTCTTAATAAAATAATTTCATGAAGGTAAATCCTTTCATGTATGTTTACTTCCAGTTTTTCTGATATTTACACAAGAATATTTATCATTTGGTCAACATGGTCAGAGCACGTGAATTGCCATTTAAATCAGCTGATTTAAAAATAAACTTACTCCTATTGCATTCTATCAATTAATCGAAATCAATCAGCGATGGTCAAGCACCTGTTATTTTGACCCCTTTACACAATTGACAGTTACATGTTAATTAACGGTGTTAGCTTGGGTCATAAATCAATTATTAATAGGGTTTCATAGTGAAATTTGTTGTCAGTTTGAATGACACGAAAATGACATTGTTGATCAAAATACGGAACCAAAATTTTGGGCCACTTTGTTGGGCCAAAATTATACTTTTTGGGCCAGAATTGAAAAAATAGGGCCAATGGCCCAAGTGGCCCACGCCAGCGGAAACCCTGCATATTCACTTCATGTACTTAAATATAAGTACATATCATGTCTTGTGACATTACATATCAGTTTCTTACAGATGTGTGGTCTACCATAGAAAAAAATATTAAACATGTCCAAAAGGAGCCCAAAAAGTTGAATCATTCAAAACAATTATCAGCTTTACTAAATGGTAAGCCTATTAAACTAAAGGAGAATGCAATCTTTATACTACATGTACATCTAAAATTAAATTTCATTAATTATGTGAATAATGTATGTGCAATAATTACTTAGTGACTTCCTGTCATGCATTTTTATATACTTCACATCCTTTCATTTTTTTATTGTAAATAATGCTCTAAGACTTCTTTCAAAGTAAATGTAATGCTTATATATAGGTCCTGGTTTTATCACTATGTGTGTTTTACTCTTTAGAAATTTGGAAATCCCTGATGTACATGTACATATACCTCTAATCACTTACATGTATATGATTTACTAAGTATACTGATTACAAAGCATTTCATGCTGTTAAGTAAATGTTGTCATTCAAATATTTTGATGATAGTTGTGAAATTTTGAAATTGGTAGATCTTATTATTCTTATTCTATACATAATACAAGGGACATAATTCATACCTTCTTCCTGGCTGCTATCTTGTACTGGTTAACCACGGCTGCTTGTATTTCTTCCTGTGGGGCATCCTTCAGATAACCCAACTCAAAGATTAATTTCTTAGCATTGACGATGTATCCTTTGGCAGTTTTCATCTGTACAAATTCTAGAAAGTTCTTAGGCTCAGGTTCTGGTTCCCTGCTGACTGCTGGTGCATCTTTATTTTGACTTTCTACTGGTTCCTTTTCTTGTTCAGGCTGTGATATTTTCGACTTGGGTTCTGCATCTTTCTTGTCCTTTGATTCAGGTTGTTGGGTTTTAGATTCAGCATTTCTTTTACTAGGTATAACATATTTTTGTTTTGGTTTGTCAGATTTTAAATCGGTGTCACCTTTAGAAGTGTCAGGCTTGCTATTCTCTCTTGATTGATCTGTTGTAATTTCAGCTTCTCCTTTATTCTCAACAGAATTGTTATTTATGTTATCAACAGACTTATCTTTTGTACCATCACCAGTATCACCACTTTCAACTTTCTCAGCCTTTTGTCCAGCAGTTTCTGGTTCCTGATCCCTTTTAGAGCCCTCTTCCTTATTTCCCTCAGTGTTCTGTTTTTCCTTGACCTTCAGTTCTCTATCTTGATCTTTCCCAGAATCCTCTTGTTTATTTGTTTCTGTCGTCTGCTTCTCCTTCACAGGTGTTTTACTTTTCCTCTTGTCTTTCTGTTTCTTTTTTGATTGATCAACACTTGGTTTTCTTTTTGTTGTACTGACGGGCATTTTAGGAATGACATACTTAGCATCACCATTCCCATAACTGCTTTCAAACTGATCTTTACCTTGTTTATCTGTATTATCTTTTGAAATTTCAGTTTTCTCTTTTAAACTACTTTCCTTAACCTGTTTGTCATCTGATGTATTGTTATCTGCAACATTCTGTTTTCCACCACTTAGATTTTGTCCCTTAGTCTCATTCTTGTCAGTTTTCAAATTGTCTCCCTTGCTTGAGAACTTTTCATCATTGACCTTTTGTTTTTCACATTTTGAATTATTGTTCTCGCCTTTTAGTTTTCCTTTGGAATCATCAACAGAATCGCCTCCCTTTTCTTCAAGTTTTACAGTTTGGGAATCTTCTGTTTGAGCATTATTGTTACTATTTGATAAATTCTCTATATTTGATATAGCAGACGACATCTCCATGGTAACCTTATTGTCTTCTGCTTTTTTATTCTTTTCCATTTTTTCTGAAGGATTCTCAACATTGCCAGTTTCAATTAAACTATGATCAATCTGTACAAAACTAGATGTGAGTCGCCTTGCATTCTCTGTAGGCGAGTGGATCTCTTGAAAACTACTGTTCATATCTGCGCAAAAACTGTTACTATTTTTATCTTCAAAGATGTCTCCTTCTTTAGGGTTAGATTCGATTTTTACAAAGCTGCCTTCAAGTGATTTGACAGGCTTGTCTCGCTCTCTGGACATTCTAGCTTCATGTTCTTCAGCCGTCTCAATGACCACACAGTCCTTGTACATGTGCTCTGAAAAAGAAATTATTTACCCACATTATTACTAAGACCACCATAGAATTGAAGTTGGGTCATTGGGTCAAAAGTCATATACAAGATCCCATTCACAAACAGGCACAAATTTAACATGTTTAAATAACTGTGGTTTTATTATTATTATTTTATGAGGAAATTCTAGTGTTTTTCTTGGTGACGGTTAGCCATAAAAATAATATTCCAAGAAAATGCTACTCTATAAACCCATCATCTCTTTTTTTGGGAGAAACCACAAAAAGTAAACTAATCTACACTAATGATCCAATAACAATTGTAGAATATTTGTCTACAAACCATTGCAACCAACTTCATCAACAATAGCTCTTTTCAGTATTATTGAAATATTTACAATTAAGCAACAAATTCAACTGAGAATAAAACAAAGTATTAAGTGCACAGATGAGCAGATTAAAGGTATAGTCTAAAATTCTGTCAACTCATTCTATCATTCAAGCAAGCAAGCAAAAAAAAGGCAACATGTACATAATCAATAGTGACACAATTTTAAACAATTTCTTACATTGTATTTCTTGTTGTTTTAACACTCACTAGTTAAAGAAAAAATCAATATGTATTTCTTATTTATTATCCACGACAGCATTGTTTACAGATATCAGGTTATTATGACATCTTGGACAATGGTTGGATATTGTGTCAATGATTGTATAATAATCAATGCTTCAATAAAATCCTACAGTATAGAGATGATAACTATTATCTTAAAACAAGAGGCTCCCCATATATATGGACAATGTCAATGGTTGTGTAATGAATAATGTACAATACTTAATGGTAGAGTACTGAAATGTGACAATAATTATAATTTGCTTAGGAAGTCTAGATAGCAATGACTCTAAAAACAAGAGGTTCCTAATAGCTGAATAATTGAAGTTAAAGAATATTAAATGGTAAAGCAATTAGAAATGTTATAAATTAGCTTTTGTAGAGGGCAATGACCTCAAAACAAGAGGCTTAAAATAGCCTGAAGTGACTCAACTGACTATGTTGAAACATCACACTAAAACATATCTTTAAAGCTTGTTTTGATCTTCTTTTTTGGGGGGATGGAGGTCTTTTTTTTAAATAATTGGTTTAACATTTCCACTTACAATTTAAAAGTAATTATTTTTTTTCCAAACGAGATCAAAATTAGACCACAAATTTTCCATTTTGGCCCTAATTACATAATAGGGGGAAAAAGGGGGGTTGCAAATATTAATTCTCGATTTTGTATCCACTATTTGACAAGAACAAACATGCAAAAAAAATTTCAAAATCGGATCATAAGTAAAAAAGTTTTGATTTTGGTCCCTTTTGGCCCCTCATTTCATAATAAGGGGAAAAAGGGGGGATCGCAAAAATTGATTCTTAATTTTGTATCGCCATTTGCCCGTAGCAGGAGATTCCGAGCCTACCTTGGAATTCCGAGCTATTTATTCGGAGTTCCGAGCTCAATCATTCGGAAAATGCTGATTGAGCTCGGAAGTAGCTCGGAAAATTGGACTTTGTTTTTTTCCAGCTCGGAAATAGCCCGGAAAGTTTGACTTAGAATTTTCTTAGCTCGGAAATAGCTCGGAAAATTGGACTTTGTTTTTTTCCAGCTCGGAAATAGCTCGGAAAATTGGACTTAGTTTTTTTCCAGCTCGGAAATAGCCCGGAAAGTTGGACTTAGTATTTTCTTAGCTCGGAAAAGTCGACTTTGTATTTTTATTACCTCGGAAAATTGGACTTAGTTTTTTTTCAGCTCGGAAATAGCCCGGAAAGTTGGACTTAGTATTTTCTTAGCTCGGAAAAGTCGACTTTGTATTTATATTACCTCGGAAAATTGGACTTAGTTTTTTTCCAGCTCGGAAATAGCCCGGAAAGTTGGACTTAGTGTTTTCTTAGCTCGGAAATGTCGACTTTGTATTTTTATCACCTTGGAAAATTGGACTTACATTTTTTCATCTCCAAGTTCATGTTTTTCTCGTTATTTTTTGTCCAAATGTTCTTGTCTTGTTTCAGTTTTTGTGTTGTGTTCTTGTTTATCTGTATTTGTAAATTATTGGAATGCTGGATGCACTTCTGTTTTTAGGTAAAACTAGAAAGTAGTTAGAATGGTTACCGAAAGAAAACCACTTTTAAGTATACTGATTAGTAATGGTCACTGACAGATAACAACCCACATTTTGTTGAACAGATTGTGGATGTTTGACACATCCAAAAATGGACCCAAGCATAAAGGACCACCATTTAGGCTAAATACCAAATATCAAATGCCTATGATTGATACTTGCTGAGAAATCTGTTATGGAATGTATGGACAACTGGACCTCCAGCCAAGCATTCATCATACTGTTCATAACCTGTGTTCCATTTCATGAAATCCTGGTAAAAATCAACTTGAAACTCCATCATCAGATTCTGCATAAAAAAGCATGAGACAAATGAAATAACTTTGTATAGCCTAAATGTACAAAAATTGGCCAAATATAGAAAAACATGAATTTTGTTAAACAGGAAGTATACGTCTGACAAACCCAATAGGAGATCCCACAATATGGGACGTCAACATTAGGATGCTTTACGAATATCAACATGATTCACCATACTATAACCCATTTTCACTATCATGAAATTCAGGTAAAAATAAATATTATATCAAAAGCCATATTTTGACCTTAAAGCCAAGTCTGTATAGATGCTCATTATCAAGTAATCACAGAATATTGTAAAGCTGTAGATAGACAAAAACAACCAGCAATCAATTAATAAATCATATTATTGTAACAGGACTGAAAGTAATGTTATGGCATTCAACTGCATCTTTTTGTTTGAAGGGACAAGACTTGAAGTTGCTGGATGATGAAATAAAATAAAAGTACTAAGACTGTCAGACTTTACTAATGGATAGTCAATTTTCAACATACAAATTAGCAAACATGTACAATTAATAAATAAAGTTCTTCTCCAATGTCTATGTGTCTTCTTGGTTAAATAGTTAAACATGAGTAAACATTGTCTATGTATTATCAGTGGTCACATCATCTTGGGCCTCCAGATCCACAGCAGCAACTTGTGTTTCTTCCTGTGTAGTAATTTTTTATCCCTGGTCTTTCTGTTTCTTAAAAGAAAAAATGTGTTCTTATTTACAACATTGAATAAACTTTAGTTCATTTGTGCAACAAAGGAAAATATAGTATTCATTACATTACACCAAAATTACAATATATTTATTACCTTGGTGATAGAAGTTACAAAATATGCAATTGTCAAAAAATGACGGATTTTGTTTAACAGCAAGTAGGTGAGCAACCTTTAATTGAATCACACAGTATGGAACCTCATGCTGTTGTTTAACAGCAAGTAGGTGAGCAACCTTTAATTGAAGCACACAGTATGGAACCCCATGCTGTTGTTTAACAGCAAGTAAGTGAGCAACCTTTAATTGAATCACACAGTATGGAACCTCATGCTGATGCATACCAAATTCCAAGAAGTTGTGATTGGTAGATGCCGAGAAAACTTATGAAATTATTTCGTATATGTCTAGTCTAGGTAAATACCTGTAATAGTAATATGTAGCCTTTGGTAATGAAGCATTATCTTCTACTTCATAGAGGTTGTACTGCTTTGGGGATGTCCAGCTGCAAATTAATAAAATTAGGAAGTCATAAATGTTATCATGTAAATTGCATATCTATAGTTATAAAAAAAGCATATAATATGAGAACAAATGACATGTTCGTCTGTTGATTGAACAAACAATGACAAATAATGTTCATATCAGATTTTGTACAGGTGTTGGTTTGTCATTGGGGTTTGTTTTGTCATCCTTTACCAGATTTGATGTGCAGAATTGACTGTTAGCAATGGAACAGATGTGTTGAAACAAGCCTAACATGTAACCTTCCAGAGGTAAATCTGGGTGTGACCGACGAATAAATAGACTGAAAAACTGTATTTCCTGCCAATTTCATTTTGTCATACAAGTAGTAATGTTAATCTGACTGCCCTTTGTCCTTTTTTGACATGTGTATAAATTATCTCTTAATACCTCGTATGTAAAGAAAAATCAAAAGATGACTCTGTAGGGTCTGTTTCCGTGATAGTTTAATGTTACAATTAGGTACAGGACATAACCAATCCTTATTTTTCTGTTGACAGACGACTTAAGCTCTTTGTTGTCCATCATAATGTAAATCTGAAATCATATAAAATATAAGTTCATACATGTACCTTGAGACATTTTAAAATCATGAATATAGATAAACAGGGTATTATAAATAGAAAAGAAACAGCCTGAATTGTTTTGAAAGAATGATATTAAAACATTATAAATCCATTGCTACTGAAATAAAAGTGTTTACATTTGTAAATCCTGCAGTTTCAATTGATAAAAGTGAAAGTGAAAACTTGTCCATCTTTTAAATTATGTGTAAAAAGAAAACGTTATGGATTCAAATTATAGGTTATATTAGTGTCATAATTTTTACTTGAAGTGTAAATGTGTAATGTCAAACTGGGCTTCTGGTTTTTAGAAGACTTTGGCAAGGTACGTTTGTACAGTATAACAATGGTATTTAATGAGGTGTCATACTTTTATTCCTCTTGGCGTTAGGATGTTTGAAAACGTCTGATTGTTACATTTGTTAGAAAATCAAGAATCTGTCCGAAAGACATAATGCCTTAATTTACAATTTATGATAGAAAAATGGACAAACAGATGAACAGACAGACGAACAGACCCAAACACTATATGCCCCCTAATTTCATAGATTGGGCATAAAAAATACATTGAGCTGCTAATCCCCTAGACTACAGATTTTCTTGTAAAAAATGAGGTTTTATTTGCCTTAAATTAAACAATATTTCTTATGTTGTAGAAGACAACAGAACTTACAAATTACTGTAACTTTATTCATGTACATGAAACAGATTTCATTTATAAACAACCAACGACTCTACATGTTGTTTGGCCATGAAAACTTATTATGTAGTTTTTGTTGTCATTTTTTAAAGCCAAAAAAACGCCAGAAAATGACCAAGATATATGTGGTCCAACCTCATCATGCTCATGAAATTTGTTTTATTTGGTCTGATGTCAGTTTTCCGACGAATGTTTGGTTCTGTGATTGGCTATATGATCGATGTGAACATAGATAAACAATAGGAGTCTCCAAACATTACTAATTGTGATTTATTCGCACCTTTTTTGATTAACGGAAAAATATAATCTTTGATTGTTTTGAAATTCGAGGATTTTTTGTTCCGATGTCAACAACAAATATGGCGTCGTATGCGCGCGCAGTCTCTGAATTATAAAAATAAATCTACAGAACTTCATTGAAAGATAATATTCCCGTAATCTAATTATTTTTTTCTTTTATTTAATGAAAAGGTTTTAGGGATATAAAAATCTTTGTAAAATTTATTCTAAGTAGTCTTATCGTCTACGTTGCATGGCGTTTGTCGCCGAGTTTTGACGATTGAAATAAATTGACCAATCAGCGAACGCGTATAAGCGTGGGTAAATATTTTGAAATATTTGAACATGTGTGGTAAAAATTGTAAACAACACAAAGTTTTTTTTCCAATTCGTAATGGAGTCCCGTGGTTTTGGTCTGTCACTTTCAAGGACAGTCCAGTTACCAGCAATATGCCAAACCTTTATTATAACAACGCTGAGCCCTGTAAAAACTTTGCTGACAATGCAAAATTTTGCAAGTTTATCGAAAATGCAATGGCACATCCACCCTCACCCCAAAACCCCCGGGGCCGGGTTAAACCAAAATGTCCAGGTTTTGGTGTCCACGAGACAGTGATTCGACGTAAGTATGTTCTATTTATGTTTATTTTGTATGATTTCGTAAATCTGATGATACAAACCTTATTTTGACATGTGGAAATGGTAAAAATAGGGGGGGGGGTACATTGTACCAAAACAAGTCAAATCTTACCAAATGAATATAATTAAATGCAATTATATTTACAATGTATTATATGAATTTTCACTAAATCTTAAGATAGATGTTCAGCATGTTCAGTTACTGAACAAATCACACTGACAAACAGGAAATTTTGAAAATTTATCTGTTTATATGAAACATTACAATTTTAGCACAGAGGCTCTGTGCGATTTTTTATTCATTTACTAATATAGCCCTTGACCTTGTGATTTTAGTTTGATGTCTGTGGCAATTAAATTTTTTAAAGCTTTGAACAATGCATACACATACAAACAGTGTGTTGGAGAATATATTCCTTTGCTGATTAACGCAAGAAGAGAAGAGAAGAACATTATGGGTGTGACAGCAGTTTTTTATTGCAAATACGTATTAAACAATTATGTTTCATCTACAAGAAAAATTACATGCTTCTTTCTTTTTTTTTTTCAGAAGAGCCTTTCATACCTACATATGTATATAGCCATAGAACTTGAGCTGACAGAGCTTACACAGATTGAAGAAAAACAGTAGGTGAACAATTGTAGCAAAATAAATGTACAACGTTTGTCACAAAAAAGAAAAATTATTAAAACAAATCCTTAAAACTACCCAGAAGTTTCTATCTACATGTAATTGTTACAAAATAAATATAAAAATATCAAGAACAGAAAAGTATAAATTTTGCTTAAACATTGGGTCCTTGTCGCCAATGAAAGGTCAAAGCAAGAATGTACAGTTCAGATAGTTACATGTATTTATTAATGCCGAAACGTTACCTCAAGATAATATATGACAGCGTAACAATGAAAATACCTGACGGTTGTATACCACAACATAACTATGAAAGTACATGAAACTATTATTGATGCAATTAATCCATCAATTACCATGTAGGAAATAATGAAATGTGGAATAAATGTACGTGACAGAGCCAACATAAACAAGTGTTAATTTAAAAAGACCACAATGAAAAACAGCCAGAAACCTTCAACAAGGAACATGGCCAGTAGGCGCTGATGGCTGTTTTGCAATTGGCTCAAGGCTCTTCTTGCTAATTAATAACAGGAAAAAAGTTTTTATATATTTTTTTACACATTCGCTAACTCCTTTTCCTGAAGTCTAAATAGAAAAAAATGTATAACATGTATAAGTAACTTTATATTTACAGCTACTCACCTGTACCAGTCAGTCTGAATTTAAAATGAATTCTTGAACGTTGTGCTATCGAATGACTCGCCAATCACACAGATTGCCAAGCAGTCTATCCCAACAATCTGAGGACACATGCATCAACTGTATCATCCTCCGTGCATGGTTAATATTAACACCCACAGATTGCAGCATTTCAGAGTATTGTCAAGATGTTGCAAGCGGAACTCCAGAGCAGCAACAACTTCAACCAGTCGCTACAGGCTCAGATTAACAGTATGCAATATTACTTGCAGACACTTATATCAGGTTTGAATATAAAAATAAATTAACATTTTATTATTCTTAAAAATGGGTATTGCAATACCAACTTGTGAAAAAAACAAGAATATGTCCGAAAGACATATAATGCCTCATCTCCCAATATTTGGGACAGACGAACGAACAGACCCAAACACTATATACCCCCTACTTTGTAACTCAATAAGCACACGCATGACTCACTGGAAAAGCTAATTTGTTTTTATTTTCGAATAAACAAGTGTGGCCAACATAAGTATGTTTCGCCTGCTAACACCATCACGGAAATCAACTACCTCAGCTTTCATTTCTTGAAACACAAAAAGTTTTGTATACCCAATATCAGATGCCTAGCTATTTAGCTATTATACTTTTCAAGCAATTCATTGTCCACAGAGGTCTTACAAAAAAAGTTTTCAGTCTGAAAAAACACCTTTAGCATGTTAAGTTAACAGTCAATAGTGCATGAAAATAGGGTCAGGGTCAAAAGTCATGGTGACAGTTGCGTAGACCATAACATCAATTGTCTGTATACCAAATATCAGAAGCCTACCTATTATTCTTTTTTAGCAATTCATTGTACAGAAAAGTCTTACAAAAAAGTTTATGCCGCTACCGCCGGAAAACAATACCTATGTCTTGCCTTTTGCAATGAGACAAAAATGAATAAAATTGTTTAAATTTATTGTGTTTTAAACATTTTAAAATTTATTAAAGCTTCTAAAATATTCAAATTTACATTGTACCTTCGAGAGCGTCACAGGTTGAACCTGCCTCATACATTGTCATATTAGATTTATATTATTGTGCCAAAAAAAATTGTTAAGATCTTAGTGTTTTACTATCATGACTATGCAAGAAATTTTTTTCACATTAATATGAAAACTTTATAATGACAGTGTCAGCATAAAACAAGGTGTAAAAATATAAAGTATTTGTAATATAAGAACAGACTCGGGGTGCAATTTTAGCATTTACTCTTTACTCTTAAAAGTGGCTACTGTACCATTAGATTTAAGTTTTCATTTATAATTTGTAACAACAATTAAAACATGTATAAATACTTTCTTTCTGAAACTTTGTTATGAAGTATATGTGAGCTCTAATGCATTTTTTATAATTTATGGTTTTATTTTCAGAGGTCAGAATGAAAGACTTTCCATATGTTCTATGCATAGCAGCAAACAAACATGCAGCAACACCAGTACTAGACCATCAAGACAGCTTCATCTTCTCTATGGTAATAAAAAAACAGCAAACACTGAGCCCTGTTTTATACCCCCGCTCACAAGAGAGGGGGCTATATTGCAATCACCTTGTCCATTGGTCTGTTCATCACAAATTTTTGTAACTACTTCATGTTTTTGTCTTGCCTGCTATGGCTGAGGTATGGTGATTCTGGTGGGCCGCGTTCACAATTGTTAAAGTTTTTGCTTAAGTCTGTTTTTTGTGGACTACTTACATGACTTATGGAACACCATTAATATTTGGTATGCAGTTGCATTAGCATAAGTACAGATCAGTTTTAAAGCATTTTATCTGTATGCTCCTGCAGTCACGGTCTACTGACTTTGTGATTTTATAATGTTTTGGCCAATGTTGACCTTTTTGCTTAAGTCTGTTTAGCATGAAGCAGTTATGTTACATAATTGATATGCAGTTGCATTAGCATCAGTACTGATTCAAGGATGTTTTATCCGTATGCTCATGTAGTCATGGTCCACTGACTTCGAGATTTTATACTGATTTGGCTAAATGTTAATATTTTTCTTAGTCTGTTTTATGTGAACAAGTAATGATAGAGCAAAGATATTTGGTATACAGATGCATTTGCATCAATACAGATAATTTTTATGAGTAATTGTCACTACTGTAGTCAATTAAAAGATTGCATTTTTCAACCTCATTTTAAACAGTGTCCATCTGTGACAGGCGAGACATATTTCGGTGTTAACAGTTTATCTGAATGGTCAATTGTTTTGAACGCTTGGTCTATTTTCTTCATGGTTGTACAAACAATTTAACATACATACTGATTACGCTTTATGCCATTAAAACTTATAATTCAGTGGATATTACAGAACTTCTTGTTTAACGAAATTTGTTCTCCAACAATCAAAGAAAGAGGTTCCAAAACAACAAAAAACAACTGTTGTCACAATACAAGCTTTAACATGTTTAAAAAAGTATTTTATTTCAATATTGACTTTTTATTAACCATCAAAGGAAAGAACTTCATCAAGAACATAAATTTTCTTCAGAGCCTGTAAATATGATCACAGAAATGAAGTGACAATTATATTTGTTGTCATCAGTTGTTACCTGTTTATACATGTACATGTTTTTATTTTGTAGAGATAATGTGTAAGCTGTGGTCAGAGGTTCCCAAGACACCTATTGATGGGAAGTTGGCAGAGGCACTTAAGCCTAGTGTGAATATGAGTTTTAACAAAAGACGAAGTAGACATTATAGCATAGAACATAGAAATTGTTTGCATCTGACATATCTGATTGTATACATGTTTGTATTTACATGTAGGTTTTAAAAAAATGAATTTTTTGCATCTGATTGGTTATGTAATTGTATTTTTGACCTGCCAATGTTTTGATTCAAATGCTGATGATGAGCAGGTTACTCCTTGAAATATGTATATATATATACAGCCAAACCAAATTTGCTGTTTTATACCTAATCTAGTATTTGTATTTAGAAAATCACAATTTTGGCCAGTTGGAATTCTTGCCACTAACTTACAATAAAAACTTTTTTTTTATTCTGATTTAACATAACAATATGTTAGAGCTTTTCAGGAAAAAATGTCCAAGGGTGTTGTAACTCTTTAATTTTTATTTCCTTGGTGGTGGGTTAAACATGTTTCTAAATGCTTTTAAAAAGAGTTCTTAAAAATTAAAAAAATTCTGGCGGTGGTACCCTAAATTGTGAAAACATTTTTTTCATATTTATAAATATATGTATAATATATATTTTTTTAAATGAAGTATATAAATAGTAATTGAGAAAGTTAAATGATATTAATATCTGAAATTTATATTTTGTTTAAATAACGATAATGCTTTCATAAAAAGACATGTGTAAGTTTTTAGTGCATTTATATAAAAAAAAAATTCTTAGGCTATATATATTTTTATATTTATATAAAAGATGCTTATGTTTAAATAAATTGTTATTGTTTTCTAATGTTTATTTCATTAATCCTAAATGGTTGAAACATGCTATCTGCACCTTTCAATTTATTATTCCAGGAATAGACTTTCCCAGCAAAATATTTGAGATCAGAAATTTATTTTTCCGATCTTAAATCACGGCTGAGCACATCACAATTATTTTCCAAGGTAAAATTCTGATCTCAATTCTCCAAGCAGCTTGGAAAAAAATTTCCGAGCTAAAATGTGAATTTCCGAGCCACTCGGAATTACGAGCTTAATTTTCCGAGTGGCTTGGAATTCTGAGCTCAATTTTCCGAGTGGCTCGGAATTCCAAGCTCAATTTTCCGAGTAGCTTGGAGTATTCGGACTTTTCCGAGCTAGATTTTCCGAGGGGCTCGGAGTATTCGGACTTTTCCGAGCTAGATTTTCCGAGTGGCTCGGAATTCCGAGCTTAATTTTCCGGATGGCTCGGAGTATTCGGACTTTTCCGAGCTCAAACACCCAAGTGGCTTGGAATTCCGAGCTAAATTCTCCGCATGATTCGGAAAATTGCTCGGAATTTTTCCAAAACCCCTCAAAACAGCCCGAAAATTTTTTTTTTGAGCTCGGAAAAGTCCGAATACTCCGAGGTCTAATTTCCGAGCTATTATTCGGAATCTCCTGCTACGGGCGACAAGAACAAACATGAAAAAAATTATTTCAAAATCGGACCACTAATATGAAAGTTTCGATTTCGGCCCCTTTTGGCCCCTAATTACATAACAGGAAAAAAAGGGGCCCACAAAAGTTCATCAGGTTCATTCTTTTATTGTAAGAAACATTCTTCACAAATTTCACAGCAATAAGCCTGCTAGAAACAAAGTTATGGTGGAAACAATAAAAAAATTGAATTTTTTGCCCCTTTTGGGCCCCTAATTTCGAAACAAAAAAAGGGGGACCCCCAAAATCAATCCCTTTCACCCTTTTATGGTAAGGAACATTAATGCCAAAGTACAAAGCATTCGGATGACTAGAACTAAAGTTTTCGTGGCAACAAACAAAAAAGTAGCATTTTTTGCTCCTTTTTGGCCCCTAATATTTGGAAACCAAAACAGGTAGGACCCTAAAATCAATCCCATCCATCCTTATCATCGTGAAATTTCATTGCCATCGGATTACTAGAACTAAAGTTATTGTGTATACACTAAAGTTAACAGACAACGACAGCATCATACCATTATACATCCGTAAATTTTTTGCGTTCGTCTAAAAATGAAATTCAATTCTGATCTGATTTTTTAACATTCAAAATAATCAATGACTGGTCCATTTACTGACAACAGAGCTATAAAGGAAAAGTATGAAGGACAGCATTTTTTTTTATTTTAAAACACACCTTTCGAGAATTTCTGAAAATGACAACGTTAACTTAAAATCAAACCTTTTGTATCTGGTGTTTTGATATTTTCCCACAAGGAAGCTGACATGGCCGGTCCATTTACCAAGAGGGGGAGTTCAGGACTAGGAGGCTGTACTACAATTGCATCAACTAATTCTGGAGTACTGGGTCTAATTGGTTTTGTTGTCTTTGTATCACCTGATTCATTTGCCACTGAAAAAAACATTAATTAAGGAATAAAAAAGGAATAATTTTGAGAGCATCTCTAATTAGTCTATGGAAGATGTCTTTTCATTACATGAAACCAAAAGGCAAATAAGTAAAAGATGTCCTGCTTACAAATATTTCAGAACTTCCAAATTACTACAATATTTTGATGTACATGTATTATTGTTTTAATTTCTTAGAAGATTTGACATCATGTCCATGATATAGTGTATGCAAACTTCTCTGTTTTTTTATGGAACACTGTCAATTAAATAGCCACTTATTTAGGAGGAACATTCTTCCTCTATTCATGTGAGCCATGACATTTTAGAGGCAATTTCTACATCTATTCAGTTACAAGAGGTAAAACTAAAGTATGTCTCGCCTGGAGGCACCATCAGAAATAATAAATCTTTCTTACTTTCACTATATTTTGCAATTATAAGGATTTTCAGTTTCTCAGATCAAAAAGTGTTTATAGAACTAAACATTGTTAATATATGCCAGTGTTCTAGCTAGGCCGTTTTCAAAGGGTGCTGGCACCCTCCGCCGTATGGGCCGCACCCTTGCCTTCCCACCCGGCGCCCTGCCGTGCCCTTGCCCTATGTTGCCTTTATTGAACTGAAATATATGCCCTGAAATTGCTGAAAACATCATATTTATGCGAAAGCCATTTTGTTTTTTACTTCTTCCTTGCTTACATCGATTGAAGCGCCACCTATAATTTGTTTATTCATAGCGAGATCAGCTGATCGATCTATTTATTTACGCAAGGATTTGTTATTAGTTTTAATATACAATAAAGTTTGAGATCTATTTACCCTGAGTTGTTATTTTTATCCTAAATTCCTTTTTATTCACAATTCCAAAAATAGGGCATGTAATGGGACATTAAATGATACCCCGCCACGTTATAATGTCAAAAGTTCATAAAATTTGATTTCAAAGTGGCCTATCTCAAAAACAGTTTTTCGGATCATGCTGGAAATTGAACTTGACCTGTATTTTATTGTACTCAATAGCTGTACAAAATATCAATTGAATCCCATGACGCGTTTTCAAGTTATTGGTCGGAAACTCAAAATTTCATAAAATTTGATTTTTCAAAGTGGCCTATCTCGAAAACTGTTTTTTGGATCAAGCTGGAAATTAAACTTGACCTGTATTTTATTGTACTAAACAGCTGTGCAAAATATTATTCAAATCCTTTGACGTGTTTTCAAGTTATTGGTCGGAAACTCAAAATTTCATGAAATTTGATTTTTCAAAGTGGCCTATATTGAAAACTATTTTTTGGATCATGCTGGAAATCGAACTTGACCTGTATTTTATTGTACTTAACAGCTGTGCAAAATATCATTCAAATCCTTTGACGCGTTTTCAAGTTATTGGTCCGAAACTCAAAATTTCATGAAATTTGATTTTTCAAAGTGGCCTATCTCGAAAACCATTTTTTGGATCATGCTGGAAATCGAACTTGATCTGTATTTTATTGTACTAAACAGCTGTGTAAAATATCATTCAAATCCTTTGACGCGTTTTCAAGTTATTGGTCGGAAACCTTCGGGGGACGGACAGACAGACGGACGGACGGACAGACACCGAAAAAAACTGAGGGTATAACATAATACCCTGCCACTTCGTGTGGCGGGGCCACTTCGTGTGGCGGGGTATAAAAATGCCTACTCGGGAAAGACCGAGAGGAAAAAGTTTTCACAAGAAAGCAAAAATTTGACATCGTTCTTCAACTTTGGAGCGTAAGTTTTGTAACTTACAATAGATTGAACATCCATCTTAAAAATTAAACATCTATGTTAAAAATATGTGTTTTCGAAAACTTAATTTGGAATTTAAATTTTAATATAAACTTGATTTTGTCTGTTGAAAATGTGTAACTATCAAAACTTTTATTCAAAATTTTAGAAATATTCAAAATTATCCCTTTTTTGTAGGGCTAACTTAAGACATGAGCCTCTCGAGATTCAGACTTCTTCCCCTCATAAAAGAAAGATATCAGTTCTAGATATTGCTGAGACACCTACCCCTGAAAAGAAAAGACATAACAGTGGTCACAAAATAGGGTGTGACAAAGCATGGCAGATTAATAGACCATGGCTAGTTCTTTCAGAAATTTGCTCTCTTTGTATAGAGTTTAGGAAAAAATCAGTTTGGGCTAACCCATCAGAAGGGTGTCGAACCTTCAGATTAGACAAAGTAAAAGAATATACAGAAAGTTTAGATCATAAGAATTTAGTTAGTTTGAAATTAGAACAAGAACAAGCACGGAAATTCAAAGATAATGTGAATAAAACTTCTCATAATGCGATATCAGATGCACTCAAGGTTCTGTTTTTCATTGTAAAGCACAACTTGCCATTAGATCTGTATTCCTTTTAGACCTTTTAGTTAAATATGTGAGGTATGGTATAAAAAAAAATGCTCTTTTATATAGTGTCGTTCGCGAACCAAATGCCCTTCTATATAGTGTCATTCGCGAATAAAATTGCCCTTTTAGGGAGCAGCACCCTGCCTTGACAAAATCCTAGCTAGAACACTGTATGCAATAAAAATAATCAAAGTCACTCAACCAGAAAATCAAGGTCAAGGTCAAACGATGGGGATGCAACTGTGCTAAGCTACTACTGGGGCTTATGCATACAAAGTTTCATCAACCTAAGATTTAAAGTTCTTGAGATATGGAAGTGCTCACAAAACCTTACCATAGCTATTATATGTATTGAATATTGTCAAAGTCACTCAACTGGAAAATCAAGGTCAAGGTCAAAAGATGGGGATGCAACTGTGCTAAGATACTACTGGGGCATATCCATACCAATTTTCATCAACCTAAGACTTATAGTTCTTGAGATATAGAGGTGCTCGCAAAACCTTACCATTGCTATTATAAGTATTGAAAATTGTCAAAGTCACTCAACCCGAAAATCAAGGTCAAGGTCAAAATATGGGGATGCAACTGTGCTAAGCTACTACTGAGGCATATGCATACCAAGTTTCATCAACCTAGGACCTATAGTTCTTGGGATATGGAGGTGCTCGCAAAACCATACCCTCGCTATTTTATGTATTGAAAATTGTCAAAGACACTCAACCAGAAAATCATGGTCAAGGTCAAAAGATGGGGATGCAACTGTGCTAAGCTACTACTGGGGCATATGCTTACCAAGCTTCATCAACCTAGGACCTATGGTTCTTGAGATATGGATGTGCTCGCATAAAACTTGACAAAAAAAGTTAACGCTGCTGCTGCTGCTGGTAAAATAACACCTATGTCCCTTGCTGCTTCGCAGGTGAGACAATAAAAATTAATTGAAAATGAAAATGACCTGCTTCCTCAGATAAATTGAACTATATACGTTTTTAGACACCATCTTGTGACCTGAGGTGGGGTGGAAGTTACCCTTCAGAACCTCCAAAAGTATTAAAGCTTTAGCTAAATTTTACCAGCTTCCAAAGCCTGTTCTACTCTAACATCAATCCAGGCTGATTTCTGTAAATCTGGACTCGACTCTATAGAACTAGACATGCTTCCTGGTTCTGAAAACATAAAAGTTGTCTGGTTTCTTTTATCATGCTTTTTCTTATGACAATTAAAGGTTGTTCTTTCTTTCTGATTACTATATTAATTTTCTTAATAACAAATAATTTCATAAAAATTTTAGTCAAGCAAAAAATCAAAATAATGGCCAAAAGCAAGGTTTCTTGACCTTTACACAATACAATACAGATTCTGCAAATTTCATTTCAATTACATTGTAAGTCAAAAACTAATGCATGTAATTATTAAATACTTTAGCTGCAAGATAAAAATTCAATGCTGATATCTTAATTTGTTTATATAACAGTCACTAGACTGAGCATTTTTCTACATTTTGTACCCTGCCATTGAAGTTGAGTGTGTGTGTGTGTGTGATTGTTGGTGTTTAACAGCCTTTATTGACGCAGCTGGGCTAGGTAGGGCAGTCAGTTTTAATGGTGGAGGAAATGGGAGTACCCAGAGGAAACCACTGACCTTGGGCAGGTAACTGACAAACCTAATCACATACAGATGGGAAAGTCCCTTTTTTGTCAAATACAAACAGGACTTGAACACCAGCTGAGAGGTGATTGGCTTGTGATCACCTTAAACCACTTGGCCACTCAGGCCCCAAATTTATTTTTATTTATTTTTTTTTTAAGTTGAAGAACTGTTCAATAAATGTGAACCTGATTGTAAACTTGGTTATTGTATAGGCCTCAATATTACAAACCTAGAGGTGGTTCATCACTCCTCCTTCTCTTGGCCTCAGGACTCCCACTTTTCTTCTTGCTCTTAGACCTTGTATGATGCTCACGTCTCAAAGTGGGTTCAGAGTTACGTCTCTCTCTGGGTGAACCATCCTCTTTCTTTTCTAACCCTTAAATTTGGAAAAAAATAGAGCGTAATTAAATTCTGATCTTAAAAACAATGTTTCATATTAACAAGATATATTATTGTACATGCATATAATTTAATTGTAACCATGGTAACCATACTTTCAGTTTGGATTTCATGAAATAAACCGTAGAAAGTGCTATCATATGATAAAAAGACATTGGAAACATAACAAATTTTTACATAAAAAAGAATTTACTTACCAAAAACTTTAGAAACAAATCGACTGAACATTCTCAAGTTCCAAGTCTGAAAAGAATTAAATTTGACAAGTGTAATTAGTGTTCAGCCAAATTACATGATTAAAAGCAATAAAATATACTAGGTTCAAAAAACCTTTACACCTTGCTCTAAAACTTGCAGTGTCAGATAATAATTGGGTGATAGCACTGGCATGTCATTCAGAGTGACTTGCAGAAGTTGGAAATATTTCAAAACAAATGCAGGATAAGCCCTAAATTGGACACCATCTGGAAAAAGAAAACAGAGCTCCAGATAAGCTGCATATTTGCATTGCTACACATTAAAATTTATAGAAAAACAAATCATTTTTATTTCCTTATGTTGCAAAATGCAACGGTAAGGCATAAAACCCAATCAATTATTAGAAACATGCTTAATTCCCCCTATCGGTGTATAAAATTGTTCAGTCATTGCTTTAAATAATTCTTATGAATACATGTACACAGTTACATAATTTTGATTCCTATTATGTTGTAACATAATGGCCAAGGTATTCTTAATGCATTGTTATCTTTTCTGCGGCATACAGTGCTCCATTATCGTGAGGCCAAATATAATATATTGTTGGTTTCCCTTCCCCCTACCTATCCAGTCAAAAAGGCCCCTACCCAAAAAATTTTATTGCCCAATTTAGGACATAATTTTTTTATGGTTATTTTGAAAGCTTTTTTGACAATTTCACCAACAAAATAATATTTTTGAAAAAAATAAAATAATTTACCTACCTACCTATCCCTACCTTAAAGGACCCTGTTGGGAAGGGGAAACAAACATTTATTTAATGTTGGCACCATTATTATACAGAGATTTAATATTTCACAAGAAGATATGCATGTTCCCAGTTAAATGTATACTTTCCTTCCAATATTTTACTTATGATTAGAACCAGTCTAAGTTTGTCTTCACCACAAATAGACGAGGGAAAATAGGCTTCCCTGACATCTACTCGGTACTAGTAGAAACAAGAGGCTCCCAAGAGCCTGAATCGCTCACCTGACATATGTGCCTGAAGTAAAGGCTATTAGGCAAAATCTATTTGACATTGAGAGGGTTATAAGTTAAATAAGGGGACCATCTGACAATATGGTGGATCTTAAGGTGCTGATCACTTTTATCTCAATTAAAATTCAAAAATCTGTCACCCTTTTTGAGTTATTAGCAAAAAAATGCAGTTTAACCCAATGTTCTATTTTCAGCCACAGCGGCCATGTTTTACAACCAATCAAAAATCCCCACATCAGTTCTATACACCTAATGCTAATAAACAACAATACCAAGTTTGGTTTGACTTTAAGTGTCAGAGGAGTTAACATTTTCAATGTAATGAGGAAATGCTTTTAAAAGCTCAATTTTGACGTTCTAAGGGCAATAACTCCTCAAAGGAAAGGTCCTACAACGTTGACCCTTTTACATATTTAGTTTATCTTGATGTGCTTAACAATATGCAATTTAAATTTCTCAAATATCTTGTATAGTTTTCAAGATATTGAGCTAAACAGGTGCAAAATTTGCAAAAAATCCACAAAAAGGGCAAGAACTCCTACATGGGTTGTTGGATTTTCTTCAAAATTTCAGACCTGGTAGATCTTGAGGTGCTGATCACTTTTGTTCCCAATCAAAATTTTAAAATCTGTCACCGTTTTTGAGTTATTTGCAAAAAACTGCCATTTACCCCTATGTTCTATTTTTAGCCACAGCGGCCATGTTTTACGACCAATCAAAAATCCCCACATCAGTTCTATACACCTAATGCTAATAAACAACTATACCAAGTTTGGTTCCAATTGGACTTGAAGTGACAGAGGAGTTAACGTTTTCAATGTAATGAGGAAATGCTGTGAAAATGCTCAATTTTGACGTTCTAAGGGCAATAACTCCTAAAAGGAAAGGTTCTACAACGTTGACCCTATTACATATTTTGTAGATCTTGATGTGCTCAACAATATGCAATTTAAATTTCTCAAATATCTTGTATAGTTTTCAAGATATTGAGCTAAACAGGTGCAAAATTTGCAAAAAATCCACAACAAGAGGCTCCCAGGAGCCTGAATCGCTCACCTGACATATGTGCCTGAAGTAAAGGTTATAAGGCAAAATCTATTTAACGTTGAAAGGGTCATAAGATTAATAAGGGGGTCATCTGACAAATGGTGGATCTAAAGGTGCTGATCACTTTTGTTCTCAATCAAAATCTAAAAATCTGTCACCCTTTTTGAGTTATTTGCAAAAAAATGCAGTTTAACCTAAAGTTCTATTTTTAGCCCCAGCGGCCATGTTTTACAACCAATCAAAAATCCCCACAACAGTTCTATACACCTAATAATAATAAACAATAATACAAAGTTTGGTTCCATTTGGACTTAAAGTGTCAGAGGAGTTAACATTTTCAATATAAGGAAATGCAGTTAAAATGCTCAATTGTGACGTTCCAAGGGCAATAATTCCTCAAAGGAAAGGTCCTACAACGTTGACCCTGTTACAAATTTTGTAGATCTTGATGCGCTTAACAATATGCAATTTAAATTTCTCAAATATCTTGTATAGTTTTCAAGATATTAAGCTAAACAGGTGCAAAATTTGCAAAAAATCCACAAAAAGGATAATAACTCCTACATGGGTAGTTGGATTTTCTTCAAAATTTCAGAGCTGGTAGATCTTGAGGTGCTGATCACTTTTGTTTCCAGTCAAAATTTTGAAATCTGTCACCGTTTTAGAGTTATTTGCAAAAAACTGCCATTTACCCCTATGTTCTATTTTTAGCCACAGCGGCCATGTTTTACAACCAATCAAAAATCCCCACATCAGTTCTATACACCTAATGCTAATAAACAACTATACCAAGTTTGGTTCCATTTGGACTTAAAGTGTCAGATGAGTTAACGTTTTCAATGTAATGAGGAAATGCTGTTAAAATGCTAAATTTTGACGTTCTAAGGGCAATAACTCCTAAAAGGAAAGGTCCTACAACGTTGACCCTGTTACATATTTTGTAGATCTTGATGTGCTTAACAATATGCAATTTAAATTTCTCAAATATCTAGTATAGTTTTCAAGATATTGAGCTAAACAGGTGCAAAATTTGCAAAAAATCCACAAAAAGGGCAATAACTCCTACATGGGTCGTTGGATTTTCTTCAAAATTTCAGGGTAGGTAGATCTTGAGGTGCTGATCACTTTTACCCTATGCCAGAATTTTGATATCTGTAGCCGTTTTTGAGTTATTTGCAAAAAACTGCATTTTACCCCTATGTTCTATTTTTAGCCATGGCGGCCATGTTTTACGACGAATCAAAAATCCCCACATCAGTTCTAAGCACCGAATGCTAAGGAACAACCATACCAAGTTTGGTTGCAATTGGACTTATGGTGTCAGAGGAGTTAACGTTTTAAAAAGTTTACGGACGACGGACGGACGACGGACGACGGACGGACGACGGACGCCAAGTGATGACAATAGCTCACATGACCCTTCGGGTCAGGTGAGCTAAAAAGGGCAATAACTCCTACATGGGTTGTTGGATTTTCTTCAAAATTTCAGAGCTGGTAGATCTTGAGGTGCTGATCACTTTTGTTCACAATCAAAATTTTAAAATCTGTCACCGTTTTTGAGTTATTTGCAAAAAACTGCCATTTACCCCTATGTTCTATTTTTAGCCACAGCGGCCATGTTTTACGGCCAATCAAAAATCCCCACATCAGTTCTATACACCTAATGCTAATAAACAACTATACCAAGTTTGGTTCCAATTAGACTTGAAGTGTCAGAGGAGTTAACGTTTTCTATGTAATGAGGAAATGCTGTGAAAATGTTCAATTTTGACGTTCTAAGGGCCATAACTCCTCAAAGGAAAGGTTCTACAACGTTGACCCTTTTACATATTTTGTAGATCTTGATGTGCTCAACAATATGCAATTTAAATTTCTCAAATATCTTGTATAGTTTTCAAGATATTGAGCTAAGCAGGTGCAAAATTTGCCAAAAATCCACAAAAAGGGCAATAACTCCTACATGGGATGATGGATTTTCTTCAAAATTTCAGGGTAGGTAGATCTTGAGGTGCTGATCACTTGCACCCATGCCAGAATTTTGATATCTGTAGCCGTTTTTGAGTTATTTGCAAAAAACTGCATTTTACCCCCAAGTTCTATTTTTAGCCACGGCGGCCATGTTTTACGACGAATCAAAAATCTCCACATCAGTTCTAAGCACCGAATGCTAATGAACAACCATACCAAGTTTGGTTTCAATTGGACTTATGGTGTCAGAGGAGTTAACGATTTAAAAAGTTTACGGACGGACGGACGACGGACGCCAAGTGATGACAATAGCTCACATGACCCTTCGGGTCTGGTGAGCTAAAAATTATTCAATTATTTCTATAAATTTGTCATTTAAGTGATATGAATCAAGTACACATAAAATGTAAGACATACTGAATATATACTAGCCACAAAAAGAAATGATACCAAAATTTTATATAAAGTTAATTCAAGGTTGACTTCATGAAAAGTAACTTGGTTTTAAATTAAAACTTCCAGTTTTATTCATTTGAAGTAACACAAATTGAACAGTTTGAAAGATGAAAAACAATTGTTTGATTTTTAGAGCGATGAAAAGTGATATTGTGCTACTGTCAGTGTTTGCCTTGCATACACGCAATTCATTAACTGTGCAAAAAATGAGCAGGTTTCGAGTACGGATATGAGATGAATAAAGGCCGGTTAGAATGTTTGACGTTCTTTGATGTCGGCATGTATGGGAGTGATTTGCAGTAGTGAATGTTTGTCAAAAATGATTTATCATGTTTATCAGATTTGAATAACAAACTAAAAGATTTGAATATCATGGAAATTAATGAAAAGAATCTAAACAATTTAGTGTCTCATTTTGCTCTGTTTTGATGTTGAAATGTATATATTTCAGAGTTTGCAGTTTGTTTTTTATTTTGTTTGTGTTGTAAAAAATTACACATTTCATAATCTAGGTTACAATTTTAACTTTTCTTTCTTTTGAATTGACACTTAAAAACATAAAAATTGATGCTATTTTATGGCATAGAAAATGTTGTTCACTTCAATTGAAGGATAAACTATTCATTCCATTCATATAACAAATTGCAGTCAAACAGCATGAACAGTTTTGTGGAACTACAGAAAAATTAAAACAGTCTTGGAACCTTTTTTTTTTCGTGGCTAGTACACCTGCACACAGAAATAAGTATTTAAGCTTATAAAGAAAACAGTCACAAGACCTCACTGTGACCTGGAGAATACTGTACAATAAACATATTCCTATGACCTGTTTTCTATATAAATATATATATTTGTGTGTGTTTCTCTATTTCACTTATTCATAAATTGCCATGATATAATTGATTTGGGTTCACTAAAAAAAACACATTTTAATTTCATCATTATTTCAAACATGTATGGTTCTTATTGAAAAATTTTGTGATACGATGATGCCTGCGCTCAAGGGGAAGACAGAACGACATTCTGCTACACACTGATAATATTTGGGACACCCCCTGTAATGTACATCCTGGGAAATATGATGCTGGGAATACATTGATACATGTAATATTGGCATAAAACATGTAAAACTTGTTTACATCGGCATTGCAGTAAAAATAGTCTAACTGCCATGACAGGTTTTTTAATGACTGTGTTCAAAACTACACATTTGTGGTATATCAAATAAGACATTTTATATGAATAAATACGTGTATTTGTTATGTTTTTACTGTAATTTCTTGTATGATACCAAAATATCCAACTTCATGCAAATTTGCCGCGAAATAATCAGTGTCATCAAAACGCTTGAATATAATTCTGCTAACTTAAACAAGAGGCTCCCATGGGCAGTGGTGATGGATGAAACTTTTTTCATGGCCATTCACGGATGCATTCGTGTGTTCATAAATGAATCACCAATTTAGATTTGAATATGTTTGAATAACTCTTTTTCAATAGCAGCGTGTTTTTGTTCAGAAAGGAGAGTATTATTTGTCGGCATCTTTATCTTATCTAGGAAAAAATTTCACTAAACTTACTATAAGTCATCATAGATGAAATGCATTTTCTTTTAAATTGTAATATAAATAAAAGAATTAGAGAAACCCTTTTCAATTTACTAAGAACAAGTGATTCAAATTATATTAACACGTCAAATGAAGATAAAATGGTATATGCTAGCCTTACCCCAACTTACCATAAACATATAAGTTTTGATGACACTGATTATTTATTGCAATTAACTTCAACTGAATATTACCAGCTTTTCTATATTTGACAATCTATGCTTTAGAAAACATATAACATCAAATAAAAACTAAAAATCTACATCTTCCTGTTTGGTACTGAGCCAATATCCAATATTGACGTAAAAATTTGATTTTTTCGGATACTGTTCAAGAAAATGGTTTAGAATTTGGCATGCAGGGTGGTTCAGTGTGACAAACTGTATGTCCTAATTAATCGACTTACAAACCTGTCGGACTTCTACTTCCTGTATGTGGCCCTACGTGGAGCATCTATGTTATATGAACACATCCTGTTTTAACCTATTACTTATTTAGTTTTGTTTATTTACTTTGGCTTATCCCTATACTGTTGTTTTTCGAAGTATTTTTTCGAACGATCTGCATTTAATCAAGGCACTAAAATTTTGTCTAAAAAGAGTTGTTCACACGGATAAAAAAATATTATTAGCCACCCAGTCGATGCAATCACACGAATTTTCGACAAAACTTCACATCCCTCCGAGAGATGCAGATCTTTAAATTGTTTTTATGCATTTTAAAACATCTAGTTTATAGTGTCACTGTGTCTAAAATACATAATGACCCACCTCTCAACAATTGGGACGGGCGGACGGAAAGACGGACGAACGGACCCGAACACATAAAAATCATGATATTATTGTCATTTCTCGCTTGAGACGAAGATGCAGACATGACTTTGAAAATATATATGACACTGGCTCTTGATAGATAAGTCCCTACGTGACAATATTCTAAATTTCTTACCCTTATGAAGACTCTAATTTACAATCACATTTTGAATAAAATCGTATACATGTAAAACAGCGTTTTTTTAATAAGTTTTCCTGTTAATAAATTAGTTTTATACTTTTCTTGATATGTTGCGTATATGATATGGTTAATCCTCTTTATATTATTTATCTAACCACTTTGCGTTAAAGTTCACGTACATCCGTAAAAGGTATCAGATTTTACTTTTTATACAGAATAGTTTTTATAACAAAAATGTATAATTTACGTTATTATATGCAAATGTTTACATGTAGAAAAAATTAGAAGCAGTAAACTATTTGGACTAAACATGTGCAGTTTATAGAAAAAAGGGAATCTGTGAGCTACTGCTTACTCAGTGTGCTTACTCAGTAAACCCCCGCTACCCGCAAAATAAACTATGTCGGGAAACAGGAAGTTGATATCTGACAAACCTAATTTCGATACCTGCAATAAAGGACCTCATACTGAACTCATATACCAAACATCAAGTCCCTAGCTGTGATGAATAGTGGCAGAGAAAATGTTTAAAAAATTTCAACAATTGAACAAAAATCTTGATAATTGTCTAAGTCGGTAAACAGGAAGTAGATATCCAACAGACCTAATTTCGATATTCGGGATAAAAGACCTCATACTTAAGCCATATACCAAATTTCAAGTCAATGTGATACGTAATTGCTGAGAAAAATGTTACGAAATTTTCAACAATTGACCACTGATGTTGAAAATTGACTAAGAAGGTAAACAGGAAGTAGATATCCAACAGACCTAATTTCGATACTCGCGATAAAAGACCTCATACTTAAGCCATATACCAAATTTCAAGTCAATGTGATATGTAATTGCTGAGAAAAATGTTACGAAATTTTCAACAGTTGACTAGTAATGTTGAAAATGTACTAAGTCTGTAAACAGGAAGTAGATGTTTGAGAGACGTAATTTCGATAATCCCGATAAAGGACCTCATAATGAAGCTATCTGCCAAATTTCAAGTTCCTGTGATAAGTAGTTGCTGAGAAAACTGCTACGAAAACTATGTTGCGGACAGACGGACGGACAGAAGGACTGACGGAAGGACGGACGGACAGGGGTAAACCAGTATAACCGCCTCTTCTTCGAAGCGGGGTATAATTAAACCATATACATACTGTTGTCCTAACCCCGTGTTGCGAGCTGGTAACATCAGCTGTCCGTGGTATACATAGCAAAAAGCATCGCTAGCATCAGTGTTTTGGGATTTGTTGTAGAAATGTAAAATTAAAAGAAAATATCTGTGCTTGATACAAATTTTCAATTAAATTCAAGTGTGCTAATAAAAAAAATAAATAAACAGTTAGAGTAAGCACTCTAGTAAATCTTTACAGAATAAAGCAAAATAAAAGTTGAGGCCAAATAATGGGTCTGTGATACGACGAATACCTAGAATGATGAAAATCTATAGGCCCCTTGAACCCTGATGAATGATACACTTTAAATGTAGATGTCTTTTATACCACTTAAAAAGAACTTTGAAACGACAAATTGCAATAATTTGTATTCTATAATGCAAAGTTATATAAAAATGATTTTTATAAAGTATAAGTCATAAAAAGTCATGCATGGGGTCAGCCATAGATATGGGACAAGTGACAACTTCGAATTCGACCCAGTAAGGACTTCTGTAGAGGGCACTAAAGATGTTATCACCAATTACAGCTTTTTCCCCCATCTGCAAGTTTTCATTTTAATAGGCAGAAACTTGATTCAGCACAACTATAAGTCAAAAGAGAATTACTTATAGTTTCACGAGCTGAATATTTAATCAAACTTTTTGTAATAGTTTCATTATACGATTTTAGATTTTTAGTGCAAAAGGTCTTCTGTGCACTAAGCTGGGAATGGTTTTAACCTTGCGAAGTTCGGTCATCCATACAGAAAAAAATCACAGTCAGCATCTGAATATGTTATGCTAAGCATCCCAGGTGCACCTACCATACCAATATGATTGATGTAGAACTTGTCAGTAACCAATAAAGGAATTAAACCATTCAAAGTTAAGTGGTCGTTGGTGGATGTGGAATAAAAAGCTTCGCCGAGCGCAGCATGATACGACCGCAACGTGTTGAACCCTGTGCGTTTTAGGCCCAATATGGATAGTCAGTTGCTTTGGACACATGCAGCCCATGGTGGACTGACACATTTTTTGACACATGCAGCCTTTGGTGGACTTGCTACCCACATTTCACGAGCAATTAATTAAAAAAAAAAACCGAACAAATTAAATTTTGATTTACAAAAATACTACCCATTTTGGTTCTTAATTAAGGGTATCTGCTACCTTTCATTTTAGCACCTTTTGTCCCTTATAGCAATAAGATGGAGGGCAAGTGTCACAAAGTTAATCCTTAATTTTGTAAATTCACTACTTGACAATGAGCAAAAAAAATTTTGAAATCCGGCAATAGATACAGGTTTAGATTTTGGCCCTTTTTGGCCCCTAATTTTATGACTTAAAAAAGGGGAGGCTGCAATAATTAATCCAATATTTTGAATTGACTACTTGACAAAACTAAACATACAAAAAAATTTTTTGCGGTCGTATAAAAAGCATGCAAGCTGCTTAGCATCCCTGGGAGCAGCTGCCATACCAATATAATGGGTACTTATCTGCAAGCCAGAATGGAGTTTCATTATTCTTGTGTAAGTGGTCATCCATATTAAAAATAAATGTCACAACTGAAGTTGTCCTAATTAAATGCACCTGCAATACCAAAATGGTTGATGTGGCACTTGTGTGTTACCTGTAATGGATTTAAGCATTCTTCTGTAAGTTGTGATTAATGTGGAAAATTAAGGTCAAAGCTAGCTTGTGAAGCATGCAAATTGCTAAGCATTCCTAGGTACACTTACCGTACCAATATAATAGTTTGTGACTCTTGTCAGTAGGCAGGGGTAGGTTAAAACCATTCTTTTATATTTAGTAAGTGGACATCCACACTCAGGTATCACATAAGCCCCCTAACTTTGTAAGATGAGCTAAAAAGTATGTTAGATTAATTTTAAATTTAGTAGATAAGTAATGGCCATAAAAATACTAAATGATTAAGCTGCTTGCCAATGATCAAAAGATTTGGAAGAAACCACTTTCTTTGAAAACTGAAACAGATTTTGTGTGCCACAACAAAATGCAGGAATTAAAACAACAATGAGAGCCAATTGAAAGAGACCCCTACCCATTGCTTTGCAACATATCAAGCATTCTTCTGTAAGTGGTGATTTATGTGCAAAATTGAAGGCAGTTATATTTGTAAGTGTACATCCATTTCAAATCTGTGCAGCTGGCATTATGTTTTAATTTTGTCAAATAGATAAACAAGAGCAGCCTTTTTTTTTAAAGATGTTACAAATATTTTTTTTATCTTGAATCTTCAATACAAATGTTTATATACTTTGCAATCTGATAATATAGGAGTAAAAATACTTATGTCCCGCCTTCCACAACTATTCATCTCAGGTGAGACAAAAAAAAACACCCAAATTTTAGCTATCAAAATAGTTTATTTTTACAATATACATATATTTACAGTTCAGTTAAAATATTTGCACAATTTATATATATTTTGGCAATTATAAATAATGCAAAAAATAAATAATTAAATGATTTTTATTATACATAATGAACTAATTCTATAAATGAAAAAAAAAAAATTCTGGGGTTTGTATGGAATTCAACAGACCATAAAATTAAACAAAAAGCTTAATAAACATTTAAAAATAAATAATCTAATTCATTTGTGGAAAGACTGACCATTTTAAGCTATTAAAACATATAAACTGAACCAAAATAAAATAGAAATGTATAATACTTTGTTTGTTCCTTTTTGACAAACTATCTGAATGAGGTATGTATAAAACTATACTTTGATCAGGCCGATCAATTTCCATCTGGCACATACATGTATTAACAAATTGAAAATACCATCAAAAACAGAATTAATTTTCAAATTGTGTGAAAAAAGCTTTCGTTTTAATAAAATTGTATTTATTTTTACACATTAAAAATTTAATAATTAATAATTTGAAAAATTTTATTTGAAAAACTTTGTATCTATGTTTGATACCAATTTTCATAGTGTTTTTGAATGGACTCACACATTTTAGGAATCCTTTTATTTGACAGCCAAATTTTGAAATTCATAAAATTTTATTAATCCGTACTGGCACCCAAAAAACAATTACTCTTATAGTATAATCAATGGGTGACCATTGCTTAACAAAATCCCAGGAAATTAGCAATGAATATTACAATACTCCATAGATGAATAGTTTGATCTTTCCAAAAAAAAAGGATTGGGAATAAATCTTTCAAAAAGTAACAAATAAAATAAACATAACAAAAAGACAAAAACAAAACCAAAAAATATACAACAAAATAAATTTCATATCACAGATCTAATGAAGTGGATTTCTTAAGAAGACAGACTTTTCAACTTGTGTTATTAAAATTAAGCTAAGCCTATATTTTTTTTAATACCTTGTATAGCAAAACAATAAAATAAAGATTCACTTGGAAATTTTCTATCAGATTTTTAAAACACTCATCAGTTGCTCGTGTATGTCAAGAAAATGAATAAGAGAATACTGCCTTTTAATTTTACTCAAAAGGTCCTGGAAAAATGATGCCATTTTATAGAATAAGCATTAAAAAATTGACAAAACCAAAAGTTTGCTTTAAGGATATACCCTATGAATAAAGCTGGTTAATTTCGAGGTGGTTGATAATAGGTTTAATTTTTTACAACTTGCAAATCTTTCAAAAATACAGAAACTGCAAAAATTTAACCTTGCAAAAATAATTTGCTATACGGTATCTGTACAATATAATTTTACATTGGATGTGACATCATATTTGATTGGACGAAGTCATAATTTTAATTGTATCAATTACATGATTGACAGTATGATATTTATTGCACATGCACAAGTCATATTTAAATAATGTGTTTTTTTTTAAGTTTAATACATTAGAATGGACACAGCAGTATAGCATCTTAAAACCTCATCTCATCAATTAATATGTGGTGGTGGCAGGTGGCAGATACCTGTTTACTGTCTCAGCAGACATGTCATCAGTAAACTGAATTTGCCACCATAAAATATCCAATTGATGCAATGAGATTTTAAAATGGAATACAGTTATTTCTTATATATTCATAAAGATTAGTAAACATAAAAATGTAAATATATCATTGAGAAACATACAACTAATAAACTATAATAAAACTAAAAATATTGCACTAATCAAATCATCATTATTTACCCTCTATTTATAAAAATAAGCAATACACCATAATTAGAAAAGAAGCTAAAAATATAATTTGTTACTTCAATATTTATACATAAATTACTTTCTTTGAAAATATTATTCAATACTATTTCTTTTCCAAGAAATAAAGAAAATCATGATTGAAAAAATTCATGTATCATGAAACATGAAAGGTTTAAAGAATCTAAGCCATTATTTGAGCAACATTAAATAAGTCCCAGTAAACATCAAAAATAGCATTCAAACTTGCAAGATGTGACCAGATTTTAAGTTATCTTAAGCTTTAAGTAAATTTAATGGACAATATTGTGACAAAATACGTTTTTTTAAATATTTTGTAGAATGCAATAAAAATCATGGATGAGATAAACTTTATTTTGACATATTTATTGAGACAAATAAAAAAATGTTGTAAAAACAAAATATTAAAGATTAAGAAAAATAATGTTTGTGTAATAAGTATAAAGCAACTTTTGTAGGGATGTATCTACATAAAGCATATATAAAATGAATAATTAACTGAGACAAAATTATAAATAATGTTAGAAGGTTCATTGGCAATGAAAAGGACTCTTTTTAAATAAATTCATCACATCTTTATCATGCACAACCTTATTATTACATATTTCAACTATTGCTTAGTAAATGCTTATGAAAGTTGACATCCAAGAAAAAATGTCATTGAAGAGCATATTTCATATGAACATGTAAATTAAGTATGACTAAAATTATATACCAGTACTGTAAAAAGGGGACATTTCCGTTTGGTTTTAATTTTGTATTTTCTGTTTTGAAATGTGTTATCCAGGTTTAAATTTTTTGCAACATATCTGATATTTAATTGACATTTCACACAGAGATAAATCTTTTATCATTTTAAAATTTCATTTCGAGAATATATCAATCATGTGAAATTAACAAAAGTTTCTGTTTTTACAGTAAACTTATTGGTCCCTTTAATTATAACATTATTACAAAAAAAAAACATTGTAACATACTCGTGTTTTAATAATCCCAGTCATAATATAATTAACACTTAACATTAAGCCATTGTTCAATATTTCATATGAAAGACTAATATATCTGCATTGCTTTAAACAACTCCAGAAAAAAAGTTAAAAGTAACTTATTTACTGGACAACATTCAGTTAAAAATATACACCATTGTATTGTTGACCTCTACTTACTGCTATTACCCATACTTGTTCAACAAGACCCCCTTCAGAAATAAAGTTAAATATAGATAGAAATGTTTATCTAGACCCCTTCAGACACCTGACTCTCATCGTCGAAATATTTCTTCATCACTGTCATGGTAACGATTGACATTACGATTGGTCGTAAGAGTAGTCTCCTCTTGGTCTGACCTTAAAAATAGATTGATTAGTTGATTGTTTAATGTCCAATTGACATTAAAAATAGAAGCTCAAATCAAGTGTTCAGCAAGAATATGTCTAAAAGTCATAAAGCCCCATTTTGCAACATTTGTTTTTCCCCCCAATCTACAAACCATGAAGTTGATTCCAAGAGTATAATTTTATGATGATTAAATGATTTATAAAGTTTCATGATACCAAACTTCCTTCATGGTATCTTCAACCTATAGGTAAATCTAAGTATAACACTCATCTTTTTTGTGATCAATCAACCATGAAGTTGATGAGACAGGTACAATTTAATGATGATTTTGTTTGTTCATATCCTGATGTATATGTGTTTAAAGTTTCATGATGCTACCACACATTCCTCATATGGTAAAGTAACTTCAACCTATAAGTAAACCAAAGTATAACACCCCCTTTTTCTGTGATCAATCAACCATTTAGTTGACGAGACAGGTACAATTTTATGATGAGTTTTGTTTGTTCATATCCTGGTGTACATTTGTATATGTGTACAAAGTTTCATGATGATACAGAACTTCCATTATGGTAAAGTAACTTCAACTTGTAGGCAAACTTACATTGGGATTGATGGACAGACCAACAGACCTGAACACAATATGCCCCTCTACTGTCTTAGATGGGGCATAAAAAATATTTATGGTGTATCAATATAAAGTATGAAGATATGGAACAAATAGTTGTGAACATTATAAAATTGTTCAAATACATACCCATAATGCACCTCTTCGTCTGAATCATTTAACATTGATAATGCTGGATTGTCTTTAAAATTACTTTCTGTAAAAAGAAAAACAGGAACATGTATTAATTGTTTAAAATAACCAAATAAATATAAAGCAAGGATACAGGCTTTGATCCTTATTTGAAACTCTCAAGTAACTAGTGCTTCTCTTTTGATACCAATATTAGCTATGTAAACTCCAACGGACCCTGACATATTCATTTGGTTCCAAAGCTGCTGAAAGCTCAATAAAATGCATTATACATTCTATAAAACATTGCATTACTGTAAATGTGAGGGTTATTTTTGCATTATTTACCAAAAATATCCGCAAAAATATCCCCTGTGCAAATGGATAATTCCTCAAGTAAAGGGTATAAATAATCAGAAGAAATTTACCCCCACGCAAAAGGTTCATTTTAGCAACAACAAAAAAAAACCTCCCTGAAAATTTTCATGTTTACAGCATATAATGATTTATCTGTTTCATACTTTTAAAACATTTATCTGTTTGACAGGTTTATAATAAATAATATTTTACCAATTTGAAAATATTTTCAATCATTGAATCACCATTTCATTTGAAATGCCTCTGCACCAAGCACCAAGGACCATTGTGATCTATAATTTTTTTCTAAATGTCTTTCATGTTTTGAAAGATGTAATAATTTCTCTTGGACATTGAGATTGATCCTCTAAGTTCAGTAATTTTGTTATTACCTTTATTTACAAAATGAAAACAGATCAGAACTCACCATAAATAGCATTTTTTGATGGTGAGTATACAAATGCCATCGTATACATGTAAAAATTGAGAAGAGCATAAAAACAGACAAATTCTGTAGAATTTTCATAGTTTGTCGACAATTCTGCTACAAAGTTATCCTGCAGAGCCCCAGCACCATATCTCATCACTGTGATGGTAATACTGATAGACAGGACGATCAACATTAAAAACGTCATGAACTTTAACCGTAAATCTAAAAATAAAATGACTGTTGTGCATTTAATCATTTTACTTAAGACTGGATATTAACAATTTTGAAATCAGCAGTAAAAGACAAAATTGTATTGTTAAGACAATACTGTGAAAGGACTTAAATTCATGGGTATCAATTTAGTGGATTTGGAGTAAATTGCATTTTCATGGAATCATGAATTCATGGTTTTTTAAAACAATTCTCTATTAAGGATGTATTCTTCTGAGGGGTCAAAATTTTCCTTAATCAAGTTTTTTCCCAAACCTATATTTTTGAAATGCTTAGACCCTGAGAAAATCAAATTTACTAAAAAACAATATGTCCATGTGCATTTTAGTTCACTACAGCCATTTAAACAAGAGGCTCCCAGGAGCCTAAATCGCTCACCTGGTCTTGATGTCAACCCTAAATTTTGTAGAGCTAAATGAGCTGAACATTTAAGCAAGCAACAGTTTTTCTTTATCTACTATAGTTTTCGTTCTATAGGCCAATAACACGAAAAAGGTTATTTCAGGGGCCATAACCCCTATTAAGGGTCATCTGACAACTTCAATCCTATTGAGACTTTGTTAGAGCTAAATAAACTGAACATTTAAGCAAGCAACAGCTTTTCTCTATCTGCAATAGATTTCATCCTATCTGCCAAAAACACTATTTTTTGCTTTTAAGGGGTCATCTGACAACTTTGACCCTATGGAGACTTTTGTACAGCTAAATTAGCTGAACATTTAAGCAAGCAACAGCTTCTCTCTATCTGCAATAGTTTTCATTCCATAGGCCAAAAACATGAAAAAACTTTATTTCAGGGGCCTTAATTCCTATAAGGGGTCATCTGACAACTTCGTCCCTATGGAGACTTTTGTAGAGCTAAATGAGCTGAACATTTAAGCAAGCAACAGCTTTTCTCTATCTGCAATAGTTTTCATACTAAAGGGCAAAAACATGAAAAAAACGCTATTTTTCACCTTTAAGGGGCTGTAACCCCTATAAGGGGTCATCTGACAACTTCGACCCTATGGAGACTTTTGTAGAGCTAATTTAGCTGAACATTTAAGCAAGCAACAGCTTTTCTCTATCTGTAATAGTTTTCATTTTAGAAGCCCAAAACATGAAAAAATGCTATTTTTCACCTTTAAGGGGCCGTAACTTCTATAAGGGGTCATCTGACGACTTGGACTCAATGGAGACTTTTGTAGAGATTTTGATGCTGAAGCAGTAGCGTGGCATCAGATTTCATCTATCTCTTATACTTTTTTATTTACAGGCCAAAAACAGTAGTATGACCCCCTGGTCTATTTTTAGTAACGGTGGCCATGTTTTTTGACAGATCAAAAATCCAAACACAAGTTTGGTGCAGGACACCCTAAGGATCAATCATACCAAGTTTCATTGAATTCTGTTCAATAGTTTCAGAGGAGAAGATTTTTGAAAAATTGTTAACGGACGACGACGACGACGGACGCCAAGTGATGGCAATAGCTCACATGGACCTTTGGTCCAGGTGAGCTAAAAAGGCCTATTAGGACAATTTTCCCAAAATTTCATCATTTTTGGCCTATTTTAAGGTAATTTTCTTTAAAATATCAAGTTTCAATATCAAATTTTCTCTCAAAGTTCCCATATTGATAGATGCCATGATTCTGAACAAATTTAACTTATAAAAATTATATGTCCGTGATGATATAACAAAGTTTAGTCCCGAAAATGTGCCTTTTTAGGTCATTTTCAAGACACCATAAAACCGGTAAAAATCAAGATTTTTCAAATTTTCTATCATACCAAAACCTCAAAACTCTCCATTTTCGTTTGAAATCATTGGACAAATATATCTTTTTGACTTTAGAAAAGAAATGATATGAATTGCATGACTATTTACAAATGTAGTTGGAAAAATGAATTTTACTACCCCTACCCTGAAATTGGCTAAATTCAGATTGAGATCAATGGTCAAATTTGGTCAAAAATTAAAATGTTGCATATCTAAACTAGAGGCTCCCAGGAGCCTGAATCGCTCACCTGATCTCTTATGCCAAAGTTTGAATAAATTTCACAAACTTTCAAGTATACAAAGTTGAAAACAATCCTTTCAGTGGTTTCAGAGAAGATTTTTGGAAATCAGTTTAAATTAATAGAAAAAACAGTTAAAGGGCAATAACTACTGTAAGGACCTTTTGATGCTGAACAAGAAAATTTGCTTCTGATTTTCTTTATCTCTTTTACTTTTTGAGTTATAAGCCAAAAACAATGGTTTGACCCCCCTGTTCTATTTTTAGTACATTAGTAGATCTCAATAATCTAAACAATTCTGCAATGCTAACTTTTCCTCTAGCTCTAACGGTTTTCAAGATATTGTCCAAAAACTGCAAAAATGTTCAATTTTGATGATTAAAGGGCAATAACTTCTATAAGGAGTCGTTTCACAACTTCGACTCAACGGAGAGATTCGAAGAGCTATTGATGCCGAACAAGGAGAGTTGCTTCGGATTTTCTCTATCTCTTATACTTTTTGAGTTATAAGCCAAAAACAATGGTCTGACCCCCCTTTTCTATTTTTAGCAACAGCGGCCATGTTGGTTGGTCGACATGTATATAATTCACAAACTTGGTAGAGGACATCCTAAAGATCATGTATATCAAGTATCAATGCAATCCCTTCAGTAGTTTTAGAGAAGAAGATTTTTGAAAATTAGTGTAAATTAATGGAAAATAATAGTTAAAGGGGAATAACTCTTAAACGGCTGATCTAACAATTTAGACCCTGAAATCATTTTTGTAGATCTCAATGAGCTTAACAATTCTGCAATGCTAACTTTTCCTCTAGCTCTAACGGTTTTTAAGATATAGTCCAAAAACTGCAAAAATGGTCAATTTTGATGATTAAAGGGCATTAACTCCTATAAGGAGATGTTTCACAACTTCGACTCAATGGAGAGATTTGTAGAGCTTTTGATGCTGAACATGGTAGGTTGCTTTGGATTTTCTTTATCTCGTATACTTTTCGAGTTATAAGCCAAAAACAATGGTCTGAACCCCCCTGTTCTATTTTTAGCAACGACGGCCATGTTGGTTAGTCCACATGTATATCATTCACAAACTTGGTAGAGGACATCCTAAAGATCATGTATACCAAGTATCAATGCAATCCCTTCAGTAGTTTTAGAGAAGAAGATTTTTGAAAATCCGTGTAAATTAATGGAAAAAACAGTTAAAGGGGAATAACTCTTAAATGGCCGATCTGACAATTTAGACCCTGGATCATTTTTGTAGATCTCAATGAGCTAAACAATTTTGCAATGCTAACTTTTCCTCTAGCTCTAACAGTTTTCAAGATATTGTCCAAAAACTGCAAAAATGGTCAAATTTGATGATTAAAGGGCAATAACTCCTATAAGGAGTCGTTTCACAACTTCGACTCAATGGAGAGATTTGTAGAGCTTTTGATGCTGAACAGGGAAAGTTGCTTCGGATTTTCTCTATCTTTTATACTTTTTGAGTTATAAGCCAAAAACAATGGTCTGACCCCCCTGTTCTATTTTTAGCAATGGCGGCCATGTTGGTTGGTCGACATGTATATAATTCACAAACTTGGTAGAGGACATCCTAAAGATCATGTATACCAAGTATCAATGCAATCCCTTCAGTGGTTTCAGAGAAGAAGATCTTTGAAGAAAAGTTAACGGACGACGGACGGACGGACGGACGGACGACGGACGCTTAACGATGACAATAGCTCACATGACCCTTCGGGTCAGGTGAGCTAAAAACTACTGATCGTATCTTCATGATTTTTTGACAAAATTTAGACGGATCATCAATTGATATATATCCATCTAAAGTTTTCAATTATAAGGCAAGTTTTAAAAATTATTCACAAACGAGATTTCAACGAGACTGAAACCTCAGAAGAATACCCCCTTAAAGAGCAATGTTTAATACTCTGTTCGTTGGGGATTTAATTTCCTGGTTTGCCTGACCCAAGAAAACCATGAATATTGGTACCCCACGAATACTAATACTTTCACAGTAGTATACTTTGTTGGTTCTCAAAGAACTTTTATCTGGTGGAAACACAATAATGTGCATAGAAATTTGAATCATGAAAATCATTATTTCTTCAGGTAGGTCACAGGTTAGTTTAGTTGGTGATGAATTACTTTTTTAGCTTGATTTCCCCAGTTCATTGTCCTTTCAAGGTGGGTTCATGTTGCAAATAGCAGTTTAGCTGTTTTGTGTAAGAATGTTTGTTATATTGTGCTTTTTTAAATTTTGTATTCTTTTCTTGCCTTTTTTGTGACTTAACACATGCCCTATTGGTACTTCTTTGCTTCTTTGAGGGACGGACCTAAGATTGAAGGTAAGAAGGGGCCAAAAAAAATAATTTGCCGGGTAAATCGCCACATAATTTTTTTCAGTAATTTTTACGTAGATTTTTGCCAGCTTAAAGGGGGTGCATGCCCTTTATGCCCCTCTAATTCTACACCTGTCTTGTATTGTTGTTTCATTCTCAAAAGTTTAGTTGCAATTACCCATAAAGTAAACCATTCCTCATTCCTTCCCTATATGATAGCAAATTTAAAG